>CM033462.1:17912441-17984941 GCA_019425755.1 Amaranthus cruentus
CTACAAATAAAGCAAAAGAAAGATGGCATATTTATTTGTCAAAGTAATTTGAGATCTTTTAAAGAAGTACAATATGAATCAATGTAAAAGTGCTAATACGCCTATGAGTGCAACACTAAGTCTAGATCAAGATATAAATGGTAAGAGTGTTGATCAAAAGTCTTATAGAGATGCAGATTATGCTGATTATAAGGTGGATAGAAAGAGCACTTCAGGATCATGTCAATTCTTGGGATCATCTTTGATCTCAGGGTATTCTAAAAAGCAAAATTCAGTGGAAGCAGAATATATAGCAGCCGGTGCAGGTTGTTCTCAAATCTTATGGATTGCATAACAGCTTCGAGATCTTGGAGCTGATCTCAAAGGTATTCCAATTAAGTGTGATAATACAAGTGCAATTTGTATTACTAAAAATCCAGTACAACAATCACATACAAAACACATTGAGGTACGTCACCATTTCATACGTGATCATGTTGAAAAAGGTAATATTAATTTATCTTTTATTTCTACATGAAATCAATTAGCTGACATATTTACAAAACCTTTAAGTCCAGATCGTTTTGCATTTATTCGTATGGAACTTGGAATGTTAAATGATGTTGCATGAATTTAGGGGGAGTAAGGTTAAAATAAATACTAAGTATGTATTTAGGGGGAGTATTTCAATTCATTATTCTAGTAATTTGCATGATTAGCTTGCTTGTAGAATTTGTAATTGCATGTGAATTATATACGTGTACATATATTTATGGGTTGAAAATTAAATTTCAATTTCTTATAAATATATGTTACATATATAAAAATGAGATTTAAAATTAAATACCTTTAATTAATAAAGGCTATTTAATTGTCTTAAACTAATATTGTGATTTTGGAAATAAAAATTGTTCATCAAACTACTCTTTACAAATTAGTTCATGTATCTTGACCCATTTTAACTAAGCCATAAATTTCTCTCATAATTGTGATTACTTTGACTCCCTCACGTTACTCAAACACCACAAACCAGTCAAAATTCACTCACACTCATTATTGCTTTTTCCCCAAGTTGTCAAATCACAACTTTATGGTGTACATATCCATTTTACTTCATTTTTATTTACAAATCCTTGTGAACCGTCTCTTTCAATACTTCACTTTAGTCTATCTTTTTCAAGAAATCTTTTCTTTCCCTTTCAAGCTTTCAAGAGTACATATATGGCTCTTAAACGAAACCTTACTCGTTCTTCCATCAAATATGAAAAAGGAGAATCCTCAAAATCTCTAGGGTTTGAAACCCCAAATCCATCCATTCCTTCCCCTCTAACTGTTGTAGAGGTACCCAAATCATGGTTTGAAAATCATATGGCGTTTGGAAAATGGATCGATGTCTTTAAACATCGTTCTGTTTCTTTTGTTGACATACTGCATTATAATTTCTTTCGCTTTGAGGATTTTGAAATCATTTCTACTTTTATTAAGTCTACACCAGGTAAACTCTTAGACCCAAGCTCTGTGTCTTATACCACTTTAGTCAAAATTTTCTATTACAATCTATCTTTCATAACTCTTGATGGTTTTCCCGCTTTAAGAAGTTATGTTAAAGGTCAAGAAATTGTGATTACGAAAACCCTAATCAACGAGTTGTTCAAATTTTCTAATGTTGTTGAATATTCTACTCCTACTTCAATTGCTTTTAAAAACGCTAAGGATATGTTTGTTTTGTGTTCTCACCTTGATTTTTCTCCTACAAGACAGTTAACCCACAATGGCTTAACTTTGTCTTGAAAACTTCTCCATAGTTTGATAGCCAAAATTATGTTTTCTAAAGGAACTTTTTGTGAGTTAGTCTCTGATTCTCATTTAATTTTAACGTGAAAAATTGTTGCTTGAAAACTTATTGATTATGCATCTTTAATCATTTCTACTATGAGGTTTTGTAGTTTAAGTTTTCGAAATTTGGCCCTCCCATATGCTAATCTTCTTTCACTCATCTTTGATCATTTTAATCTCATCTCTGATTTAGAAGAGGTCGACTATTTTGGGCCTCAATCGTTCTCAAATAATGTTCTAACTCCTTTGGGGATCTATAAAGTTCGTGGTAAATATGAGTTATACTCAAATATATCAATGATAGAGAAAAGGGAGTTACAAAAATTGCATGGGAAAAAGATTGTTTGGTTGGAGCCTCATTCTAAAGACAATCACACTACCCACTCTCGCCTTGAATTACTTGACTCTAAGGTTAGTAGTATTAAGCTGTCCCTACTCGAATTGCATGATAAAGTGTCCACTCTTACATTTATGTTAGACACTTTTATGAAAGACATGAAGGAAATGTTAGTAGAGGAAGTGACTGTAGAAGAGGGTATTGAAGAGGAGCATGCTGAAAAGGAGAAAAAGAGGTGTCCAAAGAAGGAGAGGCTGCTCAAGAGGGTAGAGAGGCTGATGAGAAGAAGGAGGAGGTAACCAAGGATGAGGCTGACCATTTGGTTGAAAAAGAGGAAGAGGAGAAAGAGGAGGAGGAGGAGGAGAAGAAAGACGAGGAGGTTGCTACCCATAACAAAAAAGCATCACCACCACCATCTGAGGAACCTACACCCCAAGCTACCATGACAATTTCTTCCTCTGGTAAACCGAAAGCTTCCAAGAAGAGGAAGACTAGGTCTAGGAAGTAATTTTTAGGTGTTGGTTTGATGAACACTATTTTTTTGTTTTCGGCAAACAATATGATTTCTGAAAAATACAATCCCAAACATGTTAATCCCTGTTTCTTTTTGATGAAAGTCAAAAGGGGGGGGGGAATATTTTGGTTTGTAATAGTTTAGATTTTATTTTGCATCGTAGCTTAATTTTGCATGCTGCTTTGCTTGGTTGCTTGATTGTTTATATTGCCATCTCATGCCATTTCATGTTCATTTTCATGTCATTTCATGTTATTGTCCATATTCGTGTTCATGTTTATGTTATATTCATTCATGATTCATGTTCATGTTCATGATTTATATTCACTCATTATTATTGTTCATATGCTTATTGATGATCATGATACTTTATTGATGATCTTAAAATGTTGATATGATGTTGGTATGATATTACAATATAATATTGATAATTATATCTTTGTATGAATTGTGGTTGGATATTTGATTGCTTGTTTTTTTGGATAATGGTTTATTATATTAATGATTTATTATCTATGCATGTATTTTTATTGGTTATCTAATGTTATATCTTGTTCACTGTTCCGGTTTGAAACAGTTTTCAAAGTCTTGAAATTTTTCTGCTTAATAATAACTTAACGTGATTTATAAATATCTAAATGATTGTTCTTATCATGTTTTTTAATTCATGTTCACCTAGTAATAACTTAGTAATATGATTTAGGAAATTATGGTTTTGACTTTCATCAAGGGGGAGATTGAAGACTCAACTCCTTTAAGTAATGACATTCAAAACACATATTAAATTAAACAAATAAATTAAGTTATTGTGTTTAGTTGTTTAAATAGGTCCAATATCATATTAGATATAAAGCGGTTAATTGATAAATAATTTAAGTCCAAAATATGTTGAATTAAGTTTGAAATAAGATGACTTAAGTTAATTGTCTGTATAAGATAAGGTTAAATTTAGTTTAAATTTAAATGTTTGTATTAATAAGTAATTATATATTTTTTTAGTCTTATTACTTAAGTATTTTAAATAAATTATTTTCTTGATAAACAAGTTAATACTAATTATAGGCTTTCCTATAAGTATGGACTTATTTTTTAGTTCACCTAAAAAATAGGAAGAATAATTCAAATTAAGCTATAACTTAGGATTTTTATGTAACTTATGTTTTTCCAATGTTTTTATTTGAATTATTAAATTTTTAATGCTTTGTATGAGTATTAACGTGGTAGCATATCAAAGAATTGAAAGAGATAAAAATACTATCAAAAACGTGTATTAAACAAGTCTTAAGTGAAGCGTTAGTTTTACTTGCTGCTCAAGGTTTTGAAGACTAATTCAGATTGACCAGATTGGCGAAATAATAGGATGAAGTTTCCTTGGTTTGCAAGACTATGTTGATGCGTAACATATGTATAAGAAGCTTCATTCAAGGATTAAGTGATAGCAACACTACTCACAAATTAGCTTTCTACTTACTTTGATATATAATATTCAATAAGTGTTGGAAACTTAGTTCATCTAACTCTTTCATTTGTAATAGGATTTAGAGTTAAAAAGAGTTAGAATTTTAGTTATCATCTACGCCTAAAGCTTAGAATACTTTTTAAAGTATTCATTTTATTTTCTCTTTTGTGAAATTGGGATTAGTATTTTTATTAAGGGAACTTGTAAAACGTTTTTCAAGGGGAAGAACGTGGTGAGAGAAGATAGAGAGATCTTTTAAGTCATCTTAAGTTCATTAATAAAAGGCGTTGAATCCTACGGTTTGGAAAAGAACCCATAGGCGGGGAGTAGACTATTGATAGCCGAACCTCGTTAGCAAATCCCATGTTCTTGTTTAAGTATATTTTCGCACATAGTTCATAGATCTATTATTCGATCTAGAACCGTTCCAGAAAACTGTTTTGAAAGGTCTCCCAAACTCTTGAGGTTACCTTCCAAAGAAAAGTTATAAACGGGCATACTCTCTATTCACCCCCCCGCCCCCCCCTCTAGAGAGTATTCGATCTCCTATCAATCTTCACATTGTTGAAGGTCTCTTTTCTTTTTCCAACATGGCTTTCTCCAAACCATTTTGCACCAAGATTGCTCTCATTTTGAGTTTCCACAACCCGAAATTCACATTCCTAACAAACTTTTGTATTTATAATCTTGTCACCCCCATGGCTATCTTCAACCACACCAAGAACTTCCAAGAATACACAAATCAAAGAACTCTAATCCTCCCAACACTACACAACGCAAGCTCTGATACCAATTTGTCAGAGTTTTATCCAAATAAACCAAGAAAGATCTCAAGAAAGATCTAAAATAGAAAATGCAAAACAATGAAGAACACACAAAATTTGGGAGGTGGAGAAAATCCTAATATCAATGTGATATTAGACTATAAAACTCCACCCTTAACAATTGAATGAATATTGTTGCTTCTTAGAGTATTTATTACAATATATAATCTACTCTATGCAAGAACCCCCCTTTGAATTTTTCAAGATGAGAGAAGAGAACAAAACCCCAAAACCTCTCACTAAAACCCTAACAATTTGATTGTGACTCTCAACTCAATTCCCAATTGCTATTACACAAATAATCTTACATTACATGTACAAGAGATATACAAGAGCCTTATATAGGCTTTGGAACCAGGAGAGGAGATAAATGAATGCCCACGAACGGATTTGAAACTATGGTATAAAATAGAATGCTTCGCAATTCCGCTCGACCCGGTCGAGCGACTTAAGTTGGGTCGAGCGGAGATCGAGCGAAAGATCAGAATGTAGACAGAAGCTTATGATGTCTTGCTCAACCGGTCGAGCAACATATATAGGTCGAGCATTGGTTAAGCGGCCTTCAGATACCAACCAGAATAATCTCAATCAAACACCATTCATCAACAACCCATATAACACCTTAAATATCCAAGTAATATATACATTACATCCTTTTGTACATATTGGGCTTTATTGGTTTTGTTGTCAATGAGGCCGATAAGTGTGTTTATAGCAAGTTCGATAATAAAGGAAATGGTGTTATCATTTGCCTTTATGTCGATGACATGCTCATATTTGGTACAAGTATAGAACAAGTGGAAATGACAAAAGAATTTTTGTCAACGTCTTTCTCTATGAAAGATTTGGGGGAGGCCGATGTTATCTTAGGTATTAAGATATTACGTCGTAATAGAGGTCTTATGTTAAACCAATCTCATTATATTGAGAAGATTCTCAAACGATTCAATATGCTTGAGAAAGCTCCATTTTTCACTCCCATGGATCCATGCAAGAAGTTATTACCTTATGAAGGTGAAGCAATTTCTCAATTGGAATACTCAAAGATCATTGGATCTTTGATGTATGCAATGACCTGTACAAGGCCAGATATAGCTTTTGCAGTGGGGCAATTAAGTAGGTTTACTCAAAAACCTGGCCCTACCCATTGGAGAGCTGTTAGAAGAGTACTTAGATACTTGATTAGAACCAAGGATTATGGTTTGTATTATCGTGGAGATCCTCCTGTTTTGGAAGGATATTCTGATGCAACTTGGGCATCCAATAAAGAAGATAATTCTTCTACAAGTGGATGGGTATTCATGTTTGTGGGAGGTGCTATGTCATGGGTGTTTAAGAAACAAACATGTGTTGCAGATTATACGATGTGTTCTGAGTTTATTGCTTTAGCATCTGCTAGCAAGGAAGCAAAATGGTTAAGAGATCTCATGTATGAGATTCCTCTGTTGGTTAAGCCAATCTCACCGGTAGCTATCCATTGTGATAGTGATTCGGCTTTGAACAGAGCGTATAGTCAAACATATAATGGTAAGTCTAGACATATAACACTAAGACATAGTCTTGTGCGTGCACTTATCAAGGTAAGGGTCATTTCTGTTGACTATGTTAATACTAAACTCAATATGGTGGATCAGTTTACTAAGCCATTGAGTAGGATTTCCTTTGATCTTATGGTTCAAGGAATTGTTTTATGCCCATCTACGACACTAATAACCGATTTTTAGCGCGTCGTAAAACACTAAAAACCTAGGCTATGCAAATAATATTTATACACCCTATTACAACTATAGCGAGTATAGAGGTAAGTTGGGGATCGAACCACAAGGACAAGGTTAAGCAAGATTGGGTGTTAGGTGTAGAGAAATAGAGAGTGTGTGTGTGTGTATGAAATGGTGTTTGAACTAAACTATAAAAGCAATAAACAAGAATTAGGCAAGGAATGGGAAACAAACGGGGATGGTAAGGATCCACCCTAGGTCGGTTCTAAGTTCTCATGGAATGCTAGGTCAAGGGAGATCGAACGTGAATCGATCGAGACACTCTAGATAGTGAGGGGAAGTTGATGACATATAGTTATGCGAACGGCCCATAATCGCCCTATGTCTCACTTAGGAGTCGCAGGACAAGATTCGCATCAAATATCAATCAAACAACCCACAACAAACCTCAGCCCTAATCTAGCACATGAATAACATTCACCAAACCTAGGGTTTCACCAAACCAAAACCTCTAGCATATTGAAAGCTACAACAACTAAGAACAAGAAAGAAGACATGATTGAAAGCATTAGGGCAAGAAAGAAACTAACAATAATGAAAGACAAAACAATAAATCTACCTATTCACTACACTACAAAACAATAAGGAAAGCAAGAACAAGAATGGAAAGCAAATGAACAAGAAAGAAAGCAATAATCAAAGCTAGGAGGAACAAAACATTAAATGGCATGAATGAAAGATAAACTAAGGGAATAAAGAGATTAAGAAAGATAAACTTACATAAACGTAAGTGCTTGAATGAAAGGAAATGAAATTACAAAGCTTGGAATGTAAATGAAAGCATAAAATCTATTCTAGGGCAAATGAATGTAAAGGAAAGCATAAATTTTGATGTTCTTAGATGAGAGGGTTTCTCTCTATCAAGACATAATCAAAACATTTAGAGAAATGCCCTTATATAGGCTACCCAAGGTGGGAACAAAATCCCTAAAAGAATCCTACGTGGCAAGCTTTACGAAGAAAACAAGTCGCAGGATTTTGGTGCCATTCGACCGAATTCAGAGGGCCATTCGCCCGAATTCAATGCCATTCGCCCGAATGTATGAATTCGGGATTTCCAGTGGCTTGGCAAATGATCTTGGGTTGCTCTCCGTTGCATTCGCCCGATGGCCTCATCACATTCGACCGAATGGTCCCATTCGCCCGAATGGGGAACCAATTCGACATTTCCAGAGGCTTGGCCTGGGCTGCAGCATTCCCATTCGACCGAATTGGTCATGGGTTCGACCGAATGTGGCTTCTTGGTTGCTTTGAGGCTTCAATAAATCATTAAATGGTTTTTGGCCTTCGCGAAGTCTTCGGGAATGACTCGGAGTGCTTGGGATTGCCTCGAAAGACGTGACGCTTCTTTGACTCTGATGTCTAAGCCTCGAACTCGATCCGCTTTACCTCAAAACCTCCCGAAAGAACCTGAGATAACCTCTAAACACCGTGGAGACAAGAGCAAGGTAAAATCGAGTGTAAAGCGCATAAAACCAATGTAAAACATCGAGATTCGACACCAAAGTGGGGACATAAATGTGCTCTAAGTCGAGCACATCAACTCCCCCAAGCTAAACCTTTGCTAGTCCCTAGCAAAGAGACTAGGTAGGAATGACATGAAAGCACAGGGCATCCCAAAACAACTAACTACAAAAACAAAACTAAACTAAACTACCAAAGCAATAAAACCTAAAACTCACTGTCGTAGGAATCACGATCGTACTTAGCACGTACGACAAGCCCTTTAAACCTCAAGGTTTCCCAAAGAGGACGAGTAAGGTCTCGTGAGGGTTTTCAGAAGGAGACCTACAAATCCAAAGCAAACAAACATGGTGAGAGGAAATCAAAGCAATACAAGTTGTGCATGAGCAAAACTTTTCCCTAGCCATAGGTGTGCAAGTACAATGGTCTCAAAGAGCGCAATACCAAGAGAACGACCAATTCCACAAGCTTGAGATCACTAGGGTAAGCAACATCACAGGCTATGCCACCCACTACCTAGAGATGTCACAAGTCTACGCTCCCCGGGTTATTTCTCAAAAATGTGAGAAATATGCAATGACGCTCATGTGTTTGATCATGGTTCGTGTTTCGCACATAATCTTCCGACTAAAGATGAGTCGGGAATCAAACACCTAATAGGGGCAAATGATGGGGATTGTGTCATATCTAACTTCAGCACAGAAAAAACTAATCAGACCAAGTCGAATAGGTTAGCACAGGGTTGTAATGTTGGCTTAGGGTTAAGGTGGGATACATTTGGGAATGTAGAGCTAAGTAGAGGATAACAAGTGACCCTAAACGAAACAACGACAAACATCTCATGATAAATCAAGAAATACTATATCTATCAACCAAACTAACCCAATAACCTCATATAAGCACAATGATCACTATCATCAAACACTATCAAAAATGTGAAATCTCATACTAACATGTGTTTCCAAGCTCATCTCCCAAAATGAAATATTAACCTCCTCACTCAAATAAAGATATATGTATAAAACTCAATGAAGAACACGAGAGAGGTCTCCTCAAACAAAGAACGTGTATGAATAATCACTATGTAAGCACTAGAGGATGAAGGGAGAAACAATAAGAGCTTGATATGAAATGAATAGAGTCATACAAACCAACAACCATAATATCATAACCAAAATCCCACGAATCACTGTAACACACAACAACCCCACCATCACTAAGTTATCCTCTAGGTAAGAAGAGGGAACAATTTGGCTCATGTGGAGGTTATACAATGTGGCTACAAAAGAAAAAGGAAAAGGCAAAAACATGGCTTATCCTAATGTCAAATTACGTACAAGGTAGGCTATTTGGCTATGTAGCTCAATTCTAGCGAACGTGTTATCATCCCTGGTCTCACGAAAAGTCGACTGTACTGGAGAAGAACCGACGCAATACTTAGATCCCCTAACTAGCACACAAAATGAATGGAACTCGCAAGGAGTCCAAGAAGGCTCAATACTCACAGGCTAGTCGAAATGCGCCTCTAAAGGTAGACATCCAAGCCACCAACCAAGCAAACCTAGATCCCCTAAGCTATGTAGAAAATAGTCAGACTCTAGGTCCCAAAACAGGCACAAGGCTAAGGAAATACGAGTTTGCATAAGATCAGACCACAGAAGTACACCATAGAAGCAAGCATGCTAGTTTCACAACTCAACCATCTTATTGAAAACTAAACATGAATATGAAATATACACACTATGTAATGAAATATGCGAAATGTATACAAAAATAATATATGCAATGAACTAAACTATAACTATATGAAACTAAATGCACAAACAAATAGGTGGAAGTGACAATAGTATTGACCATCTCTCCCCCAAGCTAAAGCTTTGCTAGTCTCTAGCGAAGAAGGAGAGAAAAGAAGAAGGTGAAACATTAAAAACCATGGTCAACAAGATTGTCACGACATCCACCACAAACACACACTACGCATAATAAAGAGAGAAGAAGGTCATACCTAGGCTAGGAGGGCTTTCACTCCTAGCATTACCATTACCACCATCAAGTGGCCTAAGAACTCTCTGCTCCTTGAAAGAAGTGGAGGCAAGAAGCACAAGACTAGAGTGATTGCCTCCCCCAAGCTAATGTGAAGCTATATTCTTTGTGTTTGGCTTAATTGCTCTTTTGAGCCTTCTTTCTCATTCTCACCCTTGCGGGACCGTTAGCATTGACCCTCTGAAAATCGTCAGTCCAAATACAAGCAAAACTTGTGGATGGTCAATTCTAAAGGTCGTTTGGCTCTGAAAATTCTAACAAACCATACTACAAACCAAACATGAGCAATGACTAGCAAAAATGCAATGCAATGAATGAAGAACAAAAAATGAAACAAAAACAATATGTACAGTTGTGTTGCCTCCCAACAAGCGCTTCTGTAGGGTCTTTAGCTAGACCTGACTCACTATGTGGTAGTGAGTCAAACTCCGTAGGAGTTTATCAAACTCACTCCCCACAACAGCAGAAGTTGGGGAGTGGAAGAGAGAGAGAAGAAAGAAGAAAGGGAGAAACACAACAAAGACCGACTTTCCATAACATGATGAAAAGTCGGGGGAAGAATGAACAAAGGGAGGGGGAGGGAAGCAGGAGGCATAGCAACACAAGCATCAAGGTGAGCGTGAACATGAACGATTGGGAGCTTCTCATGATGACAAAGAGGTGTAGGGTGAGACTCTCAGGAGGCACACTAAGGTTATGCACTTGAGACTCCTCAATCATGCACATATCTACCTCTAGGTCATTGGGTTCACTGGCCAGATGATCATGCACATATGTGAGGGATTCATCATGGTGAAGGGTACAGGGAACCTCTTCATGAACCTCACCGGTGGGTGGTGCATCAACACAAGAAGGTTGATCATCAAGAGAAGGAGAGGAGTAGGCAATAGGGTAAGGGGAGTCTAGGTTATGGTTTAACGCCATGGGCACAGGGTGGTCATGGGTCTCTAGTCTCTCCTAAAAAACCCTTCAAAAAGTGTTAACACTCCACATTCTCTCCAACTCGGTCCCCTCTTCAACCCAATCATAACTAGAGGGGTAGGCCGGTGGAACCTCAAGGGGAGGGAGATAGGGGTGTTCTTTCCTAAAGTTGTCCTTGGCCAACCATTTGAAGAAGTTCAGGCAAATCATAGGGGTTCGGTTAAGGAACATGTCTTGGTAAAACTCATCTACGAGCCCAATAGTCTCACCATTCAATCCTCCATAAAGGTGATGACACATTTGCCATCTATTAATATAACGCCCAGGGTGGAAGAATTTCCCATATCTAACAAAGAAGTTCCAAAAAGGCTCATGCTCGGTTTGGCATATGAAACTAGCCATGAAGAAAAGCAAGGAAAAACAAAAACAAAACTATTCACAAACCACACCAAAACTAAAATCTAAACAAACGCCTTGTCCCCGGCATAGGCGCCATTTTGATAACCGGTTTTTAGCGCGTCGTAAAACACTAAAAACCTAGGCTATGCAAACAATATTTATACACCCTATTACAACTATAGCGAGTATAGAGGTAAGTTGGGGATCGAACCACAAGGACAAGGTTAAGCAAGATTGGGTGCTTGGTGTAGAGAAATAGAGTGTGTGTGTGTGTGTATGAAAGGGTGTTTAAACTAAACTATAAAAGCAATAAACAAGAATTAGGCAAGGAATGGGAAACAAACGGGGATGGTAAGGATCCACCCTAGGTCGGCTTTTCTCATTGAATGCTAGGTCAAGGGAGATCGAATGTGAATCGATCAAGACACTCTAGATAGCGAGGGGAAGTTGATGACATATAGCCATGCGAACGGACCATAATCGCCCTATGTCTCACTTAGGAGTGGCAGGACAAGATTCGCATCGAATATCAATCAAATAACCCACAACAAACCTCAACCCTAATCTAGCACATGAATAACATTCACCAAACCTAGGGTTTCACCAAACCAAAACCCCTAGCATATTGAAAGCAACAACAACTAAGAACAAGAAAGAAGACATGATTGAAAGCATTAGGGCAAGAAAGAAACTAACAATAATGAAAGACAAAACAATAAATCTACCTATTCACTACACTACAAAACAATAAGGAAAGCAAGAATAAGAATGGAAAGCAAATGAACAAGAAACAAAGCAATAATCAAAGCTAGGAAGAACAAAACATTAAATGGCATGAATGAAAGATAAACTAAGGCAATAACGAGATTAAGAAAGATAAACTTACATAAACTTAAGTGCTTGAATGAATGGAAATGAAATTACAAAGCTTGGAATGTAAATGAAAGCATAAAATCTATTCTAGGGCAAATGAATGTAAAGGAAAGCATAAATTTTGATGTTCTTAGATGAGAGGGTTTCTCTCTATCAAGACATAAGCAAAACATTCAGAGAAATGCCCTTATATAGGCTACACAAGGTGGGAACAAAATCCCTAAAAGAATCCTACGTGGCAAGCTTTAAGAAGAAAACAAGTCGCAGGATTTTGGTGCCATTCGACCGAATTCAGAGGTCCATTCCCCAGAGTTCAATGCCATTCGCCCGAATGTATGGATTTGGGATTTCCAGTGGCTTGGAAAATGATCTTGGGTTGCTCTCCGTTGCATTCGCCCGATGGCCTCATCACATTCGACCGAATGGTCCCATTCGCCCGAATGGGGAACCAATTCGGCGATTCTAGAGGCTTGGCTTGGGCTGCAGCATTCCCATTTGACCGAATTGGTCATGGGTTCGACCGAATGTGGCTCCTTGGTTTCTTTGAGGCTTCAATAAATCATTAAATGGTTTTCGGCCTTCGCAAAGTCTTCGGGAATGACTCGGAGTGCTTGGAATTGCCTCGAAAGACGTGTCACTTCTTCGACTCTGATGTCTAAGCCTCGAACTCGATCCGCTTTACCTCGAAACCTCCCGAAAGAACCTGAAATAACCTCTAAACACCGTGGAGACAAGAGTAAGGTAAAATCGAGTGTAAAGCGCATAAAACCAATGTAAAACATCGAGATTCGACACCAAAGTGGGGACATAAATGTGCTCTAACTCGAGCACATCTGACACCATGAGCGAAACCCAATTCGACGCTAGAAGAAACATCTAGTCTTGAATTCAATGTGGATTGATCGCTCATCAGATGTTGGGAAGCAATTTTGAGACCCTTTAATTGCTTTGTTCGTGATGTTAAATAACGAGGTAGTAGAGTCGTCCCTCGAAGTCTCCATTTCTAGAGTTATGAAGATCTCTAGATTGAGTGCTTTATTCACGAAAACATGGTAAATTAGGAGAAGCTACCTATATAAGTTCAAGATTTGGCCGTCTTAAAAATCAAGGGGCATACTTATGATTTCAATGAACTTATGAATAGATATGGACACATGGCCTTTAACATGTCAAGGACATAAGTTTAATGAATTATTTCGTGTGTACTACTCCTTCAATTGGTTGGATATATCTGCTTAATTCAATCAAGAAGGACATTAACGGATATGGTTAATTGTAAAGATGCGTGGTACTAGGTGTCAATTCAATCCAGAAGGACATTGGCATTGATGCATGAAATGGGTTGGTCATTATGGATCGCGAAAGAAGAAAAGGATTATATACTCTAAATGGGGGAGGATTGTTGGAATTTAGAGTATATAATGGTAATTGGAAATTTTTAATTAATTATATTAAATAAATAATTTAATTATATTAATTAAGAATATCTCAATTCCCAAAGTGTGTATTTAAAAGAAAGAAAAAATGGGACAGAGCAGAGTGCGCACCCCGCGGAGTTTTACGCGGCATGCGGAGCCTGTCTGAGGCATTTGTGCACCCCGCGGAGAACTAGGCGGCCCGCGCATGCCTGTTCTTCGTGCGGGTTCGTCTTGTTTCTTGCTCTGTTTCATTTTGTTGGTTAATATATAACCACCAACGATTTATATGGTTATTATAATCATGTTTCCTGGGATATATGGGTTGAGTGGAAAGCGACTTTGATTCATGAATCGGTCTCGGATTTCATGGATCAACCTTGTGTTTAATGGAGCGACACTTTGCTTCATGAAGTAGTGTGAGCTATTCTATAAATATAGAATGCCTGTGTGTTTTTTTACGCATCCATTTTCCTGATTTTCTTCTCTTCTTGAGCATTTCAATCAAGAACTTGCAATCCTTGATTGTGTATTTCCATATTTCCTTCCATTTAAGTTTTTCTTATGTAATTCTAATTTCCATGTGCTAGGAGATTAGTGTGATTCTTTGTATCTCAGAACGTATTTCTGGTTTGTTCCCAAGCACTGTGGTAGGGAGCAAATAACGTTTTACGAAAGAGCATCTCGCCTAGAATTTATCTCAAGTTCCAACAAAATCTTCTAGTTACTTGGTTCGTGTTTGAGGATTGGTGTATCGGAGATCGCGGTGGTGTACATAAGCAAGGTTCTTGATTGTCATATGTAATTTGGTTTTTCTATCACAAACTTGTGTTTTAATTTATTGGTTATTTATAAATTAAAGTACATTTTCTAACAATTGGTTGTTTATTGTTTAATAATAATAAATTTAGTCCCTTAACTTTTGGAACTAATATATATTTTTTCTTTGTAGCCACTTTGAAAATAATATTTTTAGTTAAAAGTTACTTTTATTTTATAAAGAGATATCATTTCCAAGTTGGAATTATTCATGATTAATGAATAGAAGGGATTATTGTAGGAAAATTATGAATAAATTGAATTATTTTAAGTAGTTTTTTTTTGGTGTTACGAGGAGTAAGTCAATGAAAGGAACAAGTTCAACACGTCACTTTCAGGTTAAGTGATTAAATGTGATGAATTAGCCTTAATGGTGCAGATATTAATTTGCAAACGCTCTTAAATTTAAGGCTGTAATCTTTAATATGTTCAAAGAAACAAAATTCGGGTATTATTATAGTTCGCCACCCTTTTCATTTTATCGCCACCCTCTATATAATGAATTTGCATAATTTCCCCCGCATAATTTTAAAACTAACAAACTCTAAAAAAAACTTTCTAAACTAAAACAAGCTAAAATTAGTAATCGAACAACAATGGCGAACCAAAACGAGCAAGAATACGATTCGGTAAGTTAAATTAATCGTTGCGAAATTGAATCAAAGAAAATTTAAAAAAAACAGGAAATCGCACATTTTCTGCTTTTGTACCACGGTACAATCGCACAAAATGTGCTTTTGTACCACGGTATAATCGCACAAAACGTTAAATTGATATTAATAATATGTTATTATTATAAAATTTATTTAATGTTATTTATTTATTGTTTTATTTATTTAATTTCTTTAAAATATTTATTGTTTTGTTATTAATTAATTATTTATTATTTAGTTTATTAAATGAATTATATTAATTATTTATATAATTTATTTAATAAATTATTAATTATTAATTAATTTTTAATTTATTTTGTTTTTATATTTGCAGGACTTTGAAAACTTAGGTGATAACGTAGATTACTCTGATAGATTTGTTACGGATAGAGAATTTGATTCTGTAGATGAATTACATGGCTGGGCTAATGAGATAGCAATAGAAATTGGTTTTCAATTTACACGTGCTTCATATAAACGTAAGGAATTTGAAAACTTAGGTAGTCCGTAGTTATTTTATTGTATTCAAGTCCATATTCTTTTATTGTATTTAAGTCCATATTCTTTTATTGTATTTAAGTCCATATTCTTTTATTGTATTTAAGTCAATATTCTTTTATTGTATTTAAGTCCATATTCTTTTATTGTATTCAATTAGATTTGTTTTAGTGTATGTAATTGGATTTCATAAAGACACAAACAAATATAAAAATACAAATGTATTCAACTTAACGTCCAATTAGCATAATAAATAAATTAGTTCATCCAAGTAGAAATAAACATAACGTTCAACAAATAAACGTAAAGTTCAACAAATTAACATAACGTTCAACATATAAACATAAATCTATTGCGGCCCTTGCCCCTTATAAATTTGCCACTCGGCAACTAAATCTCGTAATCCATCTAAATACAAATCAGCATGTTGCTCCCGAGGCTGCCAATCCTTAACGGTTCCCATCCTGATCAGTGGAGTGATGCGGGCCATGGCTTCAGATGCAAACGGTGAACACAAAAAAAAATATTAGACAATCATTTGAATATAATGACACATTTAAAGGGAAAAACTAAGTAGAAGCACTAACATAGCAGTTCTTGTTATCCACTATATCATAAGCACTGCTAAGTCCGTCACCGGGGATGATAAATGCGTGGGAAGACACCCTAAACCAGTTAATGTACTCGGGTACTGCCTCTGATGGATAAGTTGCTACACGCAACTCTCTATGATCAACTTTGGCACAAACAGGGAACCTACTCCATGTCTCCGTGTACATGGTCGAAGGAGCGAAGGAGGTGATACCCCCGATGAACGTGGTGCGTGGGTGCTCATTCAGTAAAACCCTTAGGTCATTACTGTACGGAGTCCACTCTACCTGCATAAGACAAAAGAAACATAAACAACATAATATAAAATGATAATAACCAACGTAAAGATGTGTGAGGTCATGTACGAAACCTGTGTCTCCGTTAGAGAGTCCAGTATGCTCTTACACTCTCTCAGCCTGCTTAGCTCCCTAGTTGGCTTCTGCGGGGACCACATATCCGCCCTGGTCTTGTTACGGATATCCGCTAGGCGAGGTTGGGGGCGAAAGGACGGGAAGTACTCGTATATCCATGTCTGTAAAAGCGTTTGACAACCCGCAATAGTCCGGCAGCCGGCCCTCGACGCCATACCCAGCTGGCGATGTAGGTACGCAAGCGTAACAGCACCCCAAGCGATCTCACCCTGATCAGCGGTAACAGCAACAACAGGGTGCGGTCGCATCCCAATTCTGGTCTTATCGACCAGCAGTGTCGAACCCACTATAGCCATATAGTATGCAGTAGTCTGCGTCTCCAAAGACTGAGAATGTTGGCACAGCTGTAATAATTCACTAACGTTTATGTTGCCGTTGACGAAGAACCCCATTCTCCGCAGCTCAGACATCGGGTCCCCAAATAGACTAGCCAGGCCCAACTTCCACTCGGCGTCAGAAGGATCAGTAAGAAGAGCACCATCAATACCAAGTCCTAGAATGCGTTGCACGTCGTGCAACATAATCGTCATCTCCGCCCACGACATGTGGAAGGTGTTGATATCCGGCTGCCACCTGTCCACAAAGGCCGCTATAAGAGCACTATCAATGTGCTGGTGCATGAGGTACGGCAGACGACCCAGTTCAGTGGTAGGTAAAACCTGATACAGCGCATCAGACATGTCCTGCAGTCTGATGATAGAGTCCACCGTCTTCTTCCGAAGCCGACACTCTATAATTGGAGGCTCACGCTCCAACCCCTCGAAAATAACCCGCGCTATGTGCCCTCCGTAGCTGGGAATCAGACGAGTATCGACGGGGCCCCCGGGCTGGGGTGATGTAATCAGCCACTCCGCGTCAGAAGACTGTGAGCGCCTCCGCCTCCGTGGAGCCGCATCCTCAACCTGGCTGCCTCCCGCCTGATCAGAAGGTCCAGCCGAGCTATGAGCTCTACGCTTAAACTGACCGGCAGCCCCCCTGATCGGATTCCAATCAACAGGCTCCCCAACAGACTCTTCCTCACCGACAGACTCGTCGTAGTCAGTATCATCGTCCCCTGAGCCGAACGTATCACTACGTAGGCTCGTCTGCTGGTCAAAGTGAGTACAAACTTGGTCCAGCATACTCGAACGTTGGGCCTGACTATGTCTGGCCGCCTGTGCCTGCCTAGCCCTCCTAGTTGAGCCCGTAACCCCTCTCTCACGGGGGTCCCCCCTTAATAAAGTCGGTCTAGAGCTATTGCCCCTCAACAGGCCTCTAAAAAAACCTTTGCCTCTACCATGGTTTCCAGCCATTTACTACAATTATTATAATTTAATGAATTATTATAACATACTTAAATTAATTAAACATTAACAATAAAAATAAAATACTACAACTTTATTAAACAATAATTAATCACTAGTAATTACACAAACAAATAATATTAACATTTAAAAAAGTAACTAATAATATTTATAAACAAATAATAATACTCCCTCCGTTTTTTTTTTTATCTTCCACTTTGGGTTTTTCACAAATATTAAGAAAGATGGAATCTTTGGTGGTAGTGGGTATTCTTTTAATTATATAGTAGTGGAAAGTAATGATTGTATTGGAAATATGAAAGAAAAAATAATAAAATAGTAGTGTAAAGTAATGATTGTACTGGAGGTATGAGAAAGAAAATAATTAAATAGTAGTGTAAAGTAAGGAAAATGGGGTTTTAAGGTGTAAAAGTGGGATGAAAACTTTCCAAAAATAGAAAGTATTCTAAAGTGGAAGAACTTTTGAAACTACCCGTTATAGTAAGGTGGAAGAACTTAAAATAACTGAGGGAGTAACATTTATTAAATTAATTAAAATAAAATTATTATCATAACAATATTAAATAATAATAATTATTATTATTATATTATTTAATAAATTAAATAATTATAATATATTAATAAATTTCATAATTAAATAATAACAATATAATAATTAATTAAAAAAAAACAAAAAAAAAATAAAAAAAAGAGGGAAAATCGCATGAAGTGTACGATTGCACCATGGTGGAATCGCATGAAATGTGCGATTGGGCCATGGTGGAATCGCACGTTTTGTGCAATTGTACCATGGTCCAATCGCATATTTTATGCGATTCCTCCATGGTACAATCGCACAAAACGTGTGATTCCCCCCATGGTTCACACGCACAATTCATGCGATTCGTGCAGTTTATTTATTTTTTATTTTTTTTTTGAATTTTGAAACGAGATTAAGTTAGGTACGATAAATTTTTGTGAGAATTTAGTGAGTTTTAGAGTGATAAAAGTGTTATGGAGTTCGATTCGAGTATTTTATAGTCGTTTTAAGTATAAGGGCATTTTCGTCATTTTTATTATTTATTTTAAATTAGGGGTGGCGATAAAATGAAAAGGTGGCGAATTTTAAAAATCGGGACAAAATTCCGGTGCATATGGTGATGTACGTATTTATGAAGTTAACATGAAATAATTGTTTTGGACCGAACGACTCAATATTTGTTGGGCCCAATTAATAGCTAACAAAATATTGGTAAATGAACGAGTCATATATTAGACTACACAAATTCTTGTGAGAGACGGTCTCTTTCAGAGGCCAAATCTAATTGGGTTGGCCCATAAAGGAAAATGCAGAGTAAGAGTATGCATTAAGATTTAATGGGCTGGACCTGAGAAATATCTCTCAAAGAGACGGTCTTTCAAGAGACCGTATGATTAGACTAAGGGGGATCAAAATCCAAAATCGATCCATTCAAAATTTTGGATATTTAGTTTTGGAGATAGTGATGATTTGGTTTCGATCGAAAAACACTAGTATTCGGTATAAATAAGATCGAATACCAAATATCCGATTTTAAATGCTTACTTTTTTCCTTCTCAAAAAATATTTGTGTATTTCTATACGTACGTATTTAAGCTCATTTCGTGTTAGCAAGCTTCATTTTTAAATTTTTAAAACAAATCATTTTGGGATGTGATTGGATTTTAATAAGTCAGATATGTTATAATTTAGAGGTGTATAATGGTTATCGGAAGTTAATTAATAAAATTAATTAAGTATAATGGTCCCAAAGATTCTCATGGCTCGCGAGAATAGAACAAAAAGTTTCTGTTTTGGAAAAAACACTTTTCGCGGGTTGCGAATTTTGTCACTGGACGCGAGTTGGCGAGTCACGAAGATTTTCACCGGTCGCGAGTTTCGCGCTGGTTTTTGCGATGTTCGTTTTGTTCGATTTTGTTAGTTATAATATAACTACCTACTGTTAATATGGTTATCTTAGCCGGATATACGGGATAGATTGATTGAAAGACGACATTAGTTCGTGAATCAATCTTGTATTTCGTGGAATAATTTGTTGCTTCGTGAGATGGTGTAAGTTATTCTATAAATATAGAAGGCTTGTGTGATTATTCACTAAATGCATTTTCTGATTCCTTTTCTTCTCTAGCATTTTACATCGAGAACTTGCAATCCTCGTTTGTGATTTTCCATAACTTCTTCCATTTATGTTTCTCTTGCATCATTCTAAATTTCGTGTGCTCGGAATTTAGTATAATTCTTTGTATCTCAAAACATATTTCCGGTATACATTCCCAAGCACCGTAGTAGGGAGGAAATGATGTTTTAGGAAAGAGCATCTCGCCTAGAATTAATATCAAGATCAAACAAAATCTTCTTGTTACTATGTTCGATATATGGTGATTTCCAGTGATCAAGTTTGCATTTGGTGTATGTTAAGCAAATGTTTGAACTTGTCATATGTTTTGTAACCTACTAAGTTTATATAAATTTATGTTATATGTTTGTGTTTGATTTATAAAATTAGAGTCACAATTTACAACAATCTAAAACATCATCTTTCTAAAGTAAGTATGACAAGTCTCAAAGTTTAACCAGAAACTTTGTCAAAATTGATAAATTTGTTGGGAAAGTTTTAAAGTTTGCTTATATGAAATTTACACCATGATCGGGTGATGAGATAACCATAGAGAATTTGAAAAGGGTGCTTTGGTTTGATAAAAGAATGAGTTGGTTCGATAAAGGGACACGTTGGTTCATAAAAGGATGCTTTGAAGGGTTGCGTTGTTTCTTGTTTTGATCAAGTTATGATGGTAGAGATGATATTTATCATCAAATTCATTAAAAGTAAATTTTAATGTAAAGGTGATGGTAAACAAGAATTTAAAAATCTTATAATGTTTCTAAATAAAGGTTGAAAGTTGTCAACATTATTTTAAACACAGAATTTTATTTATTAATTTGTTCGTTATGGAGGTTAAGTTCCATAATGTTAAATACGTAAAATGAGTTTAATGATTATATAAGTGATTTTATATATCAAATAAATGATAAAGACATGTTTATCTAGTTTTATTTTGATATATATGATGGTTTAATCTTCTATGGTATAAATGTTGATTTGCTAAGTAAAGCAAGATATGAATTCTTTTATTATTTCATTGATTAATGTATTAATTGAAATTCATATGTTACTCTTAATCTAGAGTATTTGTCAATGCTTTAAATTTTATTATGGTGATTAAAATTTCATAATATGTTATTATTTTGATTTTCAAGATTTGCATTTTGTGCATGAGTATATGTAAAATTTTATACTAATATTTATTTTGGAGAAAAGTACTAAATAAATTTTATTCCGGTTAATGGGTATGTTAAGGAATCTTATGTTGTCGGATAACGCCTAAATAAATATGGTGTGACAATAAAGAACAATTTAACTATTTAAGTTAATGTTGATATTAAATATTTTACTTGGTATAAAGTGTTTGTTTTTATAGAAAAGTCTTAATTATTTTGGTACAAAGAAAATTTATTTGAATTATTTTTAAAGTTCAAAATAACGATGCATCTATATAGATTATGTTATTTATAACATCTACTATGAGTTCTATTTATTAGAACAAGGGATATTATATTTCAATGATATTTGATTATAATACAAAGTGATGCAATATTTATTTAGAAATTTATTTTCAATGATAGATAAGTTTAAATATCTACAAGTTTGTACAAATGGTCATGATATTTTGATCTTTTAAGATTTATTTGCTAATCTTTTGATAAAGCATGTAAATCTAAAAGAGAAGAGTATAAGGTTTTACTTTATTAAGGAAAAGTTTTAACGAAATTCAATTTTGTTAAAGTTATCAAAGTAAAGGTTTTAATTATTGTATTCATATTTCTAATATAAAGGTTTACCCATGAATATTTATTTTGATACTTAAGTATCATATAAATTTAAGTTTTCTAAAAGAAAGTTCTAAAAGAAAGTATGTATTGATGTGTTCATCAAGAGAATAATGTATAAATTTAGCAACCTAATCTCCAAGTAAATATAACAATATGTTATAGATAGATTTTCATATTATATATGAAGATTGGTGAGCATGTAATAATGTTCAAGATTTATTAAGTGGTATTTACATAATATGATAATTGGTTATTGAATTTATTTCAATAAGTTTATCGAAAATACAATGGTTAAATAATTGTTTTTATTTTTATATGGTATGTTATATCATATATTTTTATAAATTATAATATATTTATTTTGGAATTGTATAAGTAAAGTTGACAAAGAAATATGTCATATCCTTCTATGAAGGAAATGGGGGAGGTAAATGTTAAATGAATTTTAACATAAAAGTTTAAGGACTAAGAAATTAAGTATTTTATTATACTTAAGGTAAAGTCCAAAATTACCCTCATGTCTTCCACTTGAAATTATTTCCTAAATATTTAGAATGATTATATAAATTGGATGCGATTTTAACTTATACATGATTCAAATAGTTTTATAGTTGTCAAGTAAAGTTTTACTTACAACTTAAAGTTCCTTTATAAGAAAATTATTTGAATTGTCCAAAATGTTTATGTTGTACCATAGATTTAATTAATCTTATAGTGTGTTGATAATAGGTGACTCAAATAAAGTCTTGCCATTATATGGAGAAGATGAAGTATCAAGTTTGGATCAAAGGTGCATTGACAGGAAAAAGCCCAATTCGCGGGTCGCGAAAATCTTCCCTGGTCGCGAAGTCGCGAGTCGAGAAAATACTCACAGGTCGCGAAGTCGCGGGGCGCGAGAATCCTCCCTGGTTGCTGTTAGGGTTTTATTTTAATACCGCAAGCGCACGGGTGTCGTAGCACAATTACGGGTCGGATCACGGGGAGACAGGATTAATACAAGAGTTGATTAGTTAATCACTTGAGAAACAAAGATTTGATTGGTTGTTACTATAACTACGTGATAATACTTAAGAAAAATGATGAATTCAAGATAATAAAAGGACTAGGACATAGGAATTCCCCACTAATAGCATGTAATAATTTCGCTAAGGATTGCAATTGGTTCCGTTGAATTGATTTAGCGATCTAACTTAGTCACTCCTTTTCGGGATGGTAATCAAATTAGGACAAATTAAATGGGTTCTCTCAATCTCAACTTTCGTATTTTGATCGATTAACATCACAAGAAAACATATTACTCAATCTCAACTTTCGTAATTTTGATTAAGAAGACATATTAACTTGATTTATCATCCAAGACTAATAATATTCTCATCCCTCAACTTTCGTGATTTTGGTTTTAAGAGAAATTAAAAGACTTTAACTTGAATGATCAAACATAACAATTTAATCAAACCAATTCAACATCACAATCATCAATCCTCATTTAACAATCACATACATATTAGGGTTCAAATCCTATGCCTAGCATACAAATCTACTCACTAATCATGGCTATGGAATTTCTAAGACTAATAAACTATCATGAAACAAGAAATAAAACATAATTTAAAACTTGAATAATAAAGAAAATACCTTGACAATGGAGAATTGAAGACGGTAATGTAAATTGCAATTGAAATCCAAGAGTACAATATTGAAATTCTCAAAGAAAGGCTTAAACTAAATCTATGGAGTACAAAGGAATTCTAGAGTTTTAAGCAAAGAAAACTGAATCCTCTAAAATTAGGTTAAATTCCACTTAAATAGTGGTTCCAAAAATTAAGAGAAGAAACGGTTGAATTTCCGTAAAATCTGGCGCAAGTCCCCACATGATGAAGCGGCAGTGTGACTTCTCTCAATGCGAATCTGGCGGTTCTTCTTGAGCGCAGATACGCCACATGATGAGCGCAGTGAGTCGCTGGTTCGGTGTTGAAAGAGATCGTGAATTTGCAGCGACTCGTTGCATATCGTGGCGAGTCGTTGCTTTCTCGGATTGATATTGGGATTAGCAAGTATCGCGCAGATGCTGCTATGGTTATGGCGACTTCGTTGCTTTCCTCCGGACTTGTTTTGGCTCGTTTCTCCATCATGCTAGGGGTCTTAGGCTATTTCTCCAAGCCTTCACCCTCTAATAACTCCAGTAGACTAGTGAAAGCCTCAATTTAGCCTCGAGAAATCAAGGTGAAAATACAGATAAAACAAGTGTAGAAATAGCATAAATAAGTGCAAATAAATGCACTTATCAAACCTCCCCATGCTTAACCTTTGCTCGTCCTCGAGCAAATCAAGGTGAAAATACAGATAAAACAAGGTCGAGACATGATGTACAACTCCTAAACTACTTCTTATACCTCCCTTTCCTAAACTCCGCTAAACCCCGGTGTTTGCCAAGAGTTCAAACATCTATACCACTTGTTCCCCTTCACTTGGCTAACACCCACACACATAACACAAACACAAAAGATAGAACATGTAAACCAAAAATCCCAACACTTCAACCTCCTTATAACTCCTTAAAGAGTATGAGAAATGAAAAAAATAAAAACTACAACTTATCCCTCCAATGGTGGCCTACCCAAATACCTTCCTTATGACTCCCTCTTCTAATGACGCCACACCAAAACAAATTGAAAAATAGATAAACTTTGAATCTCTCTTTTTCTCTCATTTTGCCTAGGGGCTCATTTTTGGGTTTTCGCCCTAGCCACTCATTCATTTTTTCAAATCTCACTTGCTTACCCACTCATGCCGCTCTTTTGCCTAGGTCGCCCTTTCGGGTTTTCAACCTAGCTGGGCTTTTCTCTTTCCAAGCATGTTTATCTTTCCCTTTTTCAATAAACAACAAGTACAGATTCAGCTACAAAACAAAAATCAAAATGCATGCTCAAGCTAAATCTATACAAATACATAGGGTAGAAAGCGTGAATAAACAAGCGACAGGTTTCCCCATGCTTGCTTTTCACGGTGGGTAGCAATAGGGTGTTCAGCAACCCTAAAGATGAAGGGTCTTTAGTAACCCTGGATGAAACAATATAGCACAAAGATATGAGAATGTAGCCTACCTAATAAACTCCAATGCTAAACCGGGATAGCACCATCGGTTGTAGCATTACCTCTTAGACATGAACAATGGCTCTCCTTATGTCTCCCCAAAAATAAGAGGCTTCCTATCTCAATCTCCTTCCCCTCATAAATGATCTCACATGAAAGCCCATAAAAATCCAAAACCCCTTATCGACCTCAAACCCATCCCAACACAAAAAATCCATCATCACAACCATAATATAATGTACAAAAATAAAAACCCAAACTCCAAAACTGTAAGGCTCATGCAATGGAGCTCTTGGATCTCGCAATCCAAGAACTTACTTTGGATCAAAGAGGATGGGGGTTTATTTTTGGTTCAAAATTTTTAGCTCATAACATGCAATGGTTGAACAGGGATGATGTGCGAGAATCTATGTGAGGATAGCTTGGTGGGTTAGGGTACGGTAATCTAGTGGAGCTAGAATATAGGGAAAGATAAGAGAAGAGATAGGGATAGAAATATACCTGTGGATGACAACTTGGCGTAGGAGGAACGATGATATCAGCAACAGCTTCAAATGAACACTTACTCTCCTTTTGCCTAGCCTCCTTCACAGGTTAATGGCTAGCATTCTCTTTTTGTTTTTTTTTGTTTTTTTTTTTTTTTTGTTTTTTTTTTCAAAAGATATACATCCAAAATACAATAAAAATGAAAACAAAAAAAAAACAAAAAAATCTAGCCTAGGAAAAACAAAAGAAAGATACAAAAACAAAAACAAAAAACTACTACACTAGCAGGTGTAGACTCCCCCCCATGCTTATCTAAAGCATTGTCCCCAATGCTTAACTACGTAGTAAGGGGACAAAAAAAAAACATAAGATTTCAGAAGCATACAGATGAGGGAAGTCTAAAGTAAAAAGAACTAAAACAAAAATAAAATCTAACTAAAAGTACGGGTTGCCTCCCGCAAAGCGCTTGTTTAACGTCTATAGCTCGACTTGACTCACCCCAGTAAACATCAGGAAACACCAAAGGAGCCCTTATAAGCTCTTCCAAACACATTTGCATTGTTTCCTCTTACCTTCGAACCTAGATCATTAGCATTCTGGTTCCCTTCGTTACAAACAACATGATCTCCTACTTCAAAAGGCCACACTGTGAGCTCATTAATCAATTTACATTTTTCAAATGAAGCACCCTCCTTGGGTTTTTTGAGCTCAAAAACCATCTTCTCTTCACCCACCTCCAATGTTAGTTTACCTCTCTTCACATCAATGATAGCCCCAGCAGTGGCTAGGCAAGGTCTACCCAAAATGATAGGAGCGCGGGTATCTTCAGGCATGTCCATGACAACAAAATCACATGGGAATACTAGATTCCCCACAAATACTGGGACATCCTTCACAATTCCCATGGGATGCCTAATACTCCGATCGGCTAGCTGTAGAGTCATGCTAGTCTGGAGTAGGCTTCCCACATTTGGTAGCCTTTGATACACAGAAAAAGGCATAAGACTAACACTAGCCCCTAAGTCACACAAAGCATTATCAACAGCTAAACTGCCAATAGAGATAGGGATAGAAAAGCTACCTGGATCATCAAGCTTAGGGGGAAGTTGTTTTAATATCACCGCACTACATTGCTCGGATAAATTCACAACTCCTTCAGTTTTGTTGCGGTTGGTGGTGAGATCCTTCAAGAATCGAGCAAATGATGGAATTTCTGTCACTGCTTGCAGAAAGGGGAACTTCAACTGTATATCTTTCACCAATTGTAGAAACTTCCCATACCTCTTCTCTAACCTTGCCTTAGCTAACCTTTGGGGAAATGGTGCGGGTTGAACATAAGGTAGCGGGGTAGGTAGAGTTGGCTCAATAGTAGATTGGGGTGGAGTCTCCCTATCATCAAATTCTTGTGGAACTCGGACCATGGTTTGGGGAATATTCTCAAGAACTTTACCACTCCTAGTAACAACCGCATTCACTTGTTTCGGTGGATTGCTTGATTCGGGTTGACTAGGGAATTGGTTGGGAGCACCCTGCAGCCTAGAAATGTGTTGCCCCATTTGAGCTATTTGTGACTCCATCATATTGCTTTGGGTCTGCAATTGAGTCACCGATGCCTCAAGTTTACTCATATCTTTCCTCAAATCTGTGTTAAATTGATTCTGAGCGGTCATGAATTGGCTTTGAGACGCTATGAACTGGTTTTGAGCGGCCATCATGGCTTCGAAAGCTACTTTCCATTCTTCCTTTTGAGGTGGAGCTTGTTGCATAGGAGGACGGAAAGCTGGTTGTGGAGGTTTATTCTGGAAGCCTGGTGGATTGAATTGAGGCCTTGGCATTATCTGATGTGGATTCTGCACATTTGTAGATGAGTAGGAGAGATATTGGTTCTTGTTGGGAATGTGTGAATTATTGTTGTACAACGCATTAATCTCTTCCGGTGCAGGTGCAGTAGTAGGATTTGCGACCTTTTGGAACTCAGTGCTCAGTTTCTCGACCCTTGAAGTTAGCATGCTAATGGCTTTCATCACTTCTCCATCTGGCTTGGTTGAGGATTGTGTTGCTGGCTCTCTTTCGTTACTCCATGAAGAGGAATTTTGCGCAATTGTTTCGAAAAGAGTCAACAGATGATCTTCGGTTTTAGAACTCATATCACCACCACATGCAGCATTTATGGTGGACCTGTGCTCGTCATGTAGACCAAAGTAGAAGGATTGGATGAGTAACCACTTAGGAATTTCATGATGAGGGCACTGCCTTTGAAGATCTTTAAACCGTTCCCAAGCCTCATAGTAGCTTTCAAAAGGACGTTGCTTGAACGTCTGAATCTCGGATCTCAGTTGGGATGTTTTTCTTGGAGGAAAGAACTTTGTGAGGAACCCAGTTGCAAACTCCTCCCATGTTGAGTATTTATTTGGCGGTTCTGACTTGAACCAAGACTTTGCTTTGTCTCTTAGACTGAAGGGAAAGAGCCTTAAACGAATGGTATCTTCTGTGACATTATTGATGTTAATGGTGTCACATTTCTCAATGAAATCGGACAGATGATCATGTGGGTTTTCAGAAGGGTGCCCACCGAATTGATTTCGCTCGATCAATTGGATCAAGTGTGTGCGAAGCTCAAAATTATCTGCATCTATGGTTGGCTTCACAATGCAGGAGGCAGATGAATGAGCAGGACTGGGCCTACCCATTTGGCCGAATGTCGGCGGTGGATTAGCCATTTCGGGTGAACCTGGTGGTGTAGTTCCTAGAGGGGTGCCTGGGGGCGTTGGATCAGGAGAAGGTGCCCCAGACGTTTCAGATTCTCTTCTCCTACGTAAAGCGTTGGCTCTACGCGCAGTGGCCTCGATCTCTGGATCGTACAGTAGTTCACCTGTCGACTGAGATCGCCTGTGCATTCAACAAACAAAGCAGACCAAGCGTAAACCAAATAGATATTTGAGGAGAAACTGAAAAAAACAATAAGAAAGAGTAATTAACTAAACTAAACTAAATTAACCGATGCCTCCCCGGCAACGGCGCCAAAAACTTGTTAGGGTTTTATTTTAATACCGCAAGCGCACGGGTGTCGTAGCACAATTACGGGTCGGATCACGGGGAGACAGGATTAATACAAGAGTTGATTAGTTAATCACTTGAGAAACAAAGATTTGATTGGTTGTTACTATAACTACGTGATAATACTTAAGAAAAATGATGAATTCAAGATAATAAAAGGATTAGGACATAGGAATTCCCCACTAATAGCATGTAATAATTTCGCTAAGGATTGCAATTGGTTCCGTTGAATTGATTTAGCGATCTAACTTAGTCACTCCTTTTCGGGATGGTAATCAAATTAGGACAAATTAAATGGGTTCTCTCAATCTCAACTTTCGTATTTTGATCGATTAACATCACAAGAAAACATATTACTCAATCTCAACTTTCGTAATTTTGATTAAGAAGACATATTAACTTGATTTATCATCCAAGTTTTAAGAGAATTAAAAGACTTTAACTTGAATGATCAAACATAACAATTTAATCAAACCAATTCAACATCACAATCATCAATCCTCATTTAACAATCACATACATATTAGGGTTCAAATCCTATGCCCTAGCATACAAATCTACTCACTAATCATGGCTATGGAGATTTCTAAGACTAATAAACTATCATGAAACAAGAAATAAAACATAATTTAAAAACTTGAATAATAAAGAAAATACCTTGACAATGGAGAATTGAAGAAGCGGTAATGTAAATTGCAATTGAAATCAAGAGTACAATATTGAAATTCTCAAAGAAAGGCTTAAACTAAATCTATGGAGTACAAAGGAATTCTAGAGTTTTAAGCAAAGAAAAAGCGAATCCTCTAAAATTAGGTTAAATTCCACTTAAATAGTGGTTCCAAAAATTAAGAGAAAAGCGGTTGAATTTCGGTAAAAATCTTGGCTGACAGTATAGCCACATGATGGGCGCAGTGGCTTCTCTTACATGCGAATCTTGGCGGTTTCTTCTTGGCGCGAGTAGCCACATGATGGCTGACAGTCGCTTGGTTACAGGTGTTGAAAGAGATCGGTGAATTTGACAGCGACTCGTTGCATAGTGCGTGGCGAGTCGTTGCGTTGCTTTCCTCCTGGACTTGTTTTGGCTCGTTTCTCCATCATGCTAGGGGTCTTAGGCTATTTCTCCAAGCCTTCACCCTCTAATAACTCCGTAGACTAGTGAAAAGCCTCAATTTCGCCTCATAACGTCATAAACCTACAAAATAAGCACACGAGACAAAAATTGCAACAATCCACTACCATAATCCCTAAATATCATTATAACTTCGCTCACGGAGTGTAGAAATAGCATAAATAAGTGCAAATAAATGCACTTATCAGTTGCGAATAGAGATTAGAATGCTTCTGACATGGTGTGAAGGTAGGTCGTGAGGTGCGAAAATAGGGACAGATCGCGAGCTCGCAGGTCGTGAGCGTTTGTGCGGGTCGCAAATGTGCTACGGAAATTTCGGATCTGGTTTTTTCGTGGATTTTTGATGGTTACCCTTTATTTGTGGTTGGTTATTTTGTGAATACTTGGTGCCCAAGTATCTTTTACAAAGGGTTTACTATTAAAACACCCTCTTATTAGTTCTAGGGTTAATAATTCACAAAATTAGAGAGAACGTAAGAGAGCCATTTTCTTTGTGATCGGTTCTTGATTCATCTTGTAATCTTTACATACATAGTGAAATTGTTCGATCTTGGTGTCGGTGGATATAGCTATCACATTGATAGTGAACCACGTTAAATTTCTTGTGTCATTTTCTTATTGTTTGTTCGAATTTCTTTATTGTTTCATTATTGTTTATCAACCTTGCTTCTGCTGTCGCACAACAATTGGCATCAAGAGCTCAGATTTAATCCTTGGAAAGTTTTTTGAGTGAAACAATGGTGGGAGATTTGACAATTAGAATTTAGAAGTTTAATGGGAAAAACAGTTTCAGGCTATGGCAAATTAAGATGAAGGAGTTGTTGAAACAACAGGAGATCTCGCGTCCGTTGGCTCCCATGAGTGTTACTTCGGGGACTGAAGACGGACTAACAGACGGGAAACTAGTAGTAATGGAGGAGAAGGCTCATTCCACCATTTTGCTGAGTTTGGATGATCATATCATCACGGATGTTGCTGATCAGGGCACGGTAGCAGAATTGTGGTTGAAATCGGAATCGTTGTATATGACCAAGTCACTGACCAACATGCTGCTTCTGAAACAACGGTTGTTTAGGCTCTGTATGTAGTCAGGTACTCCCTTACTGGATCATCTAGAAAATCTTAATTCTATTTTATTGTATTTGCGTAATTTAGACATTAAGATAGATGATGAGGATGCTGCGTTAATCTTGCATGTGTCTCTGTGTAACACCCCGATATTTTCCCGGTATTTTTCTGATATATTTAATAATTTACTAGTAATAAATTATTTCTGTATAAATATTTTTATTTATTATTGAGCTTGACCATGAGATTTCAATCATTTTTGACAATTAGAATTATTTTGGGCCTAAACTTTTCTCTAAACTATCTTTTATTTTCAAATAAAAAAATAATAAGAGAAATTAAGCAAGGGTGGCCAGCCCTATGGAGTCTCTTAGTGCGATTTGTAACTCCCATTAGGGAAATTGAAAGATCAAGAATTTATCTCTTATAATTATCTCTCATAATTTTTCTTTAATCACCTTCTTACATTTGCATTCTTTCACTTCAAAATTCCAAGAAAATTCTCTCAAAAACCCTCCTAGCCACACACCTAAACCCACCTTTCCTCCATCATTTTGGTATTTTCCCTTTTACAAATTTGTGAGTATAATTCTCAATCTATTTTATTATAAAGTTTTTAATATAAAATTCTATGATTATATGTCTTATCTTATAATTTATGATTATTTTATGATTTAAAGTTTATATATGAAATTGTGATGGATTTTTTCTATCTAAATTGATGTATAGTGTTTTAGGGTTTTAGATATGTATATATGTGAAGAGTAGGATTTATAATGTTGCTAGAGAAAAAAAATTTTAAAAAATAAATATTTGTGTAAAAAGAATTATTGTTGAATGATGAAATTAGTTTCATAACTGTTGTGGTTATTCACTAGATGCATTTTATGTTTCCTTTTCTTCTCTAGCATTTTATATCGAGAACTTGCTATCCTCGTTTGTGACTTTCCCTAACTTCTTTCATTTAAGTTTTTCATACATTATTCTAATTTCCGTGTGCTCGGAATTTAGTGTAATTCTTTGTATCTCAGAACATATTTCCGATATACATTCCCAACACCGTAGTAGGGAGGAAATGATGTTTTAGGAAAGAGCATCTCGCCTAGAATTAATATCAAGATCTTCGATATATGGTGATTCCTGATGATCAAGTTTGCATTTGGTGTATGTTAAGCAAATGTTTGAACTTGTCTTATGTTTTGTAACCTACTAAGTTTATAGAACTTTATTTTATATGTTTGATTTATAAAATTAAAGTCACATTTATACAATTATATTACTTAACTATAAATAAGTTATGCAATTTAGTTATAGTTGAGGATTGTACAAGCCAAACTTTTTAACAAAAAGTATACATTTTAAAAATAATAATTTATAAATAATTAAAGAAAAGGAAAATCGGATATATTATTTCACCAATAATCCGATTCGGATACATCGTCATCATCATCATACCTAGTTATTCCGCTCATAGAAAACTATGGTCAGGTCTGGAGAGGAAAGAAAGACGACAGCTCATACCCATAGAGGAGAGCGTGGTCAATGAGTCCCTCGGCTCGGGAAGGATATTCAAAGAGGGAGAAACCTGCAACTTACGAAAAGAATAAGTAGATTACGTACAAATAACTAAAAATAAAAATAAGTAGATTAAAATAACTAAAAGTAAAGATCAAAAATTAAAGCTAATGAACAAAAACAAACGATGGGTAAAAAAGACAGGTTTAGTAATCTAAGACGTGGATAAGGCGCCGCCAACTGCCTCATTCCTGGTCAGGTCCTTGGAGGAAGATCATGCATGTCATTTTTAACTTGTTCCTCACACGCTCTCCTAAGTTTTCCTCGACTTCTCTTGCCCTCCACTATAATGCATTTTGATTCGGATACAATATCTTTAAAACTTAAATACCCAGTTTTCAAAATTATGAAAAAGTATTCGGTTTTCGAAATGGGATACCATATGTAACGGATAGATTATTAACTTAAGTAAGAAAGGGCGGGCTATCTTTAAAGAAAAGGAGTACTCTAAAAGGAAGAACAAGCTAGCTGCTAGCATGCATGCAATAGAGAGTAGAGACGGACGGATTCGATGGTCCCAATTAGTCCCAACCCAAGAATAAGATCGTCTTAAACTGTGTATGGAGGTTGGAATATTTGCAGTATAAGAATTAAGTGCTCATTGTAAAGTCTCTCTCATTTTCCTTTCTAAAATTGCCAATTTTGATCATAATATCGATGAATAACACTGCAATCTATTAAATTATTGCTGTTCATTAAAAATATATGCAATGGGCCCCTATTTTCATCTAACAAAGACGATAACAATCAAAATAGTTACCTCTTCTGTTTTGAATTACTTGTACTTTTTAATTGTAGCATAAAAAATATAAAATGTCATTTTCAATGCATTTTGGTTTGTATCACCTTTGGATGGTAGATAAAAAAGTAATATTTAACGAGTGACAATAAAATAGGGTTAAAAAGAGAATTACTAAATTTGTATTTGCCAAAAATGAAAAAAATATAAGCATTGTAAAAAAAATTAGTGCATTCGTGCATACATTATGAAGTAAAGGAAGTTATTTATCATTTCACTTGTGTTTAAAAGATTATTTAGGAGGATTGAAATACCAATACAAGTTCGTGGTCCTTTCTATTTGAAAAGGTGGGGTTATAGGAATAAAATCCTATGTTTGTTTTTTATTTTTATTAATATTATTTTTATTAATATTATTTTTATTTATCAATATTATAATCTTAGAGTACAAAATAAGTGTTATATATATATATATATATATATATATATATATATATATATATATATATATATATATATATATATATATAATAAACCAGGATTTATTAGAATATTGATGATATATTACAAGAAGTTATATATATATATATATATATATATATATATATATATATATATATATATATATATATATATATATATATATATATATATATATATATATATATATATATATATATATATATATATATATATTAAACCAGGATTTACAGTTAGAAGTGCCGTATTGTCGATATACTAGCAAAGTTATATATTATATAAATTGAATCATTGCAAAAATTATATTTGACAAATAGAGTTGAAAGTTCCCTATAATTATCCTTTTTAAAACGAAACTAAGTGTTTGTGACTTCATATATTTCTCTATATAGTCTCCAAAAAAAATTTTTATTAAAATTAAGATAACAAAAATATAAAGACACACATTAAAAATGATGAATGTGAATTATAAAAGATAGATAATGATGACTTTATATTATAAATTAAATCAGCCCGTCTTATATGAGATCGTCTCATCATGAGACGAGTATATACACTACAAGTAATCCCATTGTCTAAGTGATCACTTTGAGTGATCACTTTAAGGTTAATTATAAGTATAACTGTAAGACTAAAAGGTCATCACTTTAAAAATAAATGTTAATTAAACCAAGGCAATTAAAATGGTCTCACCGTGAGACCTTCTCATATGAGAATTTGTGTAAATTAAATTTATTAGTCTACTAAAAAATAATAGTTCAAATTTGGGTTTGATCTTTTACTAAATTACAAATATTTTACCTAAACCATTGACCTATAGTAATTTTTATTACAATTATGCACTCTTTAAATTATATATATATATAATTGTAACATATTGGATATATGGGATATAATTGTAATATTAGTAGAGTTCGAACCACCTAATCTTTATATTTGAAGATGAATTTAAATTCAAATTATTTAAAATTATATGTTTTTAGTTCTTTTAACGTTTGATATTAAAAAAGATATATTCTATGTCTTTTTGACAAACTAAAGGAGATAAAAAAATATAATCAAATCAAACTTGCAGTGTAATATTTATTTTTTTAATGTTTTGATTAGAATTATGTGACTCCCGGTATATCCATACTCATAAAGAGCTGAATTCGATCCAAGTATAAAATTGCGAGCCTATTTCACATGATTATTAAAGTTATAAATTAATTTACTTTTCAATTCTAGTGGCTTTGTTAAAACGATGCCTAATATTCGTGTACATTAATTACTCAAGATTGACCTAATATTTACTGGTAACTCCACAAACATATGTGTACCGTACATTATTCGTCATGATCTGAAGCCATAAGCAATAACAATATACTTTAACGAACGAAATATTTTTATGTGAACAATGAATATAATGACCCAAAATGACATAAAAAAATTTAAACCGAGCAAGGAAGGAACTATTTAATTAAAAGCTTAGCCTGGAACGGATTTAGACCATAGCAATGCTGTCACTTGATAGTATTTGATCTTGGCAGAATTGATTATATATAGCTTATCTTTTACCCAGTTGACCAGTGTTCGAACCCTTTTTAATGAAAAGTTTTTTTAATTTGAATTTATTGACATTGTTTGAATTTTTTTCTGGATTCGCCAGTTAGCCATAATGATAAACATTAAAAAAATATAGTCTTCCACGGCTGAATAGTCCAAGCAAGTAGGAGAAAAAAGACAAATAAGAAAATCGTGTTCTCGCAATCAACAAAAAAACGAAGGTAAGAATAGAGAAATATGTGATGGCATGCAGGGTATCAGCGTAATGACCAGTACATTTGCATGCCATGTCATGCCAATCTATACTTGCATCCTGCTAGTACAGCCATATCATTGGACTATTGAGTATTTTTTTTCTTCTCACCCTTCAACTCTAACCACTCGCTACCACGCGTTTTTCTTAAATCCTCTTTTTCTCGACTTCATTTTCTTATTATAAACTTCTTTATCCTAATAAAATTGAATTACAGTGAGATATTTAAGAAAAAAATACTCCCTCCGTTCCAGTTTACTAGTCCCATTTGACTAGTCACGAATTTTAAGGTAGTAGTTGGGTCCATGTAAAAGGTGGTAGTTGGGTATTTTAATTGATTAAATTAATTGTAAAGGTGGTAGTGGAGTATTGAGAATTGGAAAAGTGGGGGTATTTAGGTAAGAAAAGGATAGCCAAAAAAGGAAATGGGACAAGTAATGAGGAATTGCCAAAAAAAGAAATGGGACAAGTAATGAGGAATTGCCAAAAAAGAAAATGGAACAAGTAAACTGGAATGGAGGGAGTATATATATTGGTAATAAATTAAGAGAGAATTGTATCAATTAAATTTAAAAATAGTTAAAATTTATGTATTAGATTAAAAGAAAGTGTTTGACCGTTGCCCAAAATTAAAAATGATGCAAAAGAAGTAGGATGGACTAGATAACAATTGATGCAAAATAAGTGGAACGGAGGGAGTAGAACTTATAGGAGTCATATTAAGTCCTTTGAATTTTTGCTATTCATGGTCAAAATAGACCCTTTATTTCTTTGGAGATACACCAGTAATACCATTTGATTCAAATATGTAAAAACTTTTGAGTCATATAATACTTTCTCTAACGGCTAAAGAAAGTTTATCGCTTAGAAAAATATATATAGCAAACCTTAAGCGATAGAGGTGCCATTGTTAAGGGGATGTGTGAAAACACCTGGATGAATAAATTAAATTAGGAGCCATGTTTTGAGAGACAGATAGGAGTTGTAGCCATCTCTACATAGATGCATAAAAATAGATTGAGATTGTTTGGACATGTGCAAAGAAAGCCCATCGAAGTGCCTGCAAGAAGGGAGGAAAGCATAACGGTTGATAGAAAGAGAAGTCGTGATTAAGAAAACATGGAGAAGAAAATTAGGAATGACATAAGAAGATTGTCCTTCTCTAAAGACTCGACTAAGGATAAAACTAGTTGGTGACATCGTATTTGCATCCTAGACTTTGGATAGTCACCTACGGGCTACGGCTATACTTACGTCACATATGCCTTGTTTATTGTTCTTGCATTAACTTGTTATATTTTCTTTCTTGACTTGTCATGCTTTCCTTTTAATTATAGGTCTTTTCGAGTTGAGGGACTATTTGTTCGCTTTCTCCTTTAAGGATATGGTAATGATGATGATGACGACGATGATGATAATGATGAATATAGTTGTATTGTGTAGATAATTATAAAAAATCAAAGAAAATATATCATTGATAATTAAAGAATATGGTAGTGATATTTTCTATGTGTGAAAGTTATAGGGATGGAGGACAAGGGCTATTCCTTTTGTGGAACTAGCACCAACAAAACGTTGAGATAAACTTTCCTATTAGACTAAACAAAGAAAATGTTTTAAATTTGAACTTTGATGATGATGTCAAGAAATGACTTATTAAGTTAAAAAGAAAAATCAATGTATTGGATGTTTTGTTTCTATGTGGAAAATCATTGATGATTGATAAAAACAATTTTTGGAAAATTTTCTAATTGTCCAATCTGATAATTCAATTAGTCTTGTGTGACATAATCCACATTTAAATGGTGTGCATTAGCCTTAATATAATTCGTTGTTTTTCTATTGAAACGAAATCACTTGACCCCTCTATTTTTAAGTAGAAAAATAAAAAAAAATTGACGTCGGTCTATATTATATTTGAGTGTGAATTAAATTTATATATATAAAATTTTAACCTAATCATCATTAGTTTCTTGTTGATTATTATGATTATATAGATCAATATAAGACAAAGGAAGTAATTTATATATTCCCTCCAAATTTTTTTTGAATAATACCTGATTCATTAATAAAGATTGATGATAGCCCCAAACTAACTATAGATATTAGAGTTTTTTTTAGAGAGAGAAGAGAGAAAAAAAAATGGGGCGGCTAGGGATTACTTTTATCTCTTACTCTTAATTTGTATTTAATTATTAATCTATAAGTTAAAATATAGTTAAGTGAGATCTTGTTTGATCCGTCTCAATGCAAGGATTATATTATTTATATTAATTTTTTAAATTTTTAATTATACACATTTAAAAATATTAAGAATTGAATAAATGTGTTGAGTAGAGTGTATAAAGCAATGGGATATTAGTAGTAAATTGAAGGGAGTATATAAGTTTTAACTACATATCCTTGTTAAGTAGTTGTATCGTTTATCAAATCACTTTCAATTGCTTAGCCTTTTGAACAAGGAATGTACATTTCTATATATACATATTAACTTCATCCATATATGTACACTCAATCAAGGTGTTATCCAAGTTAAGAGATAATTAATGTTATTTGGAAATACTTATATTTGACTTGTCTTATTAAATCCATTCAAAAAATTTATGATTTTTACATTAATTACTTTACTCAAATATTTTAATATGTTTTTACTTAATCATCTTACTTATTTTACTATATCTTTTACTATGCAGACTCACAAGTGAGAAACAAGATGACTAAACAAAAATAGAACAATAGGAAGACGGACACAATAATATATTTTTTCTGTAAATTATACTTGTTACATTTTATTTTTGCGTAATCTAATGCAAGAATTTGATCATTTATTATAAACTAGGTTTAACTAAAAATTCTATCAAAAATGATATTATAAAAATAAGCGATTAGACGATTCAAATAATATCTCACTTGACTATATTTCTTCTTAAACATTAACTGCACTATATAAAATAAGCTTGAAAGATAGATAGTATTACTACAATGTCTAATGTAGCGAGTATTTCAGTTTTAAGGAAGTATGAGATATCTTAGATATCTCACCCTTAACAATTGTTTATTTATTATTGAGATCTTATTTGAATCGTCTAATCATATATTTTAATAATATTAGCTATTTATAAATTTTACATATTAACAGTTTAATATGTAAATGATAAACATAACATTAACACATTTGAACTACATAAAAAGTCAAAACTAGGAAGTATTGTGGAACAGAGAAAGTAATTTATTACCTGATTTATTAATACTTTTTCCGTTCCAATTTACTCGCAACATTGAAAATATTAGCACTATTCACTTATCTCCCTAAATTTACAATTAATTTTTTATTTATAAGGTAAAACTTAGTCAACTGGAATCTTGTTTGATTCGTCTCTATTCAAAGATTATTAATATCAAATTTTTATAATTTTTTATTAAAGATAATTATAAATATTAGAGATTAAATTAATGCATTGGACGGGATGAAAAAATAATAAGTATCGCAAGTATTTTGGAAGAGTGAAATTACTTACTTCTATTTTATACCAATTATTAGTAATTGCAATCTTTTGAACAGAAAGGGAGTACTACTCCATACTAGAAGAGAAGTTGAAGCACAAAGTTAGAGTATAGTACTTCTAAAAGAGGGTTAGAGTTAGGTCAGATGATGAGATTTGACATCTAAATCAACATGCAAAATTGAGAAAGGGAAATCAAATCCAAGAGTAGGTGACATCACAATGCAAAACACATGTAGAAGAGAGAGATTGAGACAGAGATCTAGTGAAAAATACTCCATATTTTTGCTTTGTGTTTGACAATAAAATAATACTCCCTTCTTAAGAAAAATGAAATTTTTTAGATAGTGGAGATATTATTTTATTAAATAACATATTTAATGGAGGAAAAGTGGAGACCACAATGGCAAGGAAATTGGTTTTTTCTGGTGAATGAAAAAAAAATTTATTTGCCAAAAAAAAGTGGGGACCACAAATATTAAAAACGTATTTAAAGAAAATTAGTGAAAAAAAATATGGGAACCACAACTAATTAAAAAATATTCTTATGAAGTTAGTGAGAAACATATGGGGACCATAAGGAATATAAAAATGTTAAAATAGAGTTAGTAGAAGATATGTGGACCCATAATCATTATTAAAATATTAAAATGAGAATAAGTAAGGTTATTTTTGTCCAAAATTTGTGATATAAATGGAAAGATTTCTTATGGGAACAACAATTGAAACACCCCAAAATGAAAAGTGGGAACTTCTTTAAGGAACGGAGGGAGTACTTATTAAGAATTAAATAAGTGCATTGGATAGAGTGCATAAAGCAATTGAGACATTTCTAGTGCATTATTGGAGGGAGTATTATCTTTACTTCTCAACTACCCGTTATATTTCAATAGTAATATCATTATTATTTATTTATATCTAATCTTATTTTGAAAAATTCCACTCATGCATAGAACATAATATAATCATATGTGATTTTTTTCATAAAACTAGGTTTTTAATATGTAACATATTTTTCGCCAAGTCAAAATAAAGATATTTGATATCAAAATTTATCTTGATACACGTAAAAAGAAATATAGCAATATTCTGTAACATAGTAAGTACTCCATCCGTTTCTAAAAGAAGTTCCCACTTTTCATTTTGGGGTGTTTCAATTGTTGTTCCAATTATAAGAAATCTTTTTATATCACAAATTTTGGACAAAAATAACCTTACCCATTCTCATTTTAATATTTTAATAATGATTATGGTCCCCACATATCTTTCACTAACTCCATTTTAATATTTTTATATTCCTTATGGTCCACACATATTTCCCAATAACTTCATAAAAATATTTTTTAATTAATTGTGGTCCCCATATTTTTTCCACTAACTTTATTTAAATACTTTTTTAATATTTGTGGTCCCCACTTTTCCTCTATCAAATTTATTATTCAATAAAATAATATCTCCACTATCTAAAAGATTCCACTTTTCTTAAGTCCCGTGAATATTCCCAATGGGAACATTAATAGGAAACGGAGGGAGTATAATACTAAAAGAATGTATGTTTCAGTAGCAAAATTAAATAAATATTGATAGTTAAAAGTTTAAAACATACTACATTCGTTCCTTAAAGAAGTTGTAATTTGTAATTTTGAGTATTCCATTTGTTGTTTCTATAAAAAAGCTTTTTACTTATAACAAAAATTTTGGACTAAAATAACCATATTATTCCTAATTTTAATATTTAAATAATGCTTATGGTTCTCATATATTTTAACAATGCTTATGGTTCTCATATATTTTCTATTAATTTTATTTTAACATTTTTATGATCCTGGTTCATACATGTTTCCTACTAAATTTATAAAAATATTTTTTATAAGTTGTGGTCCTTATTTTTTTTCAGTAACTTTCTTTTAAGATTTTTAAATAATTAAGGTCCTTATTTTTCTTCCATCAAATTTTGTTATTCAATAAAATATTATACCACTATCTAAGAAATTTTAATTTTTTATTTTCATGAATATTGCTTGTAAGAATTTCATCCGGGAACAAAGTCGGAGGTAGTAGTTTAAACAAAAATAACTAATCAATCACCGTGATTTATAAATCACCATAAAAAGATAAATAATAATAATAATAATAATAATAATAATAATAATAATAATAACAATAATAATAATAATAATAATAATAAAATAAACAAAACAAAAAAAAAAATTAAAATAACAAAACTCTCACTCTATTAAATCACACCGCATAAGAATAATTTGTTTATCTCATAAATAACCGCTATTTACTAAGAACATCTGATACATCTGGTACTTTAAAACGTAGAAGTAGTCCGATAAGCTGAGGAGAATGTCTTATTAAATAGCGGTTATTTGTGAGGTTAACAAATCATCCTTATATGATAAGATTTAATAGAGTGAAAATTTTGCTATTTTAATTTATTTTTTTTTATTTTATATAATTTATTATTATTTTTTTATTTTTTTATGTAATTTACCAATCACGTTCATTGATTAGAAATTTTTGTAAAGTGAGGGAGTGAGTCATGCACACCGAAGAGGGAGTACATGAAAAATGGTGAATTATGTTATTCTGAGTTCTGGATGCTCACTGAAGTAGTGAGGTAAGAGTGAGGTCACTGTATTAAGAAAGAAAATGTCAGAGAAGTTGTGAAGAATTGGAGAAAAAGACAGAATGCAGATGACGTGTGAAACAGAAACAGATTAATTATTTATTCACCGTGAACCGTGCTTACTGCTTACTTTCAACAATATGGTTTATTTCTTTACGAAGGCGTGTCATCTTAGCCTTGCATTAATATTTCCATTTCCCATTTCCCATTTCCCATTTCCATTCATTTCTTCTTCGGTGCTTTATACTTCTTCCGTTCTAAATTTTGCTTCTTTTTTTTTTACTACATTAATTCACTAATTAAATTCTTAATATTAATGATTATTGTTAGATCGTATATGACATATTCTGAGGTCTCAACCATCAGCTTAAGTTTTTGGTTGAGTTGGTTCCTTAACATGGTATCAGAAGCCAACGTGACAAGAGGTCACGGGTTCGAATCTCAACCACCCCTCATTTAAGTGGAATATTTAGCACCAGGTATGAGGAGAGCCTGTGTTGCATCCACACTTCTTGCCTAAATGGCTCTCGTGTGAGGGAGCGTGTTAGAGTATATAACATATTCTGCAGCATCAACCATCAGCTTAAGCTTTTGGTTGAGTTGGTTTCTTAACAATTATATATATTAAAAGATCAGCTGATCTTGGGTAAGACCGTCTTCACATAAGTTTTTTCCATTTCTCTGGGCATTTTTCAATTTTACTCTTAAAGGTATCAATTTTGACCTTAAAGATATCAATTTCAACGTAAAGGGGTATTTAAATATATCAATTAAAGTAAAAAATTTCAATTTGAACCTATAAGTGATCAACTTTAACGTTAAAGTGATCAATTTGTACCTAATATAATTGACAGTGATAAGTATGAAATTGTATGTTGTTATGTAGTTCATTTATTTTGTTGATAATTGATATAGTTAACATCATAACAAACACAAGATAAGTTTATAATTGATGTATGTTTGGAAATAATTGACACTGATAAGGAATGAATTGTATGTTGTTATGTGGTTCATTTATTTTGTTTATAATTCATATAATTAACATCATAACAAAAACAAGATAAAGTCATAATTGATGCATGTTTGGTAATAATTGACAGTGATAAGTAATAAATTGTATGTCGTTATTGAATTTTTACTAAGTACTTTACGTTGAAATTGATATCTTTAAGGTCAATATTGATACATTTAAGGTCCAAATTGAAAAATATCCAAAAAATGAAAAAAACCAAAAATTGAAATCTGGAGCGCGTGTGGTGCACGCGCCTGAGAATGGGCCAGCCCAATTATGGTCTTAGAATAAGACGGTCTTACGCAAGTTTTTGTGTTAAAAAATTATAAAAATTTAATATTAATTTTTTTTACGTCGAGATGAATCAAATAAGAACTCAATTGACTAGGTTTTGACTTATAGATTTAAAAATAATCACAAATTAAGGTAGATAAGTAAATAGTGCAGATATTTCCAATGTTGCGAGTAAATTGGAACGGAGGAAGTATGTTCTTTTCATACTTCCTCCGTTTTTATTTAGTTGCACGTGCACCCAAAGACAATTTGACACTATTCATCAATGTCACTTAATTTTCATATTGTCGTTAATTTATAAGTTAAAACATAGTAATGGTGAGATCTTGTTAGTTTGTATAATTTTTCGATGTGTATAAATAGAGATATTAACGATTGAATTAGTGTATTGGGGCGTGTGAAACTGTTGTTGGGTGCAAGTAAGAAGTAGTTATTAAAGAAAAATTTAATAATTTATTAATAAAAAATATTATGACATCTATATTAATATAGTAATAATCAATTTTATTAATGGTTTTAATCAAACTCTTTTCCATTTTGTAACAAGTGGAAAATAGGTAAAATTTAGTGAGATGGAAACACCGACAACAACTAGAAAATTGGAAGATATCACATCATATAGAATTATATACTAGTATACTTGATTAATAATGTTTATGAAGTATCTAGCTTTTAGTGATATGTTTGTGATTTATAAAAATGTCACTATTAATTAGAAAAATAAATGAAGTATTTGCTCAATACTTATTTGAAAATAAGCTTAAATTTAAGGATAGTATAATGGAAAGTGGATGAAGTATTTGCTATTTTAATTGGGTCAATACTTACTCATTTGTTTTGTGATAATGTACATTTTATTAATATCTACTTTTGATAGGAGTAGTTTATACTTAATATTTAAGATTAAAGTGTATATTAACAAACCCTTTTTTTGTACTGCATAATTTAAGGTCCAACCAAATCCTAAAATGCACTCATCAATTGAATACTTATAGAACACTAGTAAGCTTTAAGTTAAGTCTAAAATTGGAAATAGTCGGGTCATGATTTGGAAACATTAGGCCGACCGCTTGATTTTTTATTGAATTCATATACTTCGTAGGATTAGATTAAAAAATTAAAGTTAACCCAGATGTATTAGATTAAAAGCATTAATAAATTATAGAAATAAATAAAAATTTAATCTATAAAAACTGCATGTCTTAAGCTTATAAAATATATATTGCATCCAATATTCTTACATAGTGATATGAGTGATCATGTTACGAAAACTATCTAATACTTCATCCGTTCTGAAATACTCGCTACATTTGACTTATGAGTACTATTCATTGTTCGAGCTTATTCTATATATAACGACTAATGTATAAGAAAAATATAGTCAAGTGGGATCTTGTTTGAATCGTCTAATTGCATACTTTTCATAATATTAAATTTTTATAATTTTTAACTAAGTGTAGTTTAAGATATTAATGATCAAAATTGTGCATTATATTGCGTAAAAAAGTGAAATGTAACAATTATTATGGAACGAAGGAAGTAATTACGAGTCAAGAATATTTACATTTTGATCGTGTCTTTTATTTGTAATATTTTTGTTTTTGATAATTTCTTTTCATTACTTTATTTAATTTTTACCTACTTAATGTCTTCAATCATTTATTTAATTAAAGTAAAATTGACCACTTCTTCATGCAATCCTCATTGTTACTTATGCCTAAATGATCATGATCATACTCTTTACAATTCTTATTAACACAATTAATTTGTCTTTTTATCTTATCCATATATTTTTTTTCTACCAAAAATAAATTCAAGTTAAAAAGTAAAATTAATTACGTGATAGAAAATTCAAAAGAGGATAAAAATGTAACAAGTTTTTTTTAAAGTTAAATCTAATTAACTAACATATTTACTTAAGTATTGCAGAGAATTTAAAAGGTTGAAAGAATTATATTCCCAAAGTAACATAATGAAAAAATATTCCAAAAAGAAACATAATGAAATTTGTTGTTGGGACTCCTACGTTATTACTAGTAGCTTCTATGAAAGATGAAAGTTAATGCATGTTGCACACAGACCACGTAAATTATACTCTACATTGCCATACAAGAATCATCTGTATGACTATATATTATCCTTGAAGGTCATACATCATTATATTTTGTCAATATCACTAATCTATTAAGAAGCAAAAGTAAGCCAAGTTGTTTAAAACATTAAAATACATCGGTCTCTTTCGTATTAAATGGGTATTAAATGGTGATAATGGAAATGAAAAATTATATAATTTTGTTAAAAAATTATAGTGACAATTTTAATAGTTATGCTCACTACAATAAAATTAACTTTTTTACGTTATATGATTAATGACATTAAAAAATTTCACTAATTTATATTTTTAGTTTAATAGCATTGGTTTTTATTTTAAGTTCCACTATACTAAAGTGATTTAGTGACACTTTATATGGCCATTAGTGATATATATGTAATTGTTACTATAGTTTATAGTGACATTTATGTGAAATATCAATAGATCCTATAAATACCATTATAAATTTTAAAAAGTGATATTTAAGTTAAATGTCACTAAATATATCCCACTAAAACTATATTATGTTGTAGTGCCTCAAGGTTGTTAGATTCAGAATTCTATTAGGATAGATGAAGGGTTTGACATAAGATCGAAATAGATAGAATCAGGTCGTGGGATCGTGTGATCCTACAAGTATAATGTGCTTTGGTTCTATTTTTGCTAAGCTTTAAGATGTAAGTAAATACTTATTTGACTTCATCATTTATGTTTTGAAAAAAAATACTTTTGATAATAAATTTTTAAAAAGTGGTCGAATTAATAATAAAAATAAGTATTAAAAAAATAAAATGAATGGATAGAATTGAATGAAAGTTGTAGGGTTCAATTTCAAATAAAAAATGCAAACAAATGAGAGAACAAGATAAAAATGAATGGAAATTCAAAAGGATAGAGGGAGTTCACCGTAGATTATACTTATTTGTCCCATGAAAGTAAAGTAGAAAATTATATTTCATCCGTTCCATAATACTTGCTACATTTCACTTTTTTACGCAATTCAATGATAATTTTGATCATTAATATCTTAAACTACACTTAGCTAAAAATTATAAAAATTAAATAATATAAAAGTATGCAATTAGACAATTCGAACAAGATTCCATTTGACTATATTTCTTCTTACACATTAGTCGTTATATATAAAATAAGCTCGAACAATGAATAGTACTCATAAATCAAATTTAGCGAGTATATCGGAACGGAGGAAGTACTTTACCAAGTTTTGCATTGTTCATCATTCAAGGATTTTACATATTGCAACTTTATATGAGAAAAAAATAGTCATACGGGATCTTCTTTTGTTTATCTCGTTGCATATAATTTTCATATAAATTTTTTTTATAATTTTTAGTTGCGTATAATTGTAAATATAAATAATCTAATAAGGATGCGTTTGGGAACACATATATCATTTCAAATTGTGGATTTCAATTATGAAATCACAATGAAGAATTTGAGAATTACCAGGATCGAGGTGTCATTCTCAAATCCTCACTTTAATGAACTACATTTATAACATTAGTGGATTAGACTCAAAATCCAAATTTAAATTCTTGTTATTTGCCAAACACTAATTTAAGATCCATATTTGAAAATGAAATCATCATTACCAAACATACCATAAATACATTACACGGCATAAAAAGTTATTTGGGCGTAATGTTTACTCTTATGAAGGTTGTTGGTTGCGTTTAATTGAAATAAGACATATTTAAAATGTACAGATATGATTAAAATAAATTTGTGAATGAAAACAGATATCAGAATGTTGGATTTAATTATATTTCAAGTTACAGCTACCGGAGCGAGGAATGAATTAAAAAGTAGAATTTATTAGTAAATCAAAATGTTGGTGTTGATCTTGATCTAAAAAGTGATATGGCAGCAGTGGAATAAGGCATATTAGTAATAGTAATAGTAATAGTAAGATAGTCTTACAGTTACATAATGCTTACATCATAAGATCTTCATTGATAGGAAAAAGAGAAGAGAGGAATGAGGATATGAAGTATATATATATATAGTACAAAAGGAAGGGATGGAAAGAGGTCAGAGCCCCATCATTGTCTCAATAATAAGCATTAAGCATGTGAGTACCCAAAACCAACGCAAGGCCCAAGCTTAAGGACACTACTCGCTACTTACTGCTATTATAATGATCTGAGCATACACAGAAAAGATACTCTACGCTGACTCACTTCTACACTCACTCAGTTCAGTTCTCATCCCCCACCTTCTCCACTTCATTATTCTTCGCATACCTTACCTTTTTATGTCAAAAGGACCTTCCCGGTATCCCGCACAAGGAAGGGTTCGAGTGGAGGTTTTCTTTTTTCTTGAAAGATGTGGACAAATCATACCCGTATCCCCAAGGAGGGAGTAAAGAGAAATGCGCGCGTCAAAAAACCCTACCTGCGCCTAGTAGGGGTCGAACCCCAAACCTTTCTATGTCAATCTATGATATATATTCTACATAATTGAAAACAAAGTTACTCTTTAAATTGAAGCTTTCACTAGTTCTTGCAGTTGTTTGACTGGCCGGCTTGTTGATGGACTTTATATATTAACCACCCTCAATGAATTAAACATATTCATCGTTGACCGTACCTTTAAATTTGACCTTGACTTGCACTGGGTCAATATTATTAGCCACACACATAAAGGTTGTTAGAATCGGGATTTTACTTTGAATCGAAAGCAACTCTTAAAATTGAATCGTAAAATCGAATCATAAAATCAACCGATACCAATTTTGCAGATTTAGTTAGTTTTTGATGTTTGTATTTATTTCTAGACATTTTAAATGTAAAAGAAACACGTAAAATCATCTATTATTAATATATTGTGCAATAAAACAAAATTCATGGTAGTTACTTCATGACTTCACGTCTTCGCAATTTACATGATAAGCAATATAGATTACACCATCTACTAATAAAGTCAAATACAAGTTTTAGAACAAATAACTCATTAGTCATCACTCATCTTATCCAAAACTTCCATTATCACTTGCCATATCAATTCCCGTTGTAGTTCTTATGGTAGTTGCTCTAATGTTGCCATCCTCACCACCATTGATAAGTGCAATTATTTGCACTAATCGCTTACATTTTTATGCTCCATTGCGGTGTTTAGAGGCAGTTTAGGGTCGTTTTATGTGGTTTCACTCCATTTCGGTATTCCATGTCCAATTTGTAGGAAATGGGTGAATTATAGTACTTTTGAGTCCTTTTTGTGGGTTTTTGGTGCTAACCATGTTTACAGGGCTCAAAGAACGTATCAAGCTATCAATTTTATCAAGCAATGAGGAGTAAAAGAGCAAAAGAGTAGAAAAGTGTTGTTAATGCAAAAGTTTTGAGGTAAAATTTGATACATGTCTACTCTTTTGGTTATAACTTTTGATAGGAATATCTCATGTATGCAAGGTTTGCGGCATTGGAAACTAGACTTCAAGGGCTTTCCAACGGTATATTATATGTTTGATTCCGATAACCGAAAAAGAAATGACGATCGTTTGAAATCATCATAATCTGTCTGCCCAAAAACGCCGACTCGGCGGTTGTCAGGAACGCCGACTCGACTGTTTAATCGACGACTCGGCGGTGAAGACCCCTTTGGGACAGCCGACTCGGCGGTTCCCCCGGCTCAGCTACACGCGTTTTTCCACCCGGTTGTCCTCAAGGGTTTTATGTTAAATCTCCTCATTAGTATAAATACTCCCTAAAATTCTGATTAGGGTTTCGCTTCTTTTTCCTACTTTTTACTTAGTTTTCTCTTAGTTTTTCATGAATCTAGCTTTCAATTACTCTAGTATTAATTTAGTTGCAAGAACTTCAATCTAGTCTTTGGCATTGAATCTTTCTTCAAGTTTGTAGGTTTCCTTTGGTCTTTAATTCTTAGTTTAGTTTATTGTATTAGTTTAAGTTTTCTCTAGTAAACATTAATCTCTTAGTTTTAATCATCATTTAATAAAAAGTGTGTTCATCTTCTCTATTATTGTTTTAGCACTTATTGTTATTGTTATTGCTATTAAGTTGTTTTTTCATTATTGCTCATTCTACTTTAATTTGTCTTTTAATTCATTGTCATTTATGTCTAGCATTAATTTTGAAGTAGTATTCATTGCATTTATCATGATTAGTGAGTAGATCCATCTTCTAGGGTTAGGGTTTGAACCTATTAGTTGAGTATGAATTGATTCTTGGATGTGTCTATGAAACTATGGATTAAAGTGATTAAATTGCGCCAATTAACCCTAAATTAAATATGCTTTGTCAGATTAGTCAATAGAACTAGCGTGTGAGATTGGGATCGACTTTGCTTTAGGGTAAATTTTAGTTAAATTCTTATTAATTCGTTCAATAAAACTAACGTGTGAGAATTGAATTAGTAGGTTCTAAATCTAATAGTTAATCAACAGAACGAGAGTTTGAGATTAACAAGATCATATTTAATCACATAATTAATTCGACATTTCATAGACACTATTGAGAATTGGATCATGCAAGACTTTAGGGGATTCCCGACACCCTAGATTTCATCATCATATAGTTTAAACCCATTTTGATTATCGCATTTGTAGTTGTTAGTTCACAACCAATCAACCTTTTTAATCCCTTAGCAACATAATCAATTCAAATCGAAATTACCAAGTTTCTTGTCCTAGCTTTCTTCTGTTCGACCCGCGACTACACGTACATCGTGCGCTTGTGGTTAAAATAGAACTTGCACATCAAGTTTTTGGCGCCGTTGCCGGGGAAGCGACGGACAATTGATTTGTTGGTTTTTTATTGAGTATATTGCTTTTCTTGTTTACCCCCCCCCCAAGATCTTATACTTGGTTTGGTTTTCTGTTGAAAGACCAGGAGATCCCGATCTCTTGAACATTTTGACCCTGAGATCGAAGCTACATCTCGCCGACTTAACGCCCTTAGAAGGCGAGCTAGAGAAGAGGAGGTAAGACAGGTAAACATGGCGGCCCAAAATAATAATGAGAATAATAATGCTAACAATAATTTTGGTCGTATGGGTGCGCCTTCGCTCAGCCTAAGTTCTATTCCCTGTATTGTTAAGCCTAATTTTTGTGTGGATAACTTCGAACTGAAACCTCATCTCATCCAAATGATCGAACAAAATCAGTTTGGAGGACACCCTTCAGAAAGTCCCCACGACCATGTCTCTGACTTTGTGGAGAGGTGTGATACCATCACCCAAAAAGATTTGAGTGAAGATGTTGTACGGCTAAGGCTTTTTCCTTTCAGTTTGAGGGATAAGGCCAAGGCTTGGCTACAGTCTGAACCTGCAGGTATATATCGGACCTGGGAGGAGTTGGCTAATGCATTTTTGGCCAAGTTCTATCCTCCTAGGAAAACATCACAGATAAGAACCCAACTTCAAACATTTAAGCAGCTACCTTTTGAGTCTTTTCACGAGGCCTGGGAGAGGTTTAAAGACCTGCTATTGAGTTGCCCTCAACATCAAATCCCAGATTGGTTGCTTGCCCAATCCTTTTATGTAGGATTGCATGATTAGCACAAGTCCTCGGTTAATGTAGCTTGTAGTGGTGACATGGACTCTAAGTCACCATAAGAGGTCTTGAAACTGTTTGAGACCATGGCCAAAAACAGTTTCTCTTAGGGTAGTGAAAGGGAACGCGCATCCCAAAAGGATGGTACCGATAGTGAGGCCATCAAGGCCCTCACAAAACAGATGGCTGCTCTATCCGCACAGATGGCCAAGGTAAGTATGGTAAGTAATGCTTCTAGTTCCTCAGTTAATAATGTTTCTATGTGCAATACTTGTGGAGTTCCTGGTCATTGTTCAAGCACGTGCCCTCACGTTAACGAGGAGGCAAATGCTTTATACAGTAGGCCAACGAACGACCCTTTTTCTAACACTTATAATGCAGGTACAAAGAATCACCCATACTTCTCATACAAGAGCACCAATGTGTTGAACCCCCCACCATTCCAACAACCACATAATCCACCGGGGTTCAACCAAAGGCCGAAACCTCCCAACCATCCACCTCCACAACACCATCACCCATCACCATCTAATGTGGAGTCACAGATTACAGAGCTCCAAAATATAATGCAGGCACACATACAGTCGGGTAGTGCGCATATGAAGATGCTTGAGACAGATGACCCAGTTGTCTCAACAGCAGAATATGCGTGCTCCTAATCAATTTCCTAGCCAGCCTGAACACAAAGGCAAGGAGCCTAGCCAAATAAATGTTGTGATCGAGGTGGAAGTTATGATGTGGCTGACACTTCCCTTCAGGAAGTGTCTTCTGTTAAGCCACTTGGTGATACTAGTTCTGATGTTGCTTGTTATGAGTCTGTTGATTTGAAACATGGTCATGAAAATGAGAAGAAGTCCAGAGTAACTAATATTAAAATTGAATACGTCCCTTTCCCTCAGAAGTTGGCTTGAGCCAAACTCGAGAGGAAGTACGAAAAGTTTTTCAAGTTGCTCAAAGACAACTCTTTAAAGTCGTCTTTTCTTGACATCCTAGCTAAGGCACCCACAGTTCCCAAGATGTTTGAGGAACTTTTGTCCAGTAAGCATGGGGGAACTATAAAAGTTCCCAAGTTAGGAGACCCCGGTAATTTCAGTATTCTTGTTACTATTGGAGGTGTTTTGATAAACAAAGCTTTATGTGACTTGGATGCGGGTGTGAGTTTGATGCCATATTCATTATATAAGAAGGTAGGATGTGTTGGTAAAGTGGCCCCCTATGAGACCAAACTATAACTGGCCGACTGTAGTCTCATCGACCCTTAAGGGATTTGATAGATGTGTTAGTAGGAATTGGACAGTCCGAGGTCCCTTGTGATTTCTTAATTGTAGATATACCTAAGGACCCTAAGACCCCAATCATTCTAGGGAGACCATGTTTGGCGACTTGTGGGACTGTAGTAGATGTTGCTAGAGGTAGAATTGTGATGAAAATAGTGGATGATAAACATGAATTCAATATTGATAATTCCCTTGATTTTTCTGTGTCTGTTGAATCTGTGTGTCACATAGACACTCGCACTAAATCCAGCTATGAGTTGGATTTTGATGCTTTAGAGGCCTTTCTTGAAGGCACTAGGGGGAGTGAAGTAGTAATGAGTTGGGAAGGTATATGTGATGAAAATTTTGATCTAACTCACGAGTTGTTGCAAGACGATGAACTTGTGCAGGATAACGATTTGCGAGACGAAGAGCCATTGCATGAGGAGAAAGATGTGACAAGGGAGTGTTCCACACCTCCCAAGGTAGCTTCTAGTGTGATTACAATTGTTCATAATGCTAATCTTGTCCCCAACAACAACCATAGAAAGAAGTTTTATAAGAGAAAGAAAAAGAAAAAGCTGGTTGGGGACAATAGTTTTGAAAGTATCTGTTTTGTAAACAATGATAATGCTTGGGCTAGGTATGTAGTACATGTCGGTTTGGATACCCTTACCAGGGCAATCTTTTCCTTTGTAACGACCTTGAACCCAGTTGATTTTCATGTGTTGAAACACGTCAAGCTAATGACGTTAAACGAGCGCTTTGCGGGAGGCAACCCGTACTTTTAGCTAGATCTTATTTTTATTTTAGTTCTTTTCCTTTAGACTTCCGTTATCCATGTGTTTCTGTTTTTCATGGTCTGCTCCCGTGCTTCACAGTTAAGCATTGGGGACAATGATTTCGATAAACATGGGGTGGAGTCTACATCTATTAACTGTAGTTTTTATCGCTTTCATAGATTAGTTTCTTTTTTCTTTTTATCTTTTACCATGTCTTTTTATTTTCTGTTAAAAAAAAACAAAAAAAGCCATAACCTGTGAAGGAGGTCTAGGCAAAAGGAGAGTGAGTGTGCTCCAGTCGATATCCATCTACATCCTTTGCTAAGGCATTCGCAGGTATACTTATTTTCCTATCTCTGTCTTCTATTTATTTCTAGCTCCACTAAATTGTCCAACCTTAACCCACCTAGCCATCCTCACTTAGATTCTCGCATATCATCTTATATTAACCACTGCATGTTATTTGAGCTACAAAATTTTAACCAACATAAGCCCCCATCCTCTTTTCTCCAAATTAGTTCTTGGATTGCGAGATCCAAGAGCTCCATTATATGAGCCATACTGTTTGGAGTTTGGGTGTTCTATTTGGTTTCATCTTGTTGTGGTTGTGCTGATGTCGTGAGGATGTTTGTTTTGGGTTGGGTATGAGGTCGACAAGGGGTTTGGAATTTTTATGGGCTTAAGTGAGATCATTTTTTTTAGAGTTAAGGAGATTAAGATAGGAAGCCTCTTTCTTTTGGGGAGCCATAAGTAGAGTCGGTGTTCATGTCTTAAGAGGTAATGATGAAACTGATAGTGCTATCCCAGTTCATCATTGGAGTATGTTAGTTAGCTGTGCATTCTATCTTCTGTGCTTTGATATGTTTTTATCCAGGGTTACTGAAGACCCTATTGCTACCCATGTTCTCTTTGTGCTTCATTTATGTACAATCTTAGCTCTATATTTATATTGTCCCATTGTTTTTGTTTTGCTAAGTTTGTACATTTTATTCTTTGGAAAAAAGGGAAAACATGCTTGATAAGAGATAAGCCCAGCTAGGTTGAAAACCCGAAAGGGCGACCTAGGCAAAAGAGCGGCATGAGTGGGTGAGCAATGTGAGATTTAGAAAAATGAAAGAGTGGCTGGGACGAAAACCCAAAATGAGTTCCTAGGCAAAATGAGAGAAAAAAAAAGAGAGAATTTTCATTATATTTTGTATCTCATTTGTACTTTGAGCCGGCGACATAAGAAGTGGGAGTCATAAGGTAGGTTTTTGGGTAAGCCACATCGGAGAGATAAGTGTAGTTTGGATTTGGAAACCGTGTATTGACCTTGTTTTTCTTTTTCAACCTTGATTTTCTCGAGGACTAGCAAAGGTTAAACATGGGGTGGTTTGATAAGTGCAATTATTTGCACTAATCGCTTACATTTTTATGCTCCATTGCGGTGTTTAGAGGCGGTTTAGGGTCGTTTTATGTGGTTTCATTCCATTTCGGTATTCCATGTCCAATTTGTAGCCAAATGGGTGAATTATAGTACTTTTGAGTCATTTTTGTGGGTATTTGGTGCTAACCATGTTTACAGGGCTCAAAGAACGTATCAAACTATCAATTTTATCAAGCCATGAGGGGTAAAAGAGCAAAAGAGAAGAAAAGTGTTGTTAATGCAAAAGTTTTGAGGTGAAATTTAATACATGTCTACTCTTTTGGCCATAACTTTTGATAGGAATATCGCATTGATGGAAGGTTTGCGGCATTGGAAACTAGACTTTAAGGACTTACCAACGGTATATTATATGTCCGATTCCGATAACCGAGCAAGAAATGGCGATCGTTTGAAATCAGCAGAATCTGTCTGCCCAAAAATTCCGACTCGGTGGTTTTCAGGAACGCCGACTCGGCGGTTTAAGCTGCCCAAATTCCACATTTTTCCAGAAGCAATCGACGACTCGGCGGTGAAGACCCCTTTGGGACAGCTGACTCAGCGGTTCCCCCGGCTCAGCTACACGCGTTTTTCCACCCGGTTTTCCTCAAGGGTTTTATGTTAAATCTCCTCATTAGTATAAATACTCCCTAAAAGTCTAATTAGGGTTTCTCTTCTTTTTCCTACTTTTTACTTAGTTTTCTCTTAGTTTTTCATGAATCTAGCTGTACTCTAGTATTAATTTAGTTGCAAGAACTTCAATCTAGTCTTTGGCATTGAATCTTTCTTCAAGTTTGTAGGTTTCCTTTGGTCTTTAATTCTTAGTTTTAATTTAATGTATTAGTTTAAGTTTTCTCTAGTAAACATTAATCTCTTAGTTTTAATCATCCTTTAACAAAAAGTGTGTTCATCTTCTCTATTATTGTTTTAGCACTTATTGTTATTGTTATTGCTATTAAGTTGTTTTTTCATTATTGCTCATTCTACTTTAATTTGTCTTTTAATTCATTGTCATTTATGTCTAGCATTAATTTTGAAGTAGTATTCATTGCATTTATCATGATTAGTGAGTAGATCCATCTTCTAGGGTTAGGGTTTGAACCTATTAGTTGAGCATGAATTGATTCTTGGATGTGTCTATGAAACTATGAGTTAAAGTGATTAAATTGCGCCAATTAACCCTAAATTAAATATGCTTTGTCAGACTAGTCAATAGAACTAGCGTGTGAGATTGGGATCGACTTTTCTTTAGGGTAAATTTTTAATTAAATTCTTGTTAATTTGTTCAATAAAACTAACGTGTGAGAATTGAATTAGTAGGGTCTAAATCTAATAGTTAATCAACAGAACGAGAGTTTGAGATTAACAAGATCATATTTAATCATATAATTAATCCGACATTTCATAGACACTATTGAGAATTGGATCATGCAAGACTTTAGGGGATTTCCGACACCCTAGATTTCATCATCATATAGTTTAAACCCATTTTAATTATCGCATTTGTAGTTGTTAGTTCACAACCAATCAACCTTTTTAATCCCTTAGCAACATAATCAATTCAAATCGAAATTACCAAGTTTCTTGTCCTAGCTTCCTTGTGTTCGACCCGCGACTACACGTACACCGTGCGCTTGCGGTTAAAATAAAATTTGCACATCAACCATCCAAATCACCTCCATCAAATTCATTTGAATCATCAAATGTTGTAGTTATGTCATCATCACTTAAGCATTACACTTCAACATTATCATTTTCATCTATATATATAAAAGAAAAGAAGTGAGTATTTTTAACTTTGGTTTTAACAAAGTTTAATACAAGGTGAAGGTGAAACATACTTCCAATGTCATTGGGTTCTCCATTGGTGCTTTCGCCTCCAGTCTATGCTACTGATCTGGTAAATCTTTGTGCATCTCTATCAAGATCATTTAGCCATTGGCTATCAGATCAAAGAACAAGATCTTCAATCTCAGCTATCCACTCATCATGAGATGACAAGTCATCCAAAATAATAGGTGATTGTATTATTGTTGCACTATTTCGTTTTGTCTACGCTTCAATTTAAGATTGTACATGACAAAAACTAAATCATTCATTCTTTGTTGTTGCAATCTATTTCTTTTCTTGGTGTGAACCTAATACAAATTTAAACAAATATTAAGTATAAAATTCGCCATCCATTAACCAATATAGATATTACAAAAAAAGTGGAATAAGCGTTTTATATACCTCAAAGGCACTCCAATTTCGTTCACAACCAAATGAACTACATGTTAAGCTTAGAATTCTTATAGGAAATCTCTTTAATTCTGGGCATTCATCACCATATGAATCCCACCAATCGGCTATAAATAAGACATGGACAATTATATAAGCATATTTATGTAAATAAGCCATGGACAAATAAATAAATAAGTTAAAACTGAAAAAGAAAATGTCTTGAGTTTTTTTTTTGTTCTTGTCAAGATAGTTGTAGGCAATGAAAAAATATCCTCTAGCATTTTTAAAAGCATCCAATTAAAAAGTTAATATCCATCCTCTCTTTAGCATCGGGAACCATTCTTTGTAAGCAATTAAATAAACCTATTTTAATCTCGGCATTTGCCTTAAATTTTGATTATACTGATATTGTAGATTCAAAGAATAAGTAGCAGCATGTAATGGCCTATGCAACTGATCTACCCAGCGTTCGTCAACAATATCCAAAATCAGCTTATAGCTATAACATTAAAATAATATAAGAAATTAAACATTAACTTAATAAGGGAAAATTTACATATGAAAAATGAAAACTTACTTTTTTTTTCAACATCATTAAAATTTGCCTTGATTTGGTTTTTTTGCTTGTGATATTGCTTTATATTTAACCCCCATTTTCGGGTTCTCATCAGAATCAACCATGCGAAGTACTTTCACAAGAGGTAAGGATGCCTTCAAACATGTCACAATATTCTGCCAAAATCCCCTAGTATCTAAAACAATTCTTTAAACTTCTTTCCTTCAACGGAGGAAGAGAACTTACTAGATTTCCACTTATTAGAAGCACATGAAGCCAATATTTATCATTTATGCTCATTCAAGCATTTTAATTAAGGTATGACATATCAAATCTTGTGACAACGGGTCTAATTAATTCTTTACCTTATGTGAACTCCCTCATCATAGTAAGAAATATAAATTGTTATCTTCCTCGCCTTTGCAATAGGCACGGAATGAACCTTTAACTTTTTATCTAAATCCTCTAGCGTTAAATCTATACAGTAAGCAACACATGGTGTTTGAAACATGGTTGGTCATTTCTCCATCAACTTTTCACCGGCTGTTAGTATTTTAGTAATAACTTCCTCATACGAACTCGTATAGAGGCAATTCAAGTGCCCAGTGGCAGCAAGGTGGATTACTACTTAGAACTATTATCTCGACTGATCAATACCCGCATAAAAGCTTTATGATGTAGAATAATATTTTTAGAGAGATCGAGACCTGTTTAAAATAATACCTGAATATGATTAATTATGGAAATAATTAATCTCATAATTGTGAGCCAACATATTAATAAATAATATCACCTAAATAATGTTAATCTCCCATTTTTTTGGCTCCCCCCTTACCCACGGCCAAAATGGCCTATTTATAGGCAAAAATTACATGAGGTGGCACATGCCACATAAGGTACCTCTGATCTCGACACGTGTCACACACGTGTCACCACGCATGCACGCCACTTGGCACCTTGCATGCGAGCCAAATGGTGCAGCTCTTTGTCCCTTGTTACAATTTTATCCACTTTATCGTTTACATGTCTTTAGAATGTGTGATCTCACGAGTGTATAGCTTTTTACATACACCCATTCAATCTCAATTTTCATCGTATAACTTACTTTGTTCCAAATCTAATACGACTGATATTCTCAAATAATAAAATATTATTCTGAGTTCCAATAAAATAACATACTTCAAATTTAATAACCCAAATTAACTTAATTAATTATTATTAATTAAGCCGCTAAAATAGGGGTTGTCTCAATGATAAATAACAATAGTCTTATATACAGTGGAGCTCCCAAGAGCGGAGCAAAAATAGAAAAATATTTTGAAGACCCGTGCAATTTTAAAAAATATGATAATTTTCTTACAATTTTGTATCTTTAAACACTTAACATATACTACATAATTTAATATCTTTCAATTTTTCGAAACCTTATGCGGTTGAACATGTTGAACATGCTCAGAACCTCTATTGGGAGCTCCCAAAGTCCAAGTGTATTAATTGGTATTAACAAAAATATAGGTGCCGTTATGCTTACGACAAATTATATTATAGTATGAAGCCTGGTTTGTATGGAAAACATAAGTTTCTTACAAATAGGTGCTTTATGATACCAATAGAATCATTCTTCTAAAAGAACCGATGTAAAAGAGTGTTATTTATGAGGTAAAATGATTTTTTCCAAAAAAAAACCAAGAATAGAAAAAACGCTCTTAGCTTTTGGCAAAATTTTATTACTAATTTTATGAGAAGATTTTTTTTATCAATAAATATTTTTTGGGTCGCACTCTCTCTCTTCTTTCTCTATCTAGGTTTTTCTCTAAGGGCAACCCTTGCCCATCCATGCAAATCAGAAGAAGAGGCCGCCCCCCTCGAGGAAGAAGATGGATCCGTGTTCTTTTTGAATCTCTATGAAGTAGTCTCCTGCTTTATATACTATATCTCTAAATCTTCATATCTGATTTGGGGATCTAATATTCGACAAAGGTCTTATCGCCTCAATTAAAGGTGTCCGGAGCAAAATGGAGGTTCTTCTACTCTTCTTCTCTCCTTATGTTTAGTCGTCCTTCCAACACAGCCTAGGTTGGTGTGCGATTTGTGACGGCCGATGCTATCCATAGTTTAAGCTAGTTTTGGCATCTCGTATGAACTGCAAAATGTAGTTGTGTCTCTAGAGGGTAGTAACCTTAATTGCGATCCTTTTCCGTTCCCAATCAGAGATAAAACTGTAATTCGGGTTTATCACTTAGTGATCTGGTATTGGTGCCTTTTGAAGGCTTGTGTGGGTTAGGGAGGGTTTGTTCTGCTGTGTTGTTGACCTTTTCTAGGGTTTCAAGCTTCATAGGCGCCCCCTCCTCTTCTATTTTGTTGTTAGCTTCTAAAACCCATTCATGATGGTGGTGCTTGAGGCTGTTGATATTGCATTACCAATGAGTCTTAAAGCTGCCTTGAATGTGTTTTAAGGGTTGGGCTCTGTGTTCCACAGCAACAGCGGTGCCTGATGCCTATCTTCTGGTGCCACAGCTGCTGTGCCATGTTGCTGCATTACTACTGCAACTATGGAGTCCAGTTTGTGGGTTATATGTGTGGTTGTTGGAGTGCTGGAAAGTGCACATCTCAAGAGATGTTAGATGAGGGTTTCAGCTCGATTATGGGGTGTTTGGAAAGTGAAGCTGCCTGCTGCACAAATGTTTTTGAGAGTCCTGCCTCTTAGATAAAGTAGATTTCACCATGTGTTTGATGGTCTGATGTATGATGTTGATTGCTATCAGAGCATCCATTGAGGATTTTGAGGGTAGTGCTAAAGTTGTGATTAGTTAAACCATTATACTCCCTAAATATACACCTTGATCATCATTCAAGCTTTGGTTATAACATGCGTAGGACACTTAAATTGCAAACTCTACTAATGTGATTTGAGTAGTATATAGTTGTTTTTGTTTGGCTTTAATGCTGGGGTAAACATTTTTGGATGTTTGTGAATGATACTCTCAGTTGCTGTTGCCTCTAGGATGTATGGATGCTTGACTAATTGAGAATGGATGATGATACTTTCTTCAAAGTACATTGGCTGCTGTGGGTAGATGGAAATCCATTGATTGGATACCTGCTGCAATGTATTGATCATCTCCATATGAAATTTGGTCGCCTGATGATGCCATTAGTTTGTATGAGATGCTATTGCCATAGCTTTGTAATGCATTGTGTTGATCGATCGAGATGATCATTTTGTAAGATTTTTGTATAGGTCTAGCATCATATATGTATAGGCTAAATAGTAGCTATACCTTTTGAGGTGCCGTACTTCTCCTAGCACATGACGAGGGGCTGTGTTGGCCCTTGGGAGCTTTGGTTGAGGTGTCGCACCTAAGTCTTTTGAACCTAGGATGTAAAGCTTCGGCTATTTTCTGGCATTTTATAAATTTACTTTGCCAAAAAATATTAAGTATAAGCTAACAATATAGACAAAAAAGTGTTACTTATTACTTAAAATGTGTTACTTTCAAGAGAACTGTTATTTTTCCTAAAAAAAATCATCAAAAAAAAGGAAAAATGCATAACAAAGAGCGTGCAAATCTTAGCCATTGATGTTTGAGATAATAGTTTTCACGGTTTTCATCACTACAAATAACTGGTAAAATAGCGATGGCAAAAAGCCGACGAGAAGCTTCTCATCGCTAGTGGCGACGGATTGGCGACAATATTGTCATTGCGTATTGAAATTTGGAAGTTGGAGACGGATGGACGACGAAATTAACTCGTCGTCAGTTGATGAATCTAGATGACGACGGAATGGCGATGGACTATGCTTATCGCCTCGATGTGCAACAGTCAATTTTTAGAAACTCAAAATGGCGATGGTTGGGGGTCATTGCCAGCTCATCGCCACTTTTAAAAAAATTTAAAATTTTGGCAACGGGAAACCAGTCGTAGCCAGCTCGTCATCAATTAAAAATTTAACATTATAATACATCAAAAAATTGGGAAAAACAAAATTTTAAAATTTTAAAGCACTTGGAAACGGGCAGGCTAAGAAAATATACTGTATATAGCATCAAAAAGGCTGATCAGCTTTGTTGCACTTTTCAAATCCGAGTCAGTTGTGCTGATTTCCCACATGCGGGCGATGGCCAGGGTACCAAATTATGGTTGTTGTTAGTGACTAAAGGTCAAACACTCTGAATTGTTTCTTTTCAAAGACAGTTGGCGACGGCATGACTACCAACTGTAGGTCGTCGCCGACTTCCAATCCACATTTACGTGTTTCCTAACGCTAAAACCTCATTTTCTATATTCAAAGCCTAAAAACTTAACATTTTCTCTCATTTTCTCAACGCCTTTTTCATATTCACTAAGGTTTTCATTTTTTTTTTCTCTTTCTCCCCATCTTCATCTTCATATTGTGGTAACTATTGATCTTCAACTGTAAAGTTTTTCAAAGGATTAGCTTTCATAAAATTCAAGACTTCATCCTCTTATTCGAAGGTTGGTACTTTTTACTCGTTTTTTCGTGTGGTTTTTTTATGTTTCATGTTTTTTCCAATTTGGGTTCATGTTTGATTTTTGGAATTTTTTATCATGTTGTTTTTGAATGTTTCATGTTTCATTTTCTTGTTTTTATTTTTCTTTACTTTTATCATCTAGAAATTTTAGGGTTTATGGTTGTTGAAATTTGGATATAATGTATGTTGAAATTTTAGTCTTTATTTGTATTTATCATGTTTTTTCTAATGATTTCATGTTATTTTCAAATAATGGTACTCAAGTTTGTTGAAAATTTTGAGGTATGTTAATGTTTATTTTCGTATTTACATGTATATCTCGAAATGTTAAAGTTTATGTTGGGTAACTTTGTTGATGATTAATATTTCTTATTTTTGCATGTTAATTTATATTATTTGTTGAAATGTTAGTTTTAATTGAAGATTACTAGTGATTAATTTTAGTTGTAGATTGTGTTAAATGGGAAATGTTATGTTTTAGTTGGGACGGTTAATTTTAGGTGAGATTAATACATTTGATTGATATATGTCATTAGGCAAAATGCTATAATTAAACAAAGATTTGCAGAGCTGGAAGAAAGACAAGTGGCATTTAATAATCAATTTTCAAATAATAATAAAATATTATTCAGAGTCCCAATAAGATAACATACTTAAAATTTAATAACCCAAATTAACTTAATTAATTATTATTAATTAAGCCGCTAAAATAGGGGCTGTATCATTCTCCCCAAATTAAATAATTTCGTCCCCGAAATTACTCTACACTTCAGAAAACATATTAAACTCATATTCTCCCCAACTTAAGGATAAACCTTAAATAGTTCAACATCCAATACTTAACTGAAAACCTCAACTCCGACAATGTTTATGATTCAATCACGACCCATAATAATTTTCAAATGCACAAAACTTATGATGCAAAACACATTTGCACATACACAAGTGCAGATATAAAATCACAAATTGCTTCAAACATTATAGCAACATTTTAAACTTTTAAACAAAGATGTTTTGACAATCTACGAAAAACTTGATAAAGTTCTCCTCCTAAAAGAGACAGATAATTTTATTTTCAAAATCAAATTTGTTATCTCATCAAACTAACTTACTGAATCTCCACATCAACTCTTACGTCATACTCGAATACTTTTTAACAAACCTTTACTTGTTTTAATCATTTCAACTATTTTGTATCCTTAATTTGAAAATTCGATTCTCTAAATTACTTGATTTCCCAAATGACAACAAAACTTCACTTAAGAACTCTTATAACCCCCAATATACTTCGAAATTATCACTTTAAAGCACACATTTTATATCTCATAATCAAATAACTTGAATCTCAAATTAGAAATTTTTCTTAATCACTTTCCACTTTCAACCTTTAATAACTTATAACTCAATCGTTATCGTTTAACTTCCACTCATAATACGTTCATATCCACCTTTAATACATGACCCTTAACACTTTAAGCTTCAAACACATCTTTCCCAAATAGCTTCCATACTCTTGACATTCAATTATATACGATTCTTAACCTTTGTTTCGATCATCCGTTTCACCATTAAATATTAATACAATTTTACACAACTTAGTCCATTCAACTTTTATCCTTTAATGTCTCATCCAATCATGGTTTAAGCAAACACTTTTGTTCCCCTAGTTATAAGCTTTTTGATCACCTCAATACAACTAGCATCTAATCAAATATTCATTTTTCATAAATACAATTTATCTTCAAATTTCTTCATACATCTAATACAAGGCTCCCATAACTTTTATTTGATTCTTATTTGACTAATAAACTTCAACTCACATTAATCATAAATAAGGCTTGACATAATTTGAACTATTTCAAACTTTTTAATTCTCAAATTTATCCTTTCAACATCGTAAATCATTTAGAATATTCTCCATCATAATTTTACATTTACCTCAATACGTATAAAGCGTTCCATAGGATTACTACATTATAAATTTTACGACATTCCTATTCATATCAACCCTTGAGTCTTTTTGGTAACTTCCCTTAATTGAAATTTTCATCCAAATTAAATTAAACATGTCACAAATACTTTTCTAATTCTTTATTCCTTAATTGATTTTCAATCTTTACACACAATTAACTCATAACTTTTAATATTCCCAAAATGCTTCTTTTGAACTCTTTGCATTAAATCATTCTTACACAACATCATCGCAATTCACGATAAGCGTTGTCCTCAACTCCTAATGCCAATTATCCGAGTATATATAACATCTTTTGTAAAACAATTTCAAGAATACTTGACTCGAATATATACATTTCAAGTTGAAAATTTTAAACTCTTTTAAACACATTTTTTTATACATGACATATAAACAATCACACAAACTTTCACATATAATCAATTAGATCCCCAAATCAAGCTTCAACAAAAAAATTCCCAACTTAACTTTAATATCCTTTAAAACTTCTATCACCAAACTTCGAAGTGTTAAATTCATTATCCAGACTTAACTCTTGGTCTTCAGCATGACTCTTACTAAAAGAGGAATCACAACATATAAGGAGACCTCAAGATTTCCTCAGCACATAAGCACGTTATACATCACACATATAACACATAGTCACATTAATATCATTTGATTCTCAGAGATTACTCCCTGCGACTCGACTACCACGCTCTCTCGGGTTTTCGAAATTCATTTTTCAAAAGTTTTGTACTCAAATATGAGGATTCGAGTACTCCAGAAACAACCAGGCTCTGATACTAATTGAAACAGCCCAAACCAGCATAAACAGTAATATAATACTGTCTACAAAGCACAGCGGAAGAATTATAGAAGTCTGGGCTGAATCCAACCTATGGCTCGATAGGCACAACAAACCAATATCAGGGTATTTAAAACTTTTTACATTAAATAACTGAATACTATTTACAAAACGTTATAAAATATTACAATTTAATTTACACATATCTAATTTACATTATGATTTTTAAAAAGAAGTCCTTGTCGTGCACTTAACACATAACACAAGCAGACATCATCTCCACAGCAGAGCTAACCTGAAAATTGATCTATCCCCGGTAAGGGATAGGCCCCGTCAAAGACTTTGAACAATTGAATTGTTGAGTAATCCAACAAACTATTACATTTAGGTACAAGTCATTTACAAATATCTCTAATTCAATCTTTTGCTCATTTGGTATCTCGAAATGAAACATTAATTTATCAAAACTCAAACTCTTTTAAAAGATCGTTTGCTATCGACATAAATACGGCTAAGAACTTTTAGTTCATAGCGAATCAAAATACGGCTATAACTTTAAAAGTTAATAGCGAAAATCAAAATATGGCTATTACTTTACAAGTAAATAGCGAAATTTAAAATACAACAAATGAAACATATGAATTCATTTGTGAAACAAATAAAACTTTATATATTCCAAACACATTTATTCAAAACTCATATTAAAATAATAATATAACAGCACTTTAAAACGTGGGAATATATGGACCGTCAGGAAGTAGGCTTGATCTAAATCTTGAGAATACGGGTGATCGTCATCACCGAACGGTTCTTGCAAGAACGAAACGGGATCGGGGGCTCGATACCGATCCGAATAACCAGTACCTATTATTAAGCTATAGGATTTCACAATAATCCGGATATAAACATACGTTGCCAATTCCCAAAAACGGACATTTTTCAATGTCGAACATTTCAATATAAAGTGAATCAATAAATCACTTGATTTTATTTAAAATCAATAATCATAACTCATTTTCATTGTACAATATTAAAAAGCTCATATTTATAAAGCTATGAACATACAAAACATTATTTTGATCAAGGGTTAAAAGCAAGATCAAACAAAGTCAAATTCCAAAGTTTCGAACACCAAAAATTATACGATTTTGCTCAAATATAATTACCAGTAATACCACACCTTATAAAAATAACTTGAACTTTGAAATACTTAAATTAAATTTAAAAGGTAATAGTGTTTGTAAGATTACCTTTCTACGCCGTGAATAGAAATCAATAATCAAAATACCAGTAATTCGTCATCAACCATCAGCATGTAAAAGCTTGAGTTACTATCAATGGATTTTAACCAATTTTACACCAATCATAAATCCCAAATACCCTACTTATGCCATACCCAACTTATATTACACCCAAATAATATCATCTAATCAAATCAATAGATACTTATGTTCCCAAATTTGATACTAGAACCAAATACCCATATTAATCAAATAAGAACTCGTAACTCAACCATACCAATCCATAAACCCAATTAAAAGATAGATAATAACCCTAAATTGATCTCAAGTACCTAATAAATAACCCTAAATATTTAATTAAAAGAATACCCAATTTGTTTCATAACTACTAATCCCGTATTAGTACCATATCAGGACACCCCGTTAGTATTTTGATAATAACCTCCTCATACGAACTTGTATAGAGGCGATTCAAATGCCCTGTGGCAGCAAGGTGGATTACTAGTTAGGACTATTATCTCGACTGATCAATACCCGTATAAAAGCTTTATGATGAAGAATAATATTTTTAGAGAGATTGAGACCTTTTTAAAACAATACCCGAATATGATTAATTATGGAAATAATTAATCTCATAATTGTGAGCCAACATATTAATAAATAATATCACCTAAATAAAGTTGATCTCCCATTTATGGCTCCCCCCTTACCCAGGGCCAAAATGGCCTATTTATAGGCAAAAATTACGCCACATAAGGTACCTCTGATCTCGACTCGTGTCACCACGCATGCACGCCACGTGGCGCCTTGCATGTGAGCCACGTGGTGCGGCTCTTTGTCCCGTGTTACAATTTTATCCACTTTATCGTTTACATGTCTTTAGAATGTGTGATCTCACGAGTATATAGCTTTTTACATACACCTATTCAATCTCAATTTTCATCGTATAACTTACTTTGTTCAAAATCTAATACGACTGATATCCTCAAATAATAAAATATTATTCTAAGTCCCAATAAAATAACATACTTAAAATTTAATAACCCAAATTAAGTTAATTAATTATTGTTAATTAAGCCGCTAAAATAGGGGCTGTCTCAAAGATGAATAACAATAGTCTTATATACAGTGGAGCTCCCAAGAGCGGAGCAAAAATAGAAAAATATTTTGAAGACCCGTGCAATTTTTAAAAATATGATAATTTTCTTACAATTTTGTATCTTTAAACACTTAACATATACTATATAATTTAATATCTTTCAATTTTTCGGAGACTTATTCGGTTGAACATGTTGAACATGCTCAGAACCTTTATTAAGGAGCTCCCAAAGTCCAAGTGTATTAATTGGTATTGACAAAAATATAGGTACCGTTATGGTTACGACAAATTATATTATAGTATGAAGCTTGGTTTGTATGGAAAACATAAGTTTCTTACACACAAGTTCTTTATGATATCAATAGAATCATTCTTCTTGTATGGAAAACATAAGTTTCTTGACCGAGCTTTTGCAAATCCTGCTTGGCTTAATATCTTTCCGAAAGCTTTTGTTCGTAATATTGTCTCCTCAACATCTGATCACCTACTAATTCTTTTGCAGCTCGATGGCATAACGATAAAGGGGGGTCGTAAAACAAAGAAAAGATTCAGATTTGAGGATTTTTGGCTGCGTGAAGATGATTGTGAAATAGTGGTAGCTGATGGCTCGAAAGGGGAGGTTTCAAATGGAGTGCTTGGACGTATCAAGAAAGTTTCCAATCATTTACATCGTTGGAGTGACTCAATCTTTGGTGACTTAAGAAGAAAACTTAAAGAGGAGCAGCTTAAGCTAGAGAAATTACACGTTATTCCGAAGAAACAACGTGATCTCAATGAGTATCGAGATCAATGTGCTCTTGTAAATAAGCTTCTTCAAGAGGAAAGTATGTTTAGAGAAGAAGATCGAGGGATACAATGGTGAGGGAAAATGATCGAAATACCCGATATTTTCATCAAAAGGCGAGTATGCGAAGAAGAAAAAACAGATTGATCGGGTTACGTGATTCAAATGGAGTTATGCAAGAGGATTTACATGATATGGAGCAGATTGTGATGGTTTATTTTAAAAATCTTTTAAAGTCGGTAGGTGATAGGAATATGGATGATGTCTTAGATGCCATTGAGACCACTCTTGTGGAGCAAGATATTGAGATTCTCTCACGAGACTTTACGGGTGAAGAGGTTCAAGCTGCTCTGTTTCAAATGCACCCAAATAAGGCGCCAGGTCTGGATGGTATGTCTCCATCCTTTTTTCAAAACTTTTGGCATATTGTTGGTAATGATATAATTGAGTGTTGTTTAAAATTCCTTAATCATGGTGTCATGCCGAAGGAATTTAATGTCACTAATATTGCCTTGATCCCTAAATGCACAAATCCAGAGCGCATGACTGATTTGAGACCTATTAGCTTATGTAACATGGTGTATAAAATCATGTCTAAGTGTCTTGCTAATAGAATTAAGCCGTTGTTGCATTCTTTAATTTCTGATCAACAAAGTGCTTTCATTCCTGGGAGGCTCATTACAGATAATATACGTGTGGCTTATGAAACTTTACATTGCTTGAGAAAAAATAAAAGTGAAAACAATGGGACAATGGCAGTAAAGCTCGATATGAGCAAGGCGTATGATCGAGTGGAATGGGATTTTTTGGAGGCTGTTATGAGAAGAATGGGCTTTCCAGTGCATTGGATAGATTTAGTCATGAAGTGTGTAACAACTGTTAGATTTAATGTTTGTGTAAATGGTAATTTAGTAGGTCCGATTGTTCCGAATAGGGGATTGAGATAAAGGGATCCACTGTCTCCTTATTTATTTATTATATGTGCGGAAGGGTTAACTAGTTTATTAAGAAGAAGTGAAAGGTTAGGCGATTTGAATGGTATTAAAGTTGTTGGAGGCGCTCCTAGTATTTCATGTTTACTCTTTGCTGATGATAGCTTGATGTTCTGTAATGCTAGGGGGTCAGAGGCTCTGAAGCTTAAGGATGTTCTTGTATCCTATTCTAATGCTTCTGGACAAGTGATAAATTTTGATAAATCATCGATCTCTTTCAGCCCTAGAGTGAGTGAGAACATTAAGCAAGAGGTTAAGGATATTTTAGAGGTTCAGGAAAAGGAGAGTGATAGTAAATACTTAGGCTTATCTTCTTTTGTGGGGAGAATGAAAAAGGAAGTCTTTGCATATTTGAGAGAGCGAGTACGAAATAAAATTAAAGGATGGAAGGCTAAATTATTATCGAGGTCTGGGAGGAAATTTTATAAAAATCTGTTGTTCAGTCAATGCAAACCTACGCTATGAGTGTTTTTCTACTACCTAAAAGCCTATGTGAGGAGATTCAGAGGATGATGAACGCCTTTTGGTGGACATCGTCTAGGGATAAAGGATTAAAATGGATTTCATGGGAGAACCTATGTATCCCCAAAAAATTTGGTGGTATGGGATTTCGTTTGCTACATGAATTTAATCTTGCTCTTTTGTTTAAGCAGGGTTGACGTAAATTGTGTTCTCCTAATTCTCTTATGGCTAGAGTTTTTAAAGCCAAATATTTGGCAAATCTATCCTTTTGGAAGGTGGGTATTAGTATTAATGCTAGTTTTGTTTGGAGAGGTATATTAAGAGCTAGAAGTATTTTAGAAGAAGGAATGCAATGGAGAATAGGGTCAGGAAAGAAGATTAGAGTTTGGAATGATAAGTGGATTCCAAAAAGAAGAGATATGAAAGTCCATTCACCAATTATTGAGGTGTTTAGGGATCTTAGAGTTAGTGATTTAATCATAGAGGATAGAGGAAGGAGAAGGTGGAGCATAGAGAGATTAGAGCACTTGGTTGATAAGAAAGATAGGGATTTAATCACTACAATTCCTTTAGAGAATAATCTGGTTAATGATCAATTAATTTGGGGTTTTACTACTGATGGATTATACACGGTCAAATCGGGGTATTGGGTAGCTATGGAGTTATGGAATGATGGATGGAAAAGTAATTTTATTGATGATGATATTTGGAGAAGAATTTGGAACTTAGAAGTTCCTGGGGTGGTTTGTGACTTTGTATGGAGGAGTAGTAGGGATGTGATTCCTACAAAAGATGCTATTAAGAAAAGAATTAATTTGGGGTCTGAGCTTTGTGAGCTTTGTGCCAATGAAACAGAAAATATACTTCATGTAATCAGAGATTGTGTGTTTGCTAAAGAGGCTTGGGCCCGTACAAGTCTTGTTTTACCTATAGAGTGCCAAAATGCTTGTTCCTTTCGAGACTGTATACATGCTATATTATATACTTGTGACAGTAGAAAAGCTGCGTAGTATGTTTGCTTTGCTTGGCGCCTTTGGAATGCTAGAAATGATAGAGTTTGGAATGATAATTCAGTGGATGTCCAATATCTTTTTTCACAGGTACAAGCTTAAGTTCAAGAATGGTGGTCTGTCAATGATAAATACACTACATCGAAGAAGCCACATGGTGAGAAAGTTAATTCTTGGAATGCTCCGGACCCAAACAAGTGGAAGTTTAATATAGATGCTGCAAGTTTTAAAGAAACCAATATGTTTGGTTGGGGTGGTATTCTCAGAAATCATATGGGCGAAGTGCAAGCAGCAATATCATATGTCTATTTTGGAGGTGGAGATTCAAGCATTTTAGAAGCAAAAGCGTTGGAATTTGCAATGAGATGGGCTATTGATAATGGAGTAAAGTATATATGTTTTGAGCTGGACGCGCAAAAAGTTGTTCAAGCTATGAAAAATTCTAAAACTGATATTTCTGAGTTTGGAGTTATTATCAATCGTGGTAAACATCTCATTAATGATTTTGTATCTTGTACATTTTCTTTTGTTTCCAGAGACTGTAACAAAGCAGCTCATACGCTTGCTCGTAGGTCTATTAACTTTGGTTGTTGTAAGATATGGATGAAAGATTATCCATCTTTCATCCAATCAATTATTTTGAATGAAATGAAAAAGTAATATTCTTTAGGCTCAAAAAAAAAGAACCGATGTAAAAGAGTGTTATTTATGAGGTAAAATGATTTTTTCTAAAAAAGACCAAGAATAAAAAAAACACTCTTAGCTTTTGGCAAAATTTTATTACTAATTTGATAAGATGATTTTTTTTTATCAATAAATGGTTTTTGGGTCACTCTCTCTCTTCTTTCTCTATATAGGTTTTTCTCTAAGGGCAACCCTTGCTGTAACACCCCTGAATTTCCAACCCCCTTAAACGAAACCGAAACCGCAAAGGACGGGAGGAAATTCGGGTGTTACATAAAAAGAAAAAGAAAGGAATTTATTTAAACGATAAAGGTTAGCGTAAAAGAGGTGTGTGAAAATTTCGGCAGCATCTACCCTAAAACTGGGCGCCTTTTGTAGACAAAAACAAAAGTTATTTAAAATCTAATAAAGCAAAGGCATTAACGGCCTATCAAAACTATATCACGACATGTGCCTCAAACAAAAACCATAGACAAATTTAAATACAAGGAAACTATATCTAGTGTCAGAAATAAATGTAACATCGCACGCTTCAAGGTTCTCACTTATTCCCCCCGTATGCAATGCATAGAAGCTTCATCACCTGAAATGTCTATCTATGATGTCCCCGCTGCTCAATGTAAGATCATAGACCAACACATCATAGATGGGCCATCAAAGACGAGCCATCAACAATGAAAACAAACAGTACACGTCAGTAACTAACATCATATCATAATAAGGTATAATTAGCACCAATACAGTATGTCATAATATGAGGGTGATTTCAAAACACTTCAAGTGCCAACCATAACAACTAAACATCACCTCCAACTTCATTTCTTTTCTATCTTCTTCATTTCTTTTCGACTTCATAACTTTTCGGTACGACATGAACCAACAGCTTAACCACTTTCGAATATATATATATATATATATATATATATATATATATATATACATATATATATAAATACATATATATATATATATATATATATATATATATATATATATATATATATATATATATATATATATATATATATATATATATATAGGGAGAAGTTCCAGTGCGAACTGTGCTTAAGTGTGAACCGTGCGAACCTTGTTATTTTTTGGCAAAAAAGTGTTGCTATTTTGTGTGAAATTTTTATGATAGAAAAGTAACAGCTTTTGATGTAAAAGTAACATTTTGTAAAACTGTTTCTTTTTGGCAAAAACGTGTTACTTTTCAACCATAAAAATCAAGGAAAAAAAATAGTAACACAATTCCTGCCGTAAAAGAAAGGTTCATGACGTCCGCATTTAGCTAGGTTCGACTTGAACTCTAACTCATATATATATATATATATATATATATATATATATATATATATACATATATATATATATACATATATATATATATATATATATATATATATATATATATATATATATATATATATATATATATATATATATATATATATATGATATATATACATATATACATAACAACTACACACTATATATATATATATATATATTTAATATAATATATATATATAATTGTATATCTATATATATACATATATATATATATATGTAACATATTAATATATATTTTATTTATATATATATAATATATATATATATATATATATATATATATATATGATATATATCATATACACACCAACACACACACATCATCACACATATATATATATATATATATATATATATATATATATATATATATATATATATATATATATATATATATATATATATATATATATATATATATATATATATATATATATAGATATATATACATATATATACATATATATATATAGAAGATATAAACCAAACTCTCTTTTGACCTTTTTTATCAAATGAATTGATTAAGTCAAAACTTTTTAACGATGAATAAGTGGGTTTATACAAAAAGAAGGCTATAAATATTCCTAAATAGGCTATACTCACCGAAAAAGTTGCATTTATCCCAAAATCATACCAATCTACGGACTCATTCGAATTGGAATGTAAAAGATTTATAGATGGATTTAACCATTTAGTTAATATATCCAAATCCATTCCATTAAATGGAATTCCTATGAATCCAATAAAAAAAGTAAACAGAATCAATACAATCAGAGGAAATAACATAGTATTGTCCGATTCATGAGGATATAAAGAAATATTCTTATTGGCAAAATCAGTAATAGTAAGAAAAGGTCGCATC
>CM033462.1:17989941-17994941 GCA_019425755.1 Amaranthus cruentus
CTTCTTCTTCTAAGTATTAAAACCTGCTAATATTTATAAGTCTAGGGTTTGAAGATGGGTATGAACTTGTTAATCAATGGAGGAAGGAGAGTTTAATGGGTTTTTTGAACCTGCAAGGGTAAATCAGTTTGAAGATGAAAGGGTACATCTTGTTATTTGATAAAGGTAAGTTAAAAAAAAGGTAAAATTATTCACAAAATACCTGCTGCAGCCGGTCATGGAAGGAGTGGGACTGTTTTGAGCAAATTCGATGAATAGTTAGGACTATTAAAAAATAATCGATAGTTGGGATTATTTTTGGCCAACGGATGATTGTGGGGATTATTTTTTGGAAAATTTTCCAAAAAAATAACTAATCACAACTAAGCCTTACAATTTTTAAAATAACACTTTTATAACACTTATATAACAATAAGGAAAATCTTAGAGTTATCGAATCACGATATAATTTGTTACATTATCCAAAACTAGAAATAACTATAATCACAACAACACGACAAGTAACTTTAGCAACCATCGACGACAAGTTGACATTACACTCTTGGCTTTACTACGATTATGCATTTATAACTTCAATGACGACCTACTAAGACCATTTGTATGCCACAACAATCAAACCACAACAATTAGCAACTATTATTCCCAATTTAATCAACGAAATCACTTCCATAGTCAACTAAAATAAGAAACATTACTAACTGAATATATCATAATCACAACTAACACAACTAAATCATAAAACAACTTATGAAATTATCAAATCAATCATCGCACCACCAACATATAACATAAGAGGACACACTATTACAATTCCATTCCTAAATTAAACCTTAATCAATTTTATTATTCAAAAATAACATCTTTAATTACTCCCCATACTAATATTGAAAGACACTAATACACAATCAACACACAACCCATAATTTCTAATCACACTTCAAACCCTAAATCATAAATATGTTCGATTCATCCATCAAACTCTTATCCACAAAAGATTTAATCAAATAACACAAACCAACATCAAACTCAATACACTAAATAAAACTCCAACTAAAAAAACTAGAAAATAATTTAGAGATAAGAATAGATGGGTCACCATGGGGAAATAAGAGAAGAGGGGTGAGATGACAAGTATTTAATGAAGTGGTGGTGGCATAGGAGGGAGAAAACACCGCGGTGGGCCTAGGTGGCGCTGTAGGCAGCCGTAGTTGCTGTTTGGGTTGCACAAAAACGCAACAGTAGCTGTTGTTTGGGGCGAAAATCGCAGCCCCTACTGCTGGTGGTTGGCCGTGGGAGAAGAAGGGTGACGTGGTGGAGCTGCTAGGGCATCGTGGGTGATCGTCCGATCTGTAGGCTGGCGGTACACAGAGAGGAAAGGGAGAAGAGAGGGAAATGAGGAGGAGGGAGTGACAGCTTGTTTCATTTGAGTAACAAGGGTTTTATGACTCCCTTTATCCTTGTTATTATTATTACTATTATAAATATTATTATTACTATTATAAATATATACTACTATTTAAATTTGTACATGAAAGAAATTTATTAAAACTTCAAACTTAATTTAATATAATTAGGTTATACCCAAAATTATTAAAATATTAATTAATGATGTTAGAAATCTAGGGGTGTTACACTTGCCTATCCATGGAAATCAGAAGAAGAGGTCGCCCCCCTCGAGGAAGAAGATGGATCTGTGTTCTTTTTGCATCTGTATGAAGTAGTCTCCTGCTTTATATACTATATCCCTAAATCTCTATGTCTGATTTGGTGATCTAATTTTCGATAAAGGTCTTATCGCCTCCTTTAAAGGTGTCCCCAGCAAAATGGAGGTTCTTCTACTCCTCTTCTCTCCTTGTGTTGAGTCGTCCTTCCAACCCAACCTAGGTTGGTGTGCGATTTGTGACGGCCTAGCCATAGTTTAAGCTAGTTTTGGCATCTCGTATGAACTGCAAAATGTAGTTGTGTCTCTAGAGGGTAGTAACCTTATTTGCTATCCTTTTCCGTTCCCAATCAGGGATAAAACCAATTCGGGTTTATCACTTAGTGATCTGGTATTGGTGCGTTTTGAAGGCTTGTGTGGGTTAGGGAGGGTTTGTTCTGCTGTGTTGTTGACCTTTTCTAGGGTATTAAGCTTCATAGGCGAATTTCTCCCCCTCCGCTTCTGTTTTATAGTTAGCTTCTAAAACCTATTCATGATGGTGGTGCTTGAGGATGTTGATATTGCATTACCAACGAGTATTAAATCTTCCTTGAATGTGTTTTAAGGGTTGGGCTCTGTGTTCCACAGCCACAGCGGTGCCTGATGCCTATCTTCTAGTGCCACAACTGCTATGCCATTCTGCTGCATTACTACTACAACTATGGAGTCCAGTTCATGGGTTATATGTATAGTTGTTGATGTGCTGGAAAGTGCACATCTCAAGAGATGTTAGGTGAGGGTTTCAGCTCGATCATGGGGTGTTTGGAAAGTGAAGTTGCCTGCTGCACAAACGTTTTTGAGAGTCCTGCCTCTTAGATAAATCAGATCTCACCATGTGTTTGATGGTCTGATGTATGATGTTGATTGCTATCAGAGCATCCATTGAGGATTGTGAGGGTAGTGCTAATGCTGTGATTAGTTAAACCACTATACTCCCTAAATATACACCTTAATCATCATTCAAGCTTTGGTTATAACATGCGTAGGACACTTAATTTGCAAACTCTACTGATGTGATTTCAGTAGTATATAATTGTTTTGGTTTGGCTTTAATGTTGGGGTAAACATTTTGGGATGTTTGCGAATGATACTCTCAGTTGTTGTTGCCTCTAGGATGTATGGTGGCTTGACTAATTGAGAATGGATGATGATACATTCTTCAAAGTACATTGACTGCTGCGGGTAGATAGAAATCCATTGATTGGATACCTGCTGCAATGTATTGATCAGCTCCATATGAATTCTGGTCGCCGGATGATGCCATTAGTTTGTATGAGATGCTATTGCCATAGCTTTGTAATACATTATATTGATCGATCGGGATGATCATTTTGTAAGATTTATTATAGGTCTAGCATCATATCTGTATAGGCTAAATACTAGCTATACCTTTTGAGGTGCCGCACTTCTCCTAGCACATGACGAGGGGCTGTGTTGGCCCTTGGGAGCTTTGGTTGAGGTTTCGCACCTAACTCCTTTGAACCTAGGATGTAAAGCTTCGGCTTTATTCTGGCATTTTATAAATTTACTTTGCCAAAAAAATTAAGTATAAACTAATAATATAGACAAAAAAGTGTTACTTATTACCTAATTCTTTATTTGTTTTTATCATGTTTTATCTAATGATTTCATGTTATTTTCGAATAATGGTACCAAGTTTGTTGAAATTTTTGGATTTTTAAGATGTTTGTATGTTAATGTTTATTTTTGTATATACATGTATATCTAGAAATGTTAAATTTATGTTCGGTAACTTTGTTGAAGATTAATGTTTCTTATTTTTGCATGTTAATTTATATTATTTGTTGAAATGGTAGTTTTAATTGAAGATTACTAGTGCTTAATTTTAGTTGTTGATTGTATCAAATGGGAAATGTTATGGTTTAGTTGGGACGATTAATTTTAGGTGAGATTAATACATTTGATTGATATATGTGATTAGGCAAAATGCTATAATCAAACAAAGATTTGCAGAGATGGAAGAAAGACAAGCGTCCTTTAATAATCAATTGATCGAAGAGATGCGAAGGAGAAAATACCCAAAATGCACTTGAGACATACAATAATCTTATGACACGTACAATTAAGACCATATCAAGAAAATTTTATGAGATTGATTCAATCGCATTTAAAGCTGTATCAACACCCTCCTCCACCTCCTCCAAATCAATAATTCTTTATATTGTAATTTTTGTGTGACTTTGTAACATAGACTTTTATTTTAGGGAAATTCTACATGGTAAGGACCAGGTTAAGGGAAACGCCTGTAATAACTAATCTTGTTTTCGTTTCTACATGGTAAGCACCAGGTTAATAGAAACTAACTGCCGTAACTATATGGGCTAAAAAGCGTTTAAATGGCCGTTAAGGGTGAAAATTGAATCGTGTAGTTTTTCAAGCTTGATTCATTGGTCATCTTGAGATCCAGTTGCCATCTCACCATGAGATCCGTCTTGCTCAAACTACACACCTAATCCATTTAAATCCGGCATACTCCAACCCTGGTCTCCTTTTTCATCAACAGACTTTGAATGTCAAGATAATGTCTTTAATTAGATTATCTCTATCAACCTGATATAGATTAGAAAAACTGATGCATGTATATCATATGTCGGTTGTAAATTAAAAACAAATTATTATTTAGTTGCAACTTCTTTATCAAGTGCAAAGAAAGAATAGTCCTGGAAGAAAAATGAGCTCTATGCTCCAGACTCAGAACTTAGTAAGTCATGGCTAGAGGTGTGCAAAATGAGACCGGACCGGTTGCATCCGGTCCGGTCTCCGGGTCTTACAAATTCGACATTTTGGGTTTCCGGTCTGGTCCGGTCTAAACCCGAAAAAATCCGGGTTGGACCGGATGAGACCGGATGCACATAAAAGTGATTTCGAAAGTGAAAAATATTTACGATCATTATGTATATACTTATTTAAAGGGCTTTAAATATTTTATTTTCAACACAAAATAATTTTTTAATTCAAATATTTTAATTTTATAATAATTAATTTATTAAATTATTTTTAAATATTCCGTTTTTTATTTTATTTTTTGTATAAAAAATTATTTCCGGTCTAACCGGTCCAAACCCAGACCGGACCGGATGGAATCCAGGTTAGACCGGTCTTAGCATATTCATGATTCCGGTCTTCCGGTCTAACCGGTTCCGGTCTGGTCCGGTCCAGGTTTGGACTGGTGAACACTCCTAGTCATGGCTACCACTATATACGTCAATTTTCCTCCTTAATTTTTTGTTTCAATTTAATAAGCCATCAAAATTCAATAGTTTTTTGAATGTCGTTCACA
>CM033462.1:17997441-18304941 GCA_019425755.1 Amaranthus cruentus
ATAAATAATATATAAATAATATATAATACATATAAATAAATTAAGCATCAAAATAATAAGATACATCATTCATTTACAACATCAAACTACTTAATTAAAATGCATAAAGATTGTTCAACTTAAAAATACACCAATTAACCACGTTGACGTTGTGTACAACTGCGTCTATTATGTCCTATTCCGTTGCATAAGCCACATCTGAGTCGTCGATTAATACGATCATCCATCTCATTACGCAACCTCTTTGACCTTGGACGTCCTTTTGTTCTTACTCTACTAGCATCAGCAATCAGATGAGGGCCATTGTATTCCCTCTATTGAGTAGAGTCAAGCACAGGTTCAAATTGAGGCTCATAAGTCCTCATGTAGCTAGGTGTGCGAAAAGGCTGATCGATAAAAGTGTCTTCAGATAAGCTATATGCAGAACATACAGCTAACACGTGTGAACAAGGATAGTGGAAAACCCGAACTTTTTTACAAGTGCAAGTGCGGTTTGAAAAGTTAACAGTGTAACGGTTTCCGCCTTTGCGTTCTATTCGTTCGCCTTTTCCGGTTGTGACTTCGTATTTGCCATTTGTTATGTCAAATGGCTCTACGCTGTGATATCGTGCTTTACGTCTATTTGCTTCTAGTTTCTCTCAACATAGACAGTGTATGGATTATTAAAAGCAAGTCGTTCTCTAGCTATTTCCCTTTTTTTCACGAACCACTTGTTCACACGGTAAAAAGTAAGTTCAACAATAGCTGCAACGGGTAGGATTCTAGCACCTTTCATGACGCCGTTGAAGACCTCTGCCATGTTTGTGGTAGCATAGCCATATCGGTGACCCCCGTCAAATGCTATTGACCATTTCTTCGTATCCATCTCACTTATGTATGCAAAAGTCTGTTCACTCATATGACGAATGCGCCTTAAACCTTTGCTTGCTTTTTGTCTTTTTCGTTGAAAAGCGGTAGCAATAAATAGTTTCTTCACCTCAACATTCTTTATATGAGTATTCAAATTTGAAGCAACATGGCGAATGCAAAAGCGATGGTATGCATCTGGAGGGGTCCACCCACTATCAACATCATTCATGGCAGCTATAATTCCAGGGTGGCGATCAGATATAACACATAAACCTCTTCTGCTGGTGACCCGATGTCGAATACATGCCATAAACCATGACCAGCTATCAACATTTTCTTCTTCGACAAGAGCAAATGCTAATGGCATAAGTTGATTGTTCCCATCGATGCCAATAGCAGTAAGTAGCTTTCCTTTGTACTTTCCATACAAATGAGTACCATAAATGACAAGTACAGGAAGGCAATGCGCAAATCCATCAATGCACAACTTGAATGCCCAAAATAATCTTTTGAAAACATTTACAGCAGGGCGCTCTGAACAGCCATACCTGGGTGTGCATCTCTCAAAGCTTGCATGTAACGGGGGAGACGCTCATATGACTCTTCCCAACTACTATAAATCTCTGCGATTACAGCTTGCTTTCCAGTCCATGCTCATATCTCAATGATAACACCAACCTTAAGAGTTGGATCCACCCGAACACATTCTTTGATAAAATGACCAATGATAGCTGAATTCAAATGGCGTGCACCCAAGCTATGGTTGTCGCTAACACAAGTAGATGTATGTGGACCTTTATAAGTCACTATAGTCTAATCACTATTCTTTTGGCAAGCACGAAGTTTTCCACCACAAGAATTGGGACACACTAAATCAAGCACACTCTTGTTAGACGTTCGACAAGTATATGATTGATTAGTCTTGATGCAATAACTCTTCACTGCTTCAATCAAATTTTTCTTGCCCGAAAACTCCATACCCTTAACAAATTCATCTCCCTCAAGGTTACATGAATTTTGAGCCCCCATAGTCCAATCACCTCTTTCTACATCCTCTTCTAATTGATCATAAAAAGGAACAAAAAACGATGTGGTCTGTGTAGGTTGAACATTGTCACCTACATTAACAAGCACTAACTGTTGTTCACGTTCAACCCCTTCATCATTCTCTTCTCCTTCATCATTCCCTTCTCCTTCATCACTCAGATCATCTTCATCATAATCTCCCTTATCACTTAAACCATCTTCGTCATAATCTCCCTCATCACAGTCAAGCCCTCCATCATTACTTACTCTCTCATTATCAAGATAAGTTTCTTCCTCATTGAACACATATTGTTCAATAGAGCCGTGGTATTGTGGGCTAGAACTTGATTCGGTTCTAACATTATTAGTTGGGTCAGGTGCTAGAGACACAGGAGTGAACATTTGGGAAAAAGGGCGATCAAATTGAGATAAATGCTCCATCATTCCAGTGAATGATTGCATGAATGGAGCCGAAGAAGGGACATTTTCATTGATATTTATAGGGACTTGTTCAATAAATATCTCCGTACTAGTACACCCCAAATTCCTAACAAGAGCCCACAAACACTACTAAAAACGTTGCCTATACCTACACTTAATTCGCCTCACTTAATTTAGTGTAATTGTCTTATTTTAGTTAGGCACGCTTATTAAGCGTGGGAATCATAGCAACGCTTAATAAGCGTGAGTAAGAGTTGTTAATGTTAGGCACGCTTATTAAGCGTGACTAACACTATTAAATTAAAAAACCCAAAATGATTTAAAAGCTAATTTTGTAAAAACCCGCCGGTACACTAGGCCCTTCATATTCTCCTTCAACGAAAACTTGCTGCCCCAATTTCTGAAATTTTGCCCTAATTTCCGAAAATTGTTCCTTCAAATTCTGCTTCAAGTTCTCCTTCTACGCTTCATCGTGGTCTTCATTGTGATCTTCATCGTTTGTCTTTCATCTCTAAGTAAGTTTTCATATGGTTTTTCATTTTCTTGTCTAAAATTTCAGAAATTTGTCTATAATTCCGAAAATTGTTACCCATCAAATTTTGTTTTTACTTGTTTTTGTATAATCTTTTATGTGTATTATACAATTTTTAATTTGGGCAGTGTTTGCTAATTTCTGTTTTGATGTTTTTTTTTCATTCTCTGTTTTGCTATCAAAGTAAGAAGTGCTTCTATTTTAATGGACAAGAACTAAAATACAAGAAGATAATTGTTCTGTTTTGCTAATTTCTGTGCGTTTTTGGGCAGTGTTCATTCGCTGTTTTAGTGCTTCTGTTTTAGTGCTTCTTATTTGCATAATCTTCATCTTCACTCTCTGTTTTAAATAATCTGTTGTGCTTTGCTTGCCAGTGGGTTTTTTGTATCAGTTCTTTGCTTTCCTTCCCGTGAAGTTCTTTGCATAATCTTCATCTTCATTCTCTGTTTTAACTTGTTATAGTTTAACCCCGGTGAACTTGGTCTATGAAATTGTAAGTTTTATTAAATGTAGTCTTGATAACCATAAAATATATGCCTAATTTTCCTTCATAATCTGTGAATCCATACATTTTAGTTATGATTTTTTAGTGGTCTAGATGACATTTTTCGAGCCTTGATGAAATTTCACTTATAAGAGAATATTATTTGTATAATGAGAAAAATATCACTAACAAGGGTTAGGTAATGTACATCCGATCCAACCAAACCCCACCTAGATGGAAGACACTTAATGACATTGGGTAATGGAATATTATTGTAGATAGAGGTCAGTTGTTTATTTAGGAAACAAAGTCACAGTGAAATTTGCAAGTGAGACACTGGGTAATGGAATATTATTGTACTCTATTAGGCTCCAAAATGTCTATTAGAAGCTTTAGTTTAAATATATGTTCTAGCAAACATGACAAATTATGATATTGTGCAGAAATTTATTAAAAGTATAAGACAATTTGTTTTATATATTGTGTTGGTTTCACTTATATTATTTGACGACATGATAATAATTTTGTGAACTTCTAGGTTACGACTAATCAAAGACAATGGATAAAAGTTGGATTACTATGAATAGGACCTCTTCTCAATATATAGAGGGAATAAAGTCATTTCTTGATTTTGCTTTTGCGAACACTTTAGATCCTAATGTGATAATTTGTCCATGTACTAAATGCCAAGTTGGGAAGAATGCTTGGTTTAGTAGAGATATCGTTACACATCATCTAATGTTTAATGGATTTATGCGTAGTTATAAATATTGGGTTTGTCACGGAGAAACAATTCACATGCCAACATCTTCTGATCTTAAATCATCTAAAACTAGCACGATCAATGTACATCATGAGTTTGCCAATCATGTTGATACTACAGAATTATTGAATGATATTTTTGAGATTGTAGGACAAGAAAATGTCGAGTATGACGATGTGAGTAATGATTTTGATATGGGAGATCCTATAGAAGGGGAAGACAATGATATTGATGATTTTTCTTATAAGGATGCTGGATATAGAAGGGTCAAAGAACTAGCTGATGAAGTACTATATCCGGGGTCAAGTTATTCGAAATTGTCTTTCATTTTACACCTGTTTCATTTGAAATCCATGTATGGTTGGTCTAATAAGTCATTTGATATGTTACTGACATTGTTAGTAACCGTATTCCCTAATATCATACCGTTTCCTTCATCATGGAACAGTTGTAAGCAGTTGAATAAGGATTTGGGATTTCAATATGAAAAAATCCATTGTTGTCCTAATGATTGTATTTTATATTGGGAAGGAAGAGAAAATCAAGATGAGTGTGACAAGTGTCAAACCTCACGATGGAAGGATAAGGATAGAAAATTACCAAATAAAGTCTTACGTTATTTCCCTCTCATACCAAGGCTACGTAGAATGTACAAGTCATCTAGAATAGCTGAGGATATGATTTGGCACCATAAGGATAGAGTTAAGGATGGAATTCTTAGGCATCCGGCAGATGGTAAAGCTTGGAAAGATTTTGATGAGCGATACTCTGATTTTGCATGTGAACCTCGAAATGTTAGGTTAGGGCTTGCAAGTGATGGATTTAATCCTTTTCGTGTCATGAGCAGCACACATAGTACTTGGCCAGTGTTATTGATTCCTTTTAACTTACCCCCTTGGCTTTGTATGAAACAATCATCGATCATGGTATCAATGATAATTCCTGGGGAAAAAGCTCCTGATAATGATATTGATGTGTACTTGCAACCACTGATTAAAGAGCTACTAGAATTGTGGGAAGGGGTTGATGCATATGATGCATACAACAAGACAACCTTTAAGTTAAGGGTAGCTCTTCATTCCACCATTAATGACTTTCCTGCTTATGCAAACTTGTCTGGTTGGAGTACAAAGGGTCGTCATGCATGTCCTTCATGTGCTGAGCAAACGCATTCACTGTGGTTGGAAAATGGGCATAAGTTCTGCTATATGGGGCATAGAAGATGGCTTCCTTATGACCATCCATTTCGTTTCGATGATGTTGGATTTGATGGTACCGTTGAGCTAGGTTGTGCTCCAGTACCGACTAGTGGTAGTGATATTCTTGTTGCGCTAAATAAATCAACATTTACATATGGAAAGTGTGTCACATCTAATGAGGTTGATGATAAAGATGAGAAACAATTTTGGAAAAAGAGAAGTGCTTTCTTTGATTTACCATATTGGGAGTACAATAATCTTCGACATAATCTAGATGTGATGCATATTGAGAAGAACATTTGTGATAACATTTTAAAAACTTTATTGAACCTAGAGGGGAAATCAAAAGACAATTATAAGGCACGCAAAGACCTTGAAGTTATGAAAATTAGGCCAGAGCTTCATCTCATTACATTGCCTAATGGTAAATTCCAACTTCCTAATGCTCCTTACACAATGTCATCTGAAGAGAAGATGCGATTTTTAAGAGTGTTGAAGCATATCAAGGTTCCAAATGGGTATGCAGTAATATCTCTCGTTGTGTTAACTTAAAGGAGCGTAAGTTGTTCAATATGAAATCCCATGATTGTCATATTTTAATGCATGATTTGGTTCCTATTGCGTTAAGGGCTGCAAAAGATACCGATATTTTAGATATTATATCTAGTTTATCATGTTTTTTTAAGGAGTTATGTGCAAGAGAATTGTCATTGGAGAAACTAGATGAACTTGGAAATAATGTGGTGATTATTTTATGTCAAATGGAGAAGCTATTTCTTCCGAGCTTCTTTACCATTATGGTTCATCTAATTGTACATTTAACCGAAGAAGCTAAGCTTGGAGGGCCAGTCTTATATAGATGGATGTATCCAATTGAAAGGTTAACATCTATTCTAATATTTAATATATTTTGATGTCATCTAATCGTAATAAGTTCAGGTTGACTTATATGGTTAATATAGGTATTTGGCATCATTGAAAGCCAAAGTTGCTGAACTTAAGGCCAAAGTTGCTGAACAAGCTGCTCAACATGGATCGGTAAGAATATATTTAATTATGATAGAAATTTATTACGTGTCCCAATGACAGGCACAATTCTAAATTTGTTAAGTTGCAGAATTGCATGTCCTCAGAAGGCACGAGGCAAAATGGTGTGTCGTCAACATTAGGAGATGCTAACTCAATTTGCAATTCAGGTAGGGTATAGTAAATTTGTTTTTTACATCATTGAGTAATTATATCATTGATTAATTATACATCCTTGATGTAGAGATGCCAATTAAGCATGCTCCTCCTATAACTCCTCATGGTACTCGTACTTCGGTAGTCTCTAAACCACCTACAATTCCTGATCATGGTACTCGTACTTATGTAGTCTCTAAACCACTGGTACCTTTATCCCTTGTTGGTGCAACTAATTCACATAATGCTCAAGTTTCTAATACAGGTGATCTATTATAAGTACAATTCTATGTATAGTAAACTAATAGTTATTTAGTACAAGTACGATTCTATAAGTACAATTCACATCAATCTACAGGGATACCGATTGAACATGTTCCTCCTAAAACTCCTCAAGGTACTCGTATTCCGGTATTCTCTAAAGAAATGTCTCTTAATGCTACAACTACATCACATCTTCCTAAAGTAGCTAGAATTCTTCTAAATGCTATTCAACAACCAAGTCACAAGGTATGAAAATTAAACATATCAACTTTAACAATATTTTGTTTCAAAATTTGATTCATATCTCACTAAGCTCTCCATTTTAGAGAAATGTTGAACAATTAGAAGCTAATACTAGACCGCATGAAATTTGACAGATCAAGAGAATGAAAAATGCTGAAGTAAGTGATAAAGTATTCATTTATATATTTATAAATGATGTTGAACTACCCTTTCATATATTTTTTTTATATTTTTAGTTGAACTATCTGGAGTTGGAGAAGTTGATTGATAAGATACTCATGGAGAATCCTGAAATAGTCAAAAAATTTATTCGCGGAGACAAAGCTAAAAGAGAAATGTCACATTGTCATTTAGCTGGGATGGTATATGAATATCATGTGTCTTCTTTATAATGTTTTTGATCTATGCATTTAAACTTAAATTCTAACCGATCATTTTTATAATTGTAGGCAATGTATATGTCCAAGAAACGAGCTAATACACAAATGTTGGACAATTTATTGCGGGACAAGTTAAATAAGACATGTACGATTGATGAAAATGTTCAACTTCATATCTAACTTTATATTATGTTTTGTTCTTTGTTTGGTACTAATTAAGAAAATCTAATTTTTATGTGTTTAGGTTGCCACCAAGCAGTGTGTACGACATTCACAAGCATAGAATGAAGTGGAGGATGAGAATATCATTTTTAATTTGGTATGTAATTATTAAATATTTATAGAAATGACAATGGTTCAACATTATGGTGTTGTATTGTGTCTGGATTGGTTGCTGCTGGTGCACAGTGTGGGAATTTAGGGCTGCTATACCTGCTTGCTGGCTATGTTCTATTACTCTGTTGCTGCTAGAAGACAACAGTTATTGTAGCTTGTTGTTTTGATTGCACATAATTGTAGCTTTTTAGTGCACATTGCTTGTTGGCTATAGCTTTTTAGTCCACATTGTGTGCTCGTCTTCATGATGTTTTTGTCAAGTACATCAAAACAATGCATATTGTTGTACATCAAGTTTTAACTTTTATGTATTTTTGTCAAGTACATTAAGTTTTTGTCGAATACAAGCAAACAAATTTTACTAATGATGCATTAGTTTTGACGATTTCAAGCTTTTACTATATAGTACATTATTGTTTTGTATTTTCTGATTAATAGAAAACTTGTTGGGCAAAAAATAATAATAATAATATATTATTATTATTATTATTAGTAATAATAATAATAATATATAATTATTATTATTAGTAATAATAATAATAATAATAATAATAATAATAATAATAAATAAATAAATAAATAAATAAATAAATAAATAAATAATATATAACAAGTTTAGCCACACTTATTTTGTGTAGAAAACATGAAGAACTAAATATAGAGTACTGAAGTGTTTAGCCACGCTTATTAATCGAGGAAATATTGCATTACTTATAAGTGTGGCAAAAGCTAATATCAGCCACGCTTATAAGCGTGGCAAACAGGTGCATTTAGCCACGCTTATTAAGCGTGCCTGAAATATACCCACACAAGCTGGAAGCACGCTTAATTAAGTGTGGCTAAATGCATCAGCCTCACATATAAGCGTGCCTAAATGCATTTTTAAGTGTGAGTAGTGGCAACATTTTTTGTAGTGAAAGCATTCATTGAGTACTCATCATCATGTGACACAACAGTAGATGTCGATTGGCTAGTAGGGTATTTCATTTTCAGTCTTAATTCTACCATATGTCTATCAAAACCATAAACTCTATACAACAACTCAACAAACTCACAAAGAGACATATCAATTCTTGCAACAATTGGTCTTAAATTTCCACCTTCATATCTCACTACATTATTATTTTCAATAATAACACCATTCCATCTACTCACCAAAGGACAATCCATACGTTTCAAATATTTATAAAATTACCTCAATTAGATAATGTGTTGAAGCAAGTTTAAATTCCTTCAACTCCTGCATAAGAAACAAAATCAACATTACTACAAGAAATTCAAACTCTAAACATTCAATGAAAATTAGTTTAATACCCAAAATACTCACCTTTACTTATCAAATTCAAAAATGAAGTTTAAAATGAAGAAGAATGTTAACAATTACACTACAAATGCAGAAGAAATTGAAGGAGTATAGAAAGGAGTTGGAGGATTAGGGTTTGTTTATGAAAGAGGGAAATGGCAAATGACTCGAAAAGAAGCTACTGGATTCGTATTTCCGCAGAAGAAATCGCTGCAGTAGACAGCGTTTTAAGAAAAAAAATTATAATTGAACTCTAAGCAAAATCGCTACTCCTAGGAGCGATTTCACTCAACTGCACCTTGAAATTGCTGCTCCTAGGAGCGATTTCCCTCAAAACTAAAAACGGTGTTCTAAACAGCGACTTTCTTAAATGATCAAAACCCATTCTCCAGCCCAATAGGGTAGGAAATCGCAGTTCCAAACAGCGATTTTGCAAGAAGCTTATTTTTCAAATTAGTTTGGGGAGGATCTTATATTTCCAAAAACTTTCGAAAATAAGTTTAAAAAAAAAAAGTTCAGTTTCGTTGGTCGCTATTTTCTGAGATCACATCAAGCCACTTTTTGCCCATTTAACGATTAATTGGCGATGAAATATGCAGTCGCCATTTTTATATTTATTTGTAGTGCATATAAGCTTGGTTCTCACCTTAACTTTGAGTCTGTATGGTGAATTTATAAGTTATCCAATAATCATGGTACATATATAAGGACATATGCATGATACACCCTTGATTTCAAAATGATTATAAAGCTAATAAGGTCAATATTGAACATTAAAAGACGCAACACCTTTTTTATTAAATGGATGTCATTCTTGAAACACTTGTTAGTATACGCAAGTAATTTTTATGATCAAAATCACAAAATCCAAAAGCTTTACAAATAGTACTTTGATTAAGTAATGGCTCTAGGCAGACACAACAGTAGGATTAGAAACGTAATATTGATGAAGGTAGGATAAAATCCAAAAAAGGAGTTGCATTAGATGCGTAGACTGAAGTAGAAGTTAAGCTCAACTAAAGAAGAGGAGCTCAATAGTGATTGCCCAAGCAATATATATACTAAGTATAAGAGTAGAGCAGTCCCCAGTCTGGAGTCTGGAGTCTGGAGTCCCCCCAAGATAAAGACTAATAGGTAGAGCATGCAATGTTTAATATTGGCATCTGTCAGTTCATTCAATGATCTTTATTTATTGCTTGACTTTTATACAAACATGTGTAGACTTTGCATGCATCAGCTTTCATGCTGCAATACGGATCACGCACCATCATTACTAGTTTTACTTCTTCTTTCAGTTTAATAAATAATTAACCATTATTGTTATACGATAAACATGACAATGGTCAATGGGCAAACTTGATTTATTATCAAGGTACTTATTTTGTTTTATATGGAGTTCATTGAGTTTGAGTTTTTTTGAAAATTTCACGTCAGGTTTTGGGTTTTTCGTGTGTAATCAAATTTTTAAAAAATCCACGCGTTAACCCTGAGCCCTTAGGTTTACATAATTGTTCCACCGTGACCTTTTTGCATATAAAACGTTAGCAAATGTTAATATCGAAGTTTTAAGGTTGTTATATGCCTATTTATGTGACTCGCCATTTGAAATGTTATCAGTTTCAACTTTTTCCACAAAATATAAACCCTAACTATACCATCTTTGGATTTGGAGGGAAAAATATGATTTGAATGAAAGATGGTAGAGTTGGGGTTTTTGTTTTGGAGGAAAAGTTTGAAACTAACGGCATTTGAAATGGTGAGTCACATAAATAGGCGTACAGTAGCCTTAAAGCTTTGAAATTACCTTTTGCTAACGTTTTTATGTGCAAAAAAGGTCACGGTGGAACAATTACGTAAACCTTAGGGTTACCGCGTGGATTTTTTAAAAGTTTTGGTTACCACGTGGATAACCCAAAACCTCAGGGTTACCACATGAAATTTCTCATTTTTTTTAATAACACCTTATTCGTTAATAAAGAGTCATACGACATCTACATCAAAGATAAAATTTAGTAAGTACATAACAATTTTACCCAAATATAATTCAAAATTAACAAAAGTACGATCGTTGTGTTACTTGTGTTTCGATCTGACAATTCTGAATATCTTTTTCTACATCGTTGTTTGATACAGCCTTTTACGAAGGGGTCTTTCAATTTTTCGTAGTATTAAGATAGAATTTAATTTGATGTAGTTGATGACAATTGCAATTTTAGTATCTGATGCACTATCGTATTAATTCTACCAACAAATCAAATAGAGAACAAAATTTATAACCCTAAACTCTCACGATGAAAGAGATCAAAACCCAATATATGGATAGAATCAACTTAATGAATGGATTGAACAACTCTTATATAAGAAGAGGTTAAACATTTATTCTAATCATATTAAAAAACCTTAAAATAAACAGACGAATTAAAGGCTTACCATCAAGCAAAAGTTTGATGATTTCCCAAGCAAGTATAGAGATTAGAGTTTTATTAAAGAGAGAAGAGAGAAAATAAGAACAAAACGGATGAAACTAAAAGAAAAATATGCTCTATTTGTTAAAATAATATTTTTATTACACCTGGTTAAGCACCCTTAATCTAAAAGATTAGATAATATTTATATAACAAAGTTAAGGAAAACAAACGTGAAAAGAAATGTGAAATTAAAAATTTACAGCAGTTTCCTTTCAAAATTTCATGAATTTACAAAATGATCAACGTATCAACCCCAAAAGACTAAAAGAAAAATATGCAAACTACTAGTAATAAAGATAACTCTATACTACACCCTTCCTCAAAAAGAAAAAAAAAAGAAAGTATATTACACTCAAAACAATCACTCTCTTCTAACATACTTTGTTTTTGACTTTTCAAAATTCCCCATAATTAGTTCCTATGAACACTAATTATTTTCTCTCTCTCCAAAAGCAGTAATTATTCTGGACTAGTAGTTGTTGCATATTTATTTACTGGATATGGTAAACTTAAGGTTGTGATAATGAATCACAACTACAAGGGTCTTTAATTCTCCTCCATTGATCAGCTATGTCTTGGGAGATTTTAACGGCGTCTGATGCAGTACCTAATAATCCTCTTCTGGTGAATCCAACCGTATACAATCCCTTCCCTCCTTTCCATCCATTTGGGAATGCTACTTTTGGCATTCCATCATCTGTGAAAAACTCACAGTCCTGCATGTGTAATCTTGTGCTTTAGTACAAGTAAAACAACAATGCTATGTATACTAGATAATTAATACTCACCCTTACTTCTAAATTAAAATTGCCACATTTAGATGTTAAATGTAACAATTAAATGGGACAAAGTTTTTTGTATAACATAGATGATAAATAAATCAACTAAAAGAACAATAGAAAATCATCACTACCAAACCTAAGTCCTAAGCGTTACTACAATCATTCGTATGCAAATATAAAAAATAGAATTTGATTTGATCAGCATATATAAAAAATAGATTAACAATTTTGTAAGAACAATAGTAAATTTAAACGATTTTAATTATTAAATTAATCCGATAATCCGAATAAACATTATTAAATTAATCCAATAATCCGAATAAACACGTTTACAAATATATAAATAGTCTGTCAATAAAAAGTGAAAAGATAATATAGTCTCTTTTTTTTATTATTTTGCTTTCGAAAATTTCCAAATGTTTTTCATATAGTACTAAACAAAGAAACAAAATTCATTGAAAAGACCAATTTATCCCTAAAACCAAATAGAGGAAAAGGGGCAATCTTAAAAAAGTTTCTCAAATTCAATTATAGGCAAGTAGGAAGAGGGCAAAAAGAATAGTCTCAAATTCCCCTTTTTCAATAAAAAAAAATTCACCCTTTGGGATGGGAGAAGAGAAGAGGATGAAAGGTACACATCATGCGAGCCCTTCCAAGAATTATTTTAACAGAATTTCATTTATCATATAATAATATAATAATAATTATTAAAAAAAATAGTAATTGTGGGGAAGAGAATAAAATTTGTCTTAAGAAATAGAGTAATTAGAAAATACAAAGAAGCAGTGTCTGAAATAGCCCTTTATTCTAAGAAACGTTCTGTAGGGTAATGTCAGCAGAGTTGTGTAAGAAAGAAAGCGATTGAAGAGAATGAGAATAAGGATAAAAAATAAACAGAAGGAATACTACCAACAAACAAACAAAGAGAGGGGAATTGAATTGGTGTTAGAATTTACCTTGAGCCAAAAGGGTACGTTGCTCTTATATCCTGTTGCTAAGATTATAGAATCATATTCTCTCTCTTTACCATCTACAAATTTGGCTCCATCCTTTGTAATTTCCTTTACTGCTTCCATCACCTATACGTATGCATGCCAATTAAAATTAATTCAAATTACTAAACATAGACGACTAGTCTGTAGTGTAAAAAAAAAAAAACATAGACGACTAGTCTGTAGTGTAAAAATGCAGTAACAAAACGCTGATGCGGTAATGAGAGTGATGTGGTTATCATATTGCCTAAATATCGGACAAAACTATAAGATATCCCTTAATGCAGCAAAAAACGCGATTTTTTTTACACCGTTACAAGATCGGTTCGTTTATTTTGAAAACCTTTACAACGTGGCCAATGCGATCATGCCTTGTTTTTATTCTATGACTCGTACTCTAAACTTTGAACAAATACTTAAGCCTAAAACGACTTATTTTCAGCCTTGACACTTAAGGCTAAAATGATACCAAGGACTTCCTTAGCTTATCTTATCTCATTTTTAACATAGACCTAAAATTGGATTTTCAAGATAATAAGAAAGTATGGTAAGTTCTACTAGTAAGAAGCTAAATAAAGAAACATGAAGCATTTAATACTAGGTTGACATAATTCGCTATAATTTTACTTAAAAATCATATTAGAAAATGAGTAACTTTTGTGCTAAAAATACTTAAAAATAAGTATATTACGGGGCATAATATATTCATTTTTAAATCTTTTTATGGCTATGTATATTATACTGCTTCAGATTGAGAAAGTTGATTAATATTTTTAATAAATATATCGATGATAAAATATATCCATGTGAGATCGTGTTAAATTCGTAAGTATACATTTTCATTATATATTTTTTATAATTATTTATGATACATATTTAGAGATATTAAAACTCAAAATTTACTTTGAAAACTGTGCAAAAAGTAAATGGAAAGAACATTAAAAAACGAAAAAAAGTAATAATATAAGTAACCTCAGAATTATCATATCTTTCATTAATTAATTATCATATCTTACATTAAATATATATATTGATAAATTCATACTATTTTCATCTAGAATATGACACCAAAACATGATTTAAGCGGACCAAAATGTACTAAAATGTCTCAAGTGTGACTTTTATAATCCATCTGATTAGAAAAAGACAGAATTATTTATTTAAATTTTAATTGAATGTTAAGACTTCTTTCAAGCATGGTAATTGATCTTTAATAAACTACATATGATTGATAATTTATGTCTTATGTGTACCTTTTAGACTTTAATATCAATGACAATGATTAGAAAAGTATTTAGATGTTAATAGTTAAAGTTAATATTGTTTGACAATAGAAGACATGTCTTGTTCATGGAAAGAATATTGAACAATGAATAAAATAAAAGTATATTATAGTGAAAATGACTTGTTTGGATTACCTTAATTTTTCCTGATTTGATTAATGAAAGTGCACCCATATCAAGCACTGGTGTCTTTCCGGTTGCATTCTTGAGCTCTATTGGGCCGGTTTTGGGTCTTCGTAGGCCCAACCCATCGGTGTTACCCAAAGTGAGATTAGCCACAAAAAGGAGAAATTTGTCAACTAATTTCAAAGGGAACCATTTTAATAAGGTCATGGCAACCCCAAATGTGGAGAATCCAAACATTTCTCTTGGCAAAACATGCACCTACAAAAAAGTAATAATTAATTACTTCTTTTATTATACCACTAAAACTTAATTTCTAATACCATTCGGAACATTACTAATTAAAGATGCACACTTTTACAAAATTAGCAAACCCAATTCATAAAACATTATAACATTCTAGTTAAGTAAAAGTTATAACAATAATTATCAAAGTCTTAATTCCCAAAAGATTTAGATAATGATTTACATGAAATATGTTAATCTATTCGATTTGATTTTTTAACATTAATTTTTAATATTTACAATGGAAATTAAGAAAAACAAGTGCAAAAGTGCAAATTTTCAAGAGATATGCTCAAATATTTTACAAATAATCAAGGTTGTGATTAAAAAAAAAAAAAGATGCAGTTATAAAGCTAAAAGAGAAAGTTGCTTCTAAATTCTATTCCATGGAGCATATACAGAAAAGTGTATTTTTACTCCTATGAAGTATCTTTGTACTTGGCATGAATTAAACATTTCTTTAGCTACTCGAAAGTAAAAGCATATGTAGCTGACTTTTGCATTAGATACTCTAAAGTAACTAGTACAACTTGAAAATTACAATAATTCAAAAGTCTATGTATGTCCTCACTTATCATAAATAAATAAATATTAAATACTTCTATGTAATAATGTGGAGTATGTTTTTGAACTGAAAAATCTCTGCAAAACAAAAAACATTCAATGCTTTTTAAACTAACAGAAGGTAACCAGTCAAACCCCTGGAAAAAAAAATTAAATTATGGAAAAAAAAAACTGAAAATTAAAAACATTATATTTTCAAAAACACAAATTCTTGTGAAAGGTTAGCCCATTAGGAAAAATGTACAATAAATTTAGAAAATAAGCTTTAATGGATTGCGCCTGAGAGATATCTATCAGAAAGACGATCTCTAAGGAGACGAGCTGTTTCAAAAAAAAATAAGAATTAAAAATAAGAATTAAGAGGAGAGAGAGAAAATTCACTTACAGAGTTTCTAACCACCATATGAGGCATAGCATTGTATCTACAAAGATCCATACTTACTTCCATTCCTGAATTTCCACACCCAATTACCAAAACCCTTTGATTTTTAAAATCAGACCCAGATTTATACAGACTAGTATGCATTAATTTCCCTTGAAATTTCTCCATTCCTAGAATTTCAGGTATTAAAGGTTCTGCATTTTCCCCTGTTGCAACAATTACCCATTTTGAAACATAATCAAAATCATTCCCCTTAATTTGAACTCTCCAACACATAATTTCTTCATCAAAGTAAGTCTTTGAAACTTCCTGGTTGAATTTAGGTGATAAATTAAAGTGATTAGCATAAGTTTTCATGTAAAAAATGAACTGTTTCTTTGAAGGGTATTTAGGAAAATCTGATGGAAACCCCATTAATGGAAGCTCACAGAATTTCTTAGGTAAATGAAGTTTAAGACGATCATAAGTCTTTTGTTGCCATAAAGATGCAATGCAATCTGATCTTTCAAGGATTAATGATGGAATCCCCTGTTGTTTTAAGCAAGCAGCTGTTGCTAAACCTGAAGGTCCTGCCCCAATAATTATGGGTCCTTCAACATTTACTGTTTTCCTTGCTGAATTTCTATTTTCCTCTGTATTTTTACAAGTACCCATTTTATGAAATGGAATTTCACGAGGGTTTTCTATGTTTCTCTCTCTAGAAGTTTAATAGGTAGTGCAAGAAGAGTGAGAGAGAGAGAGAGAGAGAGAGTAGAAGTGAGAGGGAAATCAAGGTCTTATTGATGGTGGATTTCGAAGAATCAGTACAGCTTATTTATACTACTCGATATAACTTCATTTATTAAAATACTTTTTCTTTCTTAATACAAGTATACTTATTATAATAGCATAGGGGTATTCAACACGGTGTTGTGCACGCTCTGCTCTGTTATTAATTTACTTCCTCCGTTCCAATATAGTTGCAACATACAAAAAATAAGCACTATTTACTTATCTCTCTTAATTTGTTATTAATAAGTAATCTATAAGATAAAACATAGTCAAGTGAGATCTTGTTTGATTCGTCTCGACGTAAAGATTATTGTTATCAAATTTTTATAATTTTATATTATACATAATTATAGATATTAAGGATTGAATTAGTACATTGAATTGCGTGAAAAAGACTAATGTTGCAAGTATTTTGAAACGAAGATAGTATTAATTAATTATCTTTTGTCCTATAAACATTTGACAGAGAAATCAATAGAATGAAGGAAAAACTACCTAAGATAATCCAACATATTTATGATTTTTCTACAATAATTCCACATATTGATTAATCATGAATAATTCCAACTTTAAGGGGTATTTTCCTAGAATAAACTCGGTGACCGAATGGCTTGCTATAGCAAATTTTATTTTTTTAAAAAAAAGATAAATTAAAATAAAATGTTGAAAAAAAGTTAAAACAATTCTCATTAAAAATGTATAATTTTTTTTATTATTTAGAATTTTATATGTAAATTTTCAAAATTTTTCTCTAATTTTAAATTAATATTCAATTTATATTTTTTGGTGAATTACCTACAATAGCAGGTCATCGGGTTACCTAAGTTTACTCTGGCCAAATACCCTTTAAAGTTGGAATTATTCATGGTTAATCAATAGGTGAGATTATTATAAGAAAATCATAAAAAAGTTGGATTATTCTAGTAATTTTTCCTAAAAAGAAAGCAACAATAAATATTTTTGCGTGATGTGAAGAAATGTGTGAATATGATAATTACATTATTTATAATGAGAGATGATCATGAGTACAAAAAATTCTATTTAATCTGTCTCATACCTAATATTTTCATATGATGATGAGAGAAATGTGTGTATAAAATGATAATATAATAAAAATCTGTGGATGAGAATTATAGAAATATTTAGGTTTTGGTCTACACCTAAAGCCTTTAGACGCATACCCGACCTACACCCTCTATGGACCAATTTAAACTCGGGACCGCTCTAGACCTGACCTTACTCAACCTAAAATCAATTTTAAATTCATTCCAAACTTATTTTTATATTTTTTTGGACACAAATTAAATTAAGAATCAATTACCAACTATAGTCTTAAAGTTTAGTCATTTTTGAAAAATCAGCCTCAAAGTTTTTTTTTAACAAACAACAGTCTTCAAATTACCAAACACGACATCGATACAGCCAGTTCATCGGATTACTTGCTAAATGATTGTTGACAAAGGTAAATGACCTTTGACTTTTACTTAGATTTATTGATCTAACCTAATTAGCCAACTACTCCCAATTAAACCCTTCTTCCCCTACATTTCTCTAACCCTCTTTAATCACCGCCATTCTCCCACTTCATCAACCCCACCACCACCACTACCATTAAAACCCCTCCTTTAATGAGTATTTTTCTTCGATTGATGGGTATTTTTTAGGTAATGAAGGAGGAATTTTGTGTGTAATAATCTATTATCATCACTCTTGAATGCACTCAAATTTCTTATAATTTTCTCAATCAGCATTGAAGAAAGAGTACCCAAATCTTTGAGAACTTTTCAGATCTTTCTTTTTGGCGAAAAGTATTGCATGAGTAGACAAGAAAGACTTACATGAAATATCTAAACCCTCAATTTCTAAGTTTCTCCCCAATATTCTCTCTTATGGGTTGTTCTCTTTGATGGGTAGTTCTAAAACCCTTCCTTTAGTGAAGCAAGTTTTAGATTCTCTCCTCAATTACCCATTTCTAGTTCCAAACCCTCTACCCTAAATTGTTCCTTCTAAGATTAAAGGATTATTAGAAGAAATTCCTCAATTTCTGAAATTCTTAGATCGCAAAAAAACTCTTCTCTTGCATCTGATTGTTTGACAACTGAGAGATAATACTGTCTAAATAGAATAAATTGATGGATAAATGTCTTTCTTTAAAGGTGGTGTATCTTCACCAATGGATACTATTATTGAGTCTTACATAGCTGTAGCCAAAGCTTCGCTTGGTGGGATTGGAATTTTACTGAGACATGTAGTAGAAAGCCTAGAATGTCAAGATTTCTGTTGAAATCTGATTGGGTGAAGTTGATGAAATATGATGGGTTGTAATTAAAGGAGAGGTTTCAATCGTGGTGGTAGTGGTGGTGTTGATAAAGTGAGAGAATAGTGGTGATTGGGGAGGGTTAGATAGATGTAAGGGAAGAAGGTTTAATTGGAAATAATTAGGTAATTAGGTTAGATTAATGAATTTAATTGAAAGTAAAAGTCATTTAGCATGGTTAACGGTCACTTAGCAGGTCATCCGATAAAATGGTTGTATTGTTGTCGTGTTTGGTAATTTGAAGGTTGTTTGTAAAAAAAAAAAAACTTCGAGGCTGTTTATTTTAAAATGACTAAACATCAAGGTTGTACTTGGTAATTGATCCTTAAATTTATATATAAATTATAAAGGAAAAATTATTGGGAATAATACAACCTATTTTCCATTACTTTCCAATAATTCACCTTTTGAAAATTAAATAATAATCCAATGGACCTTTTAAGAAAATGACCTACTATACCAGGTTATCTCTAATCTTCTTCCTCCTTTATAATAATCAAATTAATTTCCCATTACTTGCCAATTATTCCACTTTTTGCATTTTTTTTAATAATCCGACCTTTGCTTCTAGTTTGTTGCCAATGGGCACTTCAAAAAGCTAAATGATTAAGGCTACAAAATACCAACTTTGCCTGAATTGTAATTGGCTTTACATATATATTCCATCAATTGTGCCTTACCAAATATCATCCAAGAAGGATTACAACTACAAAATATCAACATTGCTTAATTAGCTAGTTTGCCAATTACAAAATGATTAGATAAGTTTGCCAATTACAAAATGTCTTAGTTAACTGTCAGTACATAGCAAAAGTAATTACATTGGCTAATATGATTTCTAACTTAAGTTACTACACATTCTTTGGTACACTTGAGGGTTCTTGCGTTGAACAAATGACCACTTCTTGAAATAAAAAATTAAGGTTTTGAATTTACCACCCACATACAACAAAAGAATTAGGGGGGTTTTAATTGAAATTGTTGAAGGCTTGAAGCTTGCTTCATTGAAGAGAAAAAGACTGCATGGTGAGGGAGATGAAGCCTTAGGATACTGATTTTGAAATAAGATTAGGGAAACTAGAGGATTGAAGAGGGTACACCGGTTGTAACAGATTAATAGGTAAAAGGGTCCATTCATGACAAATATAATACAAATGTTGGATTAATTTTTAATTTACAAAAGATGGGATTATTAGTAAAGTAATGAAAATAGGTTGGATTGATTTGGACAATATTTCCAATTATCAACTCATTTTAATACTAATAAAAGCTTCAAAATGTAAAAAAGTTTAAGTTTGAAGAAATAAATCTAGACCCATTAAGAACTCGTGTTAGGGACTAGATTTGTCGAACTCGACGGGTCAGGGTCATGTTCAGGGTCTAAAGATTCAAATTTGGGTATGGGTTTGTTAAAAATCAATGGGTTTGGATCCAAGTTTAATTAGACCCGATCTACACCCGACCCACGAAATTACATAGTCATCGCCAAAAATACAAATGATGCAAATTTGGTGATATAACTTACAATGAGACAAGTTGCCCATCACTCACCTCCATAGTCCTCTTTCATACTTTCCAATCCTTATTACTTTTTCCAGTCCGTTTGATTAGTGGTACTAGATGATGGTAATAGAAATCATTTATAGTGTAAAATTTCATCAAAAGTCTGATAACCAGGGTTTCTAGCGCATCGTAAACACTAAGAACCTAAGCTATGCAAACAATATTTATAATTACCCAAAATGCTACTACAACGAGTGTAGCGGTAAGAAGGGGGTCGAACCACAGAGATAAGGGATGCTAGATTAAAGGCTTGGTGTGGGAAAGTTGTATGGATGGTTGGAATGTGGGTGAACTATACTAAGAACAAGTATAAACAATGAAAGAAAGGCGGGGATTAGGTTAGGTCTATCCTAGGTAAGTCCATTGGAAATAGAGATAGGTTAGGTCAAGGAAGATCGAACGAAGATCGATCAAGACACTCTAGATATCGTGGGGAAGTTGGTGACCTATAGCCATGCAAACGACCCATAATCGCCCTATGTCTCACTAGGAATGTCAGGACAAGATTCGAATCGAATATCAATCAACAATCAACATCAATCTCAACCCTAATCCTAAACATTAAACACAAGACCAAAACCTAGGGTTTCTCTAACCCAAAACCCTAAAACAAACTACTCTAACATGATGAAAGTGAAAGCAATGAAGAAGAAAAGCATTAAAACTACTCTAGAAAGCATTAAAAGAAATGAAAGACATGAAAGCATTAAAAGGAATGAAGAACACGAAAGTAATGAATCTAAACTATGAAAACATTAAAGGAAAGCATAAAGGAAAGCATTAAATGACATTAAAACAACAAATGAAAGAAAACTTACATAAATGAAGAGGAGGAAAGCAATAAATCTACACTAGGGCAAGAAATAAAGAGAAGAAAGCAATAAAGAGTGATGAACAAGTTGGGAGGGTTACTCCCAAGCAAGTCATGAGTGTTTCATTCAGAATATAGCCTTTATATAGGCTGTACAAAGTGGGGGAAATAACCCTAAACGATTCCTACGGAAATAAGCTTGTGAAGACAAAACCCTGCGCTGAAATTAGTTCGCATTCGCTCGAAGGACAACCACATTCGCCCGAATGGGCACCCATTCGCCTGAATGAGTGCCATTCCGGGTTTCCAGAGAGTTTGAGCACCAAAAGCCAAGTTCCAATTCCCATTCGCCCGAATAGGGCACTTCATTCGCCAGAACACATGGGCATTCGCCCGAATTGAGCTACATTCAGCCAAAATAGAGACTCTGAGCATATTTCTTTGAGGTTGCTAGTCCATTCGCCCGAATATGGACTCCATTCGCCCGAGCCATGTTCTATTTGACTGAATGCATGGTCGAATGGGTTTGTTTCACCTTCGAATCGCATCTTTGAAGTATCGGAAGGACTTGGGACCATGCGAGGCTTTCAAGGGTGACTCAAAATGCTCAGAAATGCTTCGATATGCATGTATTATATATGATTCAAGTGTCGAAGTCTCTTACGCAACAAAAGTACCTCGAAATCTCCTCAAAACACCTGAAAATACCTTAAAACTCCATGGAGACAAGAGCATGGTAAAATCATGCGTAAAATATGTAAAAACCGATATAAAACGCGTGACTCAGCACTGAAATGAGGAGATAAATGTGCTTTAAACCGAGCACATCAAAGTCCCATGTCAATCCCATCAGGATGAAACTTTGATCACAAAAAAGTTTCTGTTTACAAATTTCCATTACCACCTAATTCCACATCTCCAAATGGTATTGCATTGAAATAAATTTTATAAAGAAAATGAAATGATTAAAGGTGGACAAGCATGTCCATCAAGGTAGCCAAAACAATTTTCAACAAAAATTACACTATTTTTCATTTTCTTTACCACCGTCCAAATTAAAGAAACTCAAATCTTCATTTTGTTTTAAAAGTAAAGAAATATAAATCCTCAATTTCTGTCCCAAAGAGAGAAATTTAAAATTCTTCAATGCAATAGAAAATTATCAACGATGATGAAGGAAATTGAGTTTTAATCAAGCAATTTCATTAATATTTATTAACATAGTGGTTCTCAATCTTCCAATTGATACTATTTTTTGAATTTTATTAATTTACTAATCTTATTTTATTTTAATGATAATTTTCATCCCTTAAAGTATTATAACTTTCGTTCTTTTATGACTTGTGTCGGGACATACCTACCTGAAACAGAAAACCAAATGTCATCTTTTTCAATACCTCTTACAACAGCATGTGTGACTTTTGTACAAGCTAGTGATGATCAAGGTCTGAGTTGAGCCGGTTTTAGTTCAAGTTCCTAAAATTTGGAACATGATCGGACCATTGAATTTGTGTTCTAATTTTGGTTCCGGTTCCATGCGGTTCGAAACGGTTCCTTGGTGGTTCATGGTTGGTTCCTAGAAGTTGAACTCACTAGTGGAAAAAAGCCTATTTGCTGCGGTTTTTGGGCCACCAAAGGCTGCGGTTTTGGACCCCAGCATTAGTAATATTAGCTGATAGCTTGAAAGAAAGGTTGCGGTCAAAAAACGCAGCACACAATATACTTATAGGCTGCGGTTTTGTCCAAAAACCGCAGCCATTAAGTCTATTTTTTTAAAAATTTTTTTATTATAATAATAATAAAATATAATAAATAATTAACAATAATGCAGTAGCTATAATCACCATTAATTATCACCAAAATAATATATATATATACATATATATATATATATATATATATATATATATATATATATATATATATATATATATATAGTATATATATATATATATATATAATATATATATATATATATAATATATATATATATATATATAATATATATATATATATATATATATATATATATATATATATATATATATATATATATATAATATATATATATATATATATATATATATATATTAAAATATATATATATATATATATATATATATATATATATATATATATATATATAATTTAATTGTGTCATATACAAAATATAATATATAATATACAATATATATATATAAAGTACTAATAATCATAAATCATAAATAATTACTAAGAAATTACATATATAAATACCAACATAAATTAGCAAGATACACGGCAACCTTGTCTTTCACTTCGCGCATTTTCGAGTCCGTCAATTTGCGTCGTTCACTTGGAGTGTCATATAAAATCTATATAAAATTATATGAAATAATTAAAAAGATATAATACATAAAATTAGATTTTCTAATATATATATATATATATATATATATATATATATATATATATATATATATATATATAATATTATAATTTGAGAACATAATAAATACTTACGGCATCAATGTTTTCTACCCCGACGTTCTTCACGGCTTGTATGTTATCATCCATAAATTTAGGAACGTAGTAGCCGCAATCAATGTTATTAACTTGGTGAAAACACTATGAAAAAACGCTTGAAAACCGTTAAAATCACTACATAACACGTAATTTCAAGCATATGAGTATTATTTTCGATTCTAACCACTTCAACACAATAATATATACCAAATAATGTTGTGTGCCACGTTTCGTGCATAAAAACCAAGTTTAAGCTATTTTACGTGCGAAAGTGACAAAAACGCTTCAAAACCGTTAAAATCTCAACTTAACAAGTAATTTCAAGCATATGAGTATTATTTTAGATTGTAAACACTTCAACACAATAATATATACGAAATAGTGTTGTGTGCCAAGTTTCATGCATAACAAACCAAGTTTAAGCTATTTTACGTGCGAAAGTGACAAAAACGCTTCCAAACCGTTCACATCGCAACTTAACACGTAATTTCAAGTATATGAGTATTATTTTCGTTTCTAACCAATTCAACACAATAATATATACCAAATAGTGTTGTGTGCCATGTTTCGTGCATAAAAAACCAAGTTTAAGCTATTTTACGTGCGAAAGTGACAAAAACGCTTCAAAACCGATAAAATCGCAACTTAACACGTAATTTCAAGCATATGAGTATTATTTTCGATTCTAACCACTTCAACACAATAATATATACCAAATAATGTTGTATGCCAAGTTTCGTTAAAATAATTAACATTGTTTACTTCATACTTCTTTCTTCAAACTTCAATTCATGTATAACCAAACATATTCTAATTCTATATTTCATACATCCATATTAAGCCTAAAAATAAATTATTTAACCGTAAAAATACAAATATTCAATCTAATTCTAATAATTACAACATATGTATAATAACAAACCACATTTTAACAAAATGCATAAATAATTAAGCCCTAAAACACAATGAACTTGAAAACTTAAAATCAAAATAATACCTTGAAATTTCGTGGGTTTAGATATGTGTAACCTCTAAAATGTAAAACAAAAACAAAATTAGTACAAAAACAAAATACATAAATAATTAAGCCCTAAAACACAATGAAACAAAATCAATATTAAACCTTGAAAGCTTGAAGAACAAGAACTAAATAAGCCCTAAATTTCGTGGGTGAACAAGAACTATATAAGCCCTAAATTTCGTGGATTGAAAGTTTGAAGAACAAGAGCAAGAAAGCACTAAATTTCGTGGGTTGAAGAAACAGCAGCAAGAAAGCACTAAATTTCGTGGGTCTTTGATTTTAAGTTTGAAGAACAACAGAGTATGCTACAGTGAGCAAGAACAGGAACAAGAAAGCACTAAAACGAAGGTTTGAAACAGCAAGAAAATCGCAAGGAAGAAGAAGAGGCGCATATTTTTTTGGTTTATGAAACACTAGGTTATGAAACAGTAGGTAACGTTAGAGGCGCGTTTTTGAAAGCATTATTGGTTGTGATCAAACCAAAAAGTCGCAGCAAATAACTATTTGCTGATTTTGCTGATTTTTGAAAGGCTTATTGGTTGCGGTCAAACTAAAAAACGCAGCCTTTGTTGAATTTTTTTTTTGCCCAAATTTTTTTCTATTAATTGCTGCGTATAAATAAAACCGCAGCAAATGTATCGCAACAGATACATTTTTTTCCACTAGTGACTCCCGGGTTGGCCTGTTCTTTACTTTAAATATAAATATAAAAAATTATATAAAATACTAAAATAATATGGACATACCTTTCTTGATTATTATCGAAATTCAGTGGTTGTGAATTATTATTAAAATATTTACTAAAAAACGGAAAAAAATAATTAAGGTGAAAAAAATAATTAAGGTAAAAAAAATTGATAAACTAATTATAAAGATGATTAATAAAAAGTGGGAGAAAATGAACTCGAACCTAGTATCTCTAACGAAAACTAAGCTGCCTACGTATCCCGGCAGTATAAAAACTCGCGTAGTTCTTGTCATACCTTTTATTTGTAGTTGTTCATTGTTCTTTAATATGCATAATCATATTCGTTAACTTCATGATCTTCTTATTGGTTCGATATCTCTGCTGCCTCTCCTCCTAATTATGCACATGTATCCATCTTCATCATGGATCGTCATCGTTTTGATCGTCATCGTTCCGGAGTCTTTGTGTTTGGACATCTGCTTGATATCAATCGTTCTTGCAAAACCCATATTTAAATAACATGTGGAGCAAGATGATATCTCTATTAATCAAGCACTATTTTACTCGTACTAAAATCAAATTCCGACGCAGTAGTAGAATCCGAATTACAAGGAATCTTTTTCATTTCTCAATAATATATGGAATTTGATTAATTTTTCTTCCACCATTTTAAAATATTAACACAATCGTGTAATTTCAAAATAATGATTATTAAGATAATTATTTATTTCTACATATGAATATAATGAAGCTAGGGAACAAAAAGCCTTAATAAAACTATCATCTTTGCTTATTATGTTAGCTATGTCGTGATGAAACCTAGTGGGACGTATTGAGATATTAGCATACCTAGACATATCGCGGGCAAAGTTATATACACTTGCATAGAAATCATAAAGCTCTACTAAAAGCGACTTATAGTTTAACATAATTATCCAAATCACCGTACCATTGAAAGACTTAAATATTTCTACTAATACATAAGTTCTTTGTTCAATTGCGCGAGGTTTAGAGTGTTCCTACGCCTAGTTTATATTAGGGTTGCAATATTATTCTATTGAAATACTCACAAGTTTGGCTTTCATTATGATTAGATGACATTGCTTCACAAATTGTATATTTAGAAAGTTCATTGTTGCGGTTTTTGACCCAAACATTAGTGGTGGCAGCTGATAGCTTGAAAGAAAGGCGGCGGTTAAAAAACATAGCACTCATAATTATTATAGGCTGCAGTTTTTGGGCTCAACCGCAACTTATAGTACATTTTTTTTTTCAATTTTTGGGCACCACTATCGGCTGCGGTCAAGTCCAAAACCGCAGCCTTTAAATATATTTTTTTTTCAATTTTTTTTTTGTTTTAATAATAATAGTATATATTATCACTATTATAAAATAATAAATAATTACCAATAATGCAGCAGCTATAATCACCATTAATTATCACCAAAATAATATATATATATATATATATATATATATATATATATATATGTATGTATATATATATAAATATATATATATATATATATATATATATATATATATTATATATATATATATATATATAGTATATATATATACACACACACACACACACACACATATATAAAGTCCTAATCAATTATCAAAAATAATTACTACGAAACATAACTACCAACATAAATTAGTAAGATACACGGCAACTTTGTCTTTCATTTCGCGCATTTTCGTGTTCGTCAATTTGCGTGTTTCCCATGGAGTGTCATATAAAATCTACATTAAATTATATGAAATAATTAAAAATTGTTAATACATATAATTAGATTTTCTAATAAATATATAATATTATAATTTAAGAAATAATAAATACTTACGGAATCAATATTTTTACCCCGACGTTCTTCACGGCTTGTATGATATCATCCATAAATTTAATAACATAGTAGCCGCAGTCTATGCTATTATTTTGGTGAAAACACTATGAAAAAATATATTATATAAGTTAGTACCAAAAACGCTTCAAAACCGTTAAAATCGTAACTTAACACGTAATTTCAAGCATTTGATAAATATGTACCACATAGTGTTGTGTGCCAAGTTTCGTGCATAACAAACCAAGTTTAAGCTATTTTACGCGCGAAAGTGCAAAAACGCGTCAAAACACTTAAAAATGCAACTTCAACACAATAATATGTACCAAATAGTGTTGTGTGCTAAGTTTCGTGCATAACAAACCAAGTTTAAACTTTTTTACGCGCGAAAGTGACAAAATTGCTTCAAAACACTTAAAAACCGCAACTTAACACGTAATTTCAAGTATTTCATAATTATATTCGATTCTAACCTGTTCAACACAATAATATGTACCAAATAGTGTTGTGTGCCAAATAGTGTTGTGTGCCAAGTTGTGTGCCAACTTCATCAGCTCTCTCTCTTTTCTTACCCACCTTAACCCGTGCCCACAATTCCGGACGAATATTGTATTCAAAGTAATCTCGCATGGCCTTAACATCCTTTGGCTTACCCGGAATGTTCATGAGAGTCCCGAGTATGGCATCGCATACATTTTTCTCTATATGCATGACGTAAAGACAATGCCTAACCTGCAGATCTCTCCAATTTGGAGGCTTTCAAAAGATTGATTCCTTTTTCCACAGTCGGTCTTCACCCCCTTGCACTTGCCCTGTTTTACCAAATACAGTCTCAATCCCCTTAACATGTTCGTAAACCTCATAACCGGTCAACGGTCGATGAGCTACACGGTCCTCAACCTCCCCATGAACATCTTCTTCTTCTTATGGTAATAGTGATCTCGTGGGAGGAACTTTTGATGGTGCATGAATATATGTTTGCACTTAGGAATCCACGTGGATTCCATGTCATCGATACATATTGGGCACACTTTGTTCCCTTTGTTCTTATACCCTGATAAGTTTCCATATGCCGGAAAATCATTAACAGTGCATAAAAGCATTGCACGCAAGGTGAACTCCTCATTAGCATATGCATCAAACACAGAAACTCCTTCATCCTACATTTTTCTCAAATCCTCAACGAGAGGTGCAAGATATACATCTATGTCATTGCTAGGTTGCTTAGGACCCGAGATAAGAAGCGAAAGGATAATGTACTTACGCTTCATACACAACCAAGGTGGCAAATTATAGATCACTAAAAGTACCGGCCAAGTACTATGTTGAGAACTAAGATTGCCGAATGGGTTCATCCATCTGTGCACAGTCCGAGCCTTAAATTACGAACTTTATCCCCAAAAGTCTTATGCAACCTATCAATACTTTTCCACTCCGGAGAATCAGATGGATGTGTGAGCAAGTGATCTTTCTTCACCCTATCTGCACGCCACCTCAAATTTAACGCATCTTTCTTTATAAAAAACAAGCGCTTGAATCTAGGTATTATTGGAAGATACCACAATACCTTAGCCGGGGGCCCTGTAGCATCCCGAGCCCCTTTACGCTTGTAACGCAATAACCCACACCTAGGACACTTTTCTAAGTTATCGTTCTCATTCCGATACAATTCACAATCATTCGGACACACATGAATCTTCTGGTACTGTAACTCGAAAGGACACATTAGCTTTTTGGCATAGTATGTCGACTTTGGAAGTTCATTTCCCTCGGGAAGTAGCTCACCTAACGCTTCTAATAACATTGTGAAACTAGTGTCACTCCAATTGGACTTTGACTTAATGTTGAAAATTGTCAAAACTGCTGTAAGTTTGGTGAACTTTGTACATCAAGGATACAAAGGCTTTTGAGAAGCCTCTGTCAACAAGTCAAATACACGAGGACGTTTTCCTAACTCATCCTCGACTCCCTCCATCATCCCATCAACACGATCCACATCGTCATCGACATTTTCTTCATCCGTCTCATACCCATCAACACGATCCACTACATCCTTATTGACATCGGCAACATCATTATCCTCAACAACACTATTTTTCCTTGTCAACTTTCTTCTCACCATGCCAAACCCAAACATGATATTGAGGCCTAAACCCACGTCGAAGTATGTGCTCCCTAAGAATATGAACACTATCTACCTTTGATACTTTGGCACAATTGACACATGGGAAATAAAAACTAACTCCCCTCGTCCTGACTTGATGTTCAACCACAACACTACAAAATTCTAATACGCCATCAATAAATTCTAACGATTCTATGCTTCCATACATCCAAGAACGATCTTTTGTCATCCGAATTTCAAGCAAAACTAATACACATAAATGAAAATTTGTACTTAACCCTAATTAACTAACTAAGTTATAATCACTCATTTAACGCTAATTAACCATAATAACATTTGGTATATATTCTAATAACAACATATTTATTATAATAACCACATTCATTCAACCCTAATTTAACCATAATAATATTATGTATATTCTAATGAACAAACTAATTATATAAACTAGGTGAAATGTAAAACTTCTAAATAACAACTACATTTTAATGCTTTAGTTACTGATATGTTGCTGATTCTAGGCTGTTGTGATAAATTGTATGAAGAAGCTGCTGTTATGCTGACTTGTTGGTTGCTATTCTGATACAGTTTTATGCTTCTTGTAGCAGTTTCTTTTTGTTTATCAAACATTAGCTTATTTGTATAGCGTTGCATTTTTTATAGCCGTCCTTTGTTTGTCGGCTGTTTTAGGCCTCGAATTCCTCGTATGCACATGAAGAGTGGGACGAAGAAACCCTTCCTCGAAGGTGGGCCTCATTTCCACACTGATGCAAATAAGGAATGTGAGTTTCCATGCCTTGATGTATTTTGTGGTTTTTTTGGTAAATGAAAAAGTATTTTGTTTGCCAAAAAAAAAACTACATTTCATATATAAAATCACATTCTTAAATAAAATCAACATTTATAGTTACAAACACAAACATATCAAAAATATAACTTAATATATTCAAAGAAATTAATTACCTAATATTTGTGGGTATTGAAGAAGGTTGAAGAAGGTTGTAACCTACAATGAGAAAAAAAAAACAAAATTAGTACACATTACAATGAACTTAAACACTTAAAATGAGCTTTAAAAAACTATACCTTAAATAAGAAAAAGAACTAATAAAGCCCTAATTTCGTGGGTGAACAAGAACTTGTTCGTGGGTTTGAGAGCTTGAATGAATAGTTGCTTGAACTGTAGCTTGAATGAACCGTAGCTTGAAGAAAGACTACTAACAATGGGAGCAAAAAGACCACTAACAATGGGAGAAAAATGAATGAACCGTAGCTTGAAGAAGATTGAAAAGGAAGAAGATGATGATGAACACAGCAGTTTTCGTGTGAGTTTAATGAATGAACAATAGCATGAAGAAGATTGAAGGGGAGAAGAAAATCGCACGGAAGAAGAAGAGTAAAACAGTAGGTTTTAATGAAAAAAGACGTTAGAGGTGCTGTAACATCCCGGAAAAAACTCGGATCTTTTTGAAAGAGAAGATGACTTTTTAAAGAAGCTAAATATAGTCCGAGTCAACCCAAGATGTTAGAAAGGCAGTTTAAAAACGGATTTGAAACAAAAAAAAGTTTACGGATCGAGTTCTATTAGAGTTATTATAAACTACTAGTTATAAAAGAAATCTTATCAGCGGATAAGATTGTAAAGTCAAGTCTACTTATTACAACTTGAGAACGTAACTGCCTCATAAAAACCAAATATTCTTAAAACGTATTTGAAGTTCATATCAAGACTTCTGCACCCTAACTGTTTATTTCTCCAAAGGACAATTCTCACTCCCCAGACCTGCAACTTAACTTACTGCTAGTCATTTACCCAGAATGGAAACAATATCATCGTAGGATCGTTAAGACCAAAAGTACACGTCAGCAAAACGTCGCATATCATTTAATTAAGTACAACAAAAGAAAGATTTAATTAAAGTACGATTCGATCACGCTAATAAATTATAATCAGTTTCATGAACATGTTTATCAGCCATATTGCTGTACTTTTCCAGCCATACTGCCGGTTCAACTCCAATCTCCATAAGTGAGACAATACATTAGGGGGAGCTAACCCCTAAGCAAGTCTCTACCATAGACACTCGCCTTACTTCGGTGCCTATGGTTAAGTATGCATACCCTCGCGGTGGCTCATAATGCCCCCATATACCGCGAGTAATTCTTTCCACCAATTGACGTCATACTACGTCCACTTTAAAGTTAGTGAGGTCATACTACCTCTGCTTATCAAAACAATGTATCAAAATTCTTTATTCGAAAAACATAACATCATGCGTACTATATATCCATACCTTACTTTTGTTTACCATTAATATATGGTACATATCACATAATGCAAAATTCACTGCGTGTACGTACCATAGATAAGACAAATCAAATCTCAAGCGCACAAATCAATACCCTGTCACGAATCGACTTCCTACAAAGTTCAATCGTATGCGGTCATTCACATTTCCTCAAGTCACAATCACATCACGTACATACAACTAACACCAAACCACTATACCACACACATCATGATCATCCAACACATTATTATAACATGGCAAACACACAAAGAAGACAGCATACACAATTTGCCCAGAAACGTGTGATAACACTGTCAAACTGAAATTTCGACTTCATTGTTGCGTCCGGAAGGCATCAAAATCCCCGCCGGGTACTAATTTTCACGATTTGTAATATAGTATAACTATTTTTAACCTATTTTTAAAGCCAAAAGTGCTCCAAAATACCCTTTTTTTATCAATTTTTCCTAACCTACGGGATTTATCAATTCCAATTAAAAATACACACAAATTTCAATATTTAAATTTCTTATTAAATCCATATTATCAAAACCATAATTTCATGACCACATATCAAAATATTTTTTATGATTCAAAAATAATTCTTTTTCACAAACATAACTTTTCTCCTTAAATTCTTTTCTAACACATTATAAAATTCTCATATTACACTAAAATAATTTCTTACACCATTTACACACATTTTTCTATGAACAATCATAATTTATATATTTCTTTTAAAATCACCCACCATATAACAAATCTTAACTTTCACATACTCATACACAACAAAACCATAAAAACACCCTATACCAAAAATTTGATAAAGAAATACATCACAATTCATATCTTTATTTTTAAATCATGAAAATAACCATAGATTAAAACTAACACATGCAACAAACCATATAATTTAAATTAAAACTTAATAATAAAAATAATGAAGAATTTATACTTACAATTTCAATGAAAGAACACCAAAATGATGAGTAAAAATGGAAGAAGTGGCATGTGGAAAGGGTGGTATTTGCTATGGTTTTCTCTTGAGTTTTTAGCAACGGAAGGATAGAATAATGATAAATGATTAGGAAATAATGAAGGAAATAATGCAAGAATAATTATGTGATCTTTTCAATTCCCAAATGGGAGTTACACCCATGCCAAGAGACCACCTAAGGGCCGGCTATCACTCTAATTTTCCCTCTCTTTTTTTTAAAAAAAAATTTTGAAATAAGAAAATGGGTTAAAGGCTGCTTAATCTATTAAACCGCAGCTAATTTTTAGCAGCAGATACGTTTTTTTCCACTAGTGTTTGTATTGTACACCAACCACCATAATGTGTTAGCAACTTTCAGTTGTGGTTCCACTAGGAGTTTCTGCATATGTCTCCTTTGCTATTCTGATTATAGTGAAAGCTCTCGACATGTAAGTGAGAATATATGTTTATTCTCTGAATATAATGAAAAACAAGATAGAATTAGTACTTCCGGAAATAAAGAAAAATGTGACATCACTTGTATTATAGTTAGTACATTATTAGTCGGATCAATATTGTATTAGTATTTAATTAGTAGTATTAGTATCATATTAATTTATTCATAGTCGTATTAGTATAATTTTAGCTGTGTGTATTAATTAGTTTATTATTAATCATATTATTTAGTTTATTAGTAGTCATATCTATCTATACTAATACACTAAAAGAGAAACCAAAGAAAATCTTCAATGCCACATGTCAAGTTATGGTTAATAGTTTTCCGCCTAAAATTGTTAGACTCTAAAATCTTGTATAATTTAGAATTTAAATGACATTACAAATATCAGAATGGCCTAACACAGAATGTTACTTCCATAAAGCTAAAATCGGAATGGTTATGGTATTCAAGTTAATCAATCAATCATGTCAAATTAATTCCATAAATAAAATGTCAATCAAATAAACACATTAAATTTTTGTTGAAAATTTACGAATATTATTTTATTACACTGATTCACTGTTCTTAATGTTTATTTTTTGAAGAACATTGTTCTTATTATTTATTACCTTACATATCGTTATTATTTAGGCGGGAAAACTTTTAATTATAGGTTAGTTGACACTTGGTATTTGAAAATTTTTCTTTACTAAAAGAGAAGCCAAGAAAATTTTCAAATGCCATGTGTCCACCTATAATTAAGAGTGAGTAGTGAATACTGTCTAAAAACTGAAATTGGACAACTTAAAAGAATTAGAGGGAGTAACTTTTATGTAAGAAATACTCGTATAAAAATTTAAAATTCTTTGGACATATTTTATTGATATGGCCTATTTGTTTTACGTTATTCTTATCCCAATTAAGTAAATGCCATCTGAATTTAGCTTTATGATGACAATTGTGATACTTATAAGTTCACATAACATTTTGTGTTAGTTCATTTAAATTCTTAAAGATTTACCAAAGTATCAAAAGCTTTTAACCAGAATATGATGATAATTGTGATACTTAAAAGTTTTCCGTCACAATATCGAAATCAATTTATTAAAGATTTATATTCTTAAAATTGTTACATTTCATGGATGGTTTGTACGTAAATGACATCTTCCAATGTCATGTGTACGTTTTTTACTCCATCCGTTCCATTGAATTTGTAATATTTTTCATTTTGATACATCTAATTTAATTTGCATTATCTTTATTTTTTGACGATGATCCACCACTTTATTTTAGTCTCATTCATATTTTTTAGGTACTTTTAATTTCATCCATAACATTCATTCTCTCTATTTATTTATTACCACTTTCTTAAAAAACTATTCTCTATTTTTCTTTGATGAAAAAATCAAATGAAACAGATACGTAATTTACGAATCAGTCCTTTTTCATTTAAATAAGCTACTCTCTTTATTTCTTTATGGTATGTTTGGGAATGATGATTTTATTTGCAAATATGGATTTGACTTAAAGTTAGTGTTTGGCAATAACAAGAATTTAAATTTGGATTTGGGACAAATCCACCAATGTTATAAAAGTAGTTAATTAAAATGGGGATTTGAGAATGACACCCCAATCCTTGTCATTTCAAATTCTTCATCATGATTTCATAATTGAAATTAGGAGTGAACACCGGTCCAAACCCGGACCGGACTGGACCGGGACCGGATGGACCGGACGACCGGAATCAAAATATTTGAGGACCGGAGCCCGGACCTGTTTCATCCGGTCCGGTTCCGGTCCGACCCTGAAAAATTTCGGTCCGGTCCAGGTTCGGACCGGTTGGACCGGCTACAAATCATTGCTTTAAATTTTAAGATGTCTTTTATAGTAAAATTCTATATAAATCATTATTTAGTCGATAAAATACTAGCTTGCTTTTTTCCTAATAACTTCGATGTCAAAAGTTTATTAATAATAATAGTTATAAACTTATAATTAATCCAAAAGTCCAAAGTTCGATCTTCAAAAAAAAATGTCCAATATCCGATATTCATAAAAAAAGTCCAAAGTCCGATAAAAAAAAATACAAAGTTTAATACATTAATATTTTCAATACATCCCTTCAAAACAATTCTAACCAAGTCAAACAAAAAACAACTTTCGTGACTCGTGAGCTTCATATCAAACTATCCACGTAAATCACTTGATCATACATGTCATCTTCACAAATATCTGTCATAAAACCATAACACATAAGAAACATAGAAATGAATATGTAAATAAAACAAAAAAAAGAAATAAATACACAATCATAAAATCACCTTTTTCCAATTCCTCTAATTCACGCAAATTCTCTTCTATGTCAACACCTAATGATCCCTTTGTTCGTAGCCAATCTTGTGAACAAACAAGAGCTTGTATCATCTTACATTGATAAAAAAAACTATTCATTAAAATAAACAATATAAATAAACCAAAGTAAAGTATTAGGTGAATATTATATTACCTTAGGAGTTAGTGAACTCATAAAAGGATCAAGAATTCGACCTCCAGCACTAAAGGCAGACTCAGATGCAACGGTAGACAATGGAATAGCTAATACATCACGAGCCATGTGTGAAAGAATTGGATATCTTTGCCCATATTGACCCCACCATGCTAATGCATCCATACCCTTTTCTGCTGGCCCTAATCGATCAGTCAAGTACCTATCTAACTCGCTCCTATCATACTCACTTGAACCCTCCAACCGTTCTGCTCTCTCTCTTATGCTTTGCAAGTAATTACTTCCTAATAGGCCATCATCCTCACTTAAATCAATTGGAATAGAAGAATCATCACTAGTTTGCATTGGTTGATAATCTTGAGGAGAGTATTTAATTCTATACTCATCAAATAATTCATGAGTGAACTTCTTCACATCAGCACAAAGTATTGAACCATCTTCCTTACCATACATATCAATAAGTGTCAACTCAACAGGCAACCATTTAGTTTGAGGATCAAGAATGGCAGCAACATAAATCAACATATTCATTTTCATTATATTCCCCCAATATTTATCATACTTCTTTTTCATTGAACATGCCATTGCTTTAAATTCAGGTTCACTATTTTTCTCCCATCTTTTCAACATATCATAAACAGCAGCAACCTCAAAAAAACCTTTACTACTAGTCACATAAAGAGAGCCAGATATTCGACGAGTTAAAAGATAAAAACCTTTCAAAAATACAACCAACCTTTTTAATTTTGCCCAATCATCATTATCTGGTGGCATTTCAGATTCCTTATCTCCACTAGGTATAGTTATTCCACCAAAAACAGGTTCAAATTTGATAGCTGTATCCAACATATCATAAGTGGAGTTCCAACGAGTAGGAACATCAAAACACAAAGAAGATTTACTCTGAATATTATATTTAGGTACAAGGTCTTTAAACCTTTGAATTCTAGCAGGAGAGTTCTTAATATATTTCACAGCATTTCTTATCCTATCAATGCACACACCATGTTCTTTAATGCCATCCCAAACAATAAGATTAATGATATGAGCAATGCATCTAATATGAACATACTTTCCATCTGCAATACAATTAGCCCTATTACGTTGAACTAATTTTTTCAAGTGAACACAAGCTACATCATTAGAACTCGCATTGTCAACAGTGACAGTGAAAAGTTTGTCCTCAATTTCCCAAAATTCTAAACCTGCCTCAACAGCCTTACCAATGGCCTCACCTTTATGACTTGAAATTGGACAAAAATTAATAATTTTTTTATGCAATTTCCAATCGTTATCAATGAAGTGAAGGGTGAGACACATATAATTGATTCTTCGGATTGATGTCCAAGTATCAGTAGTCACACTAACCCTTTGACAAGTCTTTAGAAAATCTTTCAACCTATCTCTTTCATTTTTGTACATTAAATAACAATCACGAGCAATAGTAGTACGAGATGGCATTTGAAATCTAGGGCAAGCAACAGAAATTAATCTTCTAAATCGGGGTTTATCAACAATTCTAAAAGGACACTCATCAATGATAATCATTTGAGCTACTTCGTCCCTAACATCTTTTAAATTAACAGTCCCATACTTCAATTTTCCTTCACAGTCATCCCCAAACTTATCCCTTTCCCCTTGTTGAAAAAACAACTCAGTTTGTTTTCCCTTCCCTTTATTCATAGGATTAGCAAGACATCTACCCACATGAAGCTTAACATTTTTTGAACCATTTACGTTACTATCACAAGCAAAAGTCTTATCACAATACTTGCACTCACAACGTAACACACCATTTTCAAAATAATCAATAAAATGTACCCAATACTCACCCGTTCTCTTTGTTTTTCTAACAACATATTGTCTCCCATCAGTTAGCTTTTTATCAGGGGGTAAGTTTTTTGATAGTTCCTCGACATCCAAAACCATTGTGTTTGTATTTGCATCTGATTGTTGTGTTTCGTCAGTTTGATCGGAGGAGTATACAGCAGCTCGTTGTCTTTTGGATTTGGAGCTCAACTATACGTTAATTATATGAAAATAGTATTAGATTTTATTTATCATAAAACACTATCAAAAGTCTAACCAACAAAATGTATAATTTACACAATAATGAAAAAAAACCATACATTACAAGATGAACAATCCGTTATTGGCACTTGGCAGTCGGTCGTGCACCTTGCGTAGCTTCTTGATCTCTACGATCTACTGGCTACTGCTCTATAACAAACAATAGAAACATTTATCATTAATTTCTTAGAGACAATCAGACAATACTCTCTGTTCAAACTAACTTGCTTGATTTTTGATTACTGACATTTATCAAATTATCATTAATTATTTAATTATATCAAAAGGGATCTTGAATACTAACTTGCCATCACTGTATTATGCTTGGTGAGGAAGATTAAATTAATATGTAGAGAGTACTCATTACTAAAACAAAATGAATGAAGACTAAATTAAGAAGACTGACATTTTGCCATCACTGCATATAATTCTTCATTCATAGTACTCTATGCGAATCAATATTAACTTGAACAAAATGATATATTCTAATAAAATAAAATAAAATTAGCCATTACTTGAACCAACCCATTGTTGAACATCCATTACTTAAAACAAAATCAACCATTATTTCTAATAAAATTAAGAAGACAAACAAAATGATAAATTCTAATAAAATAAATTGAGTATTTGAACCAACCCATTCTTGAACAGACAAAAAAAAAGAATGGAAAAAAAGTATTTGGACATCATCAGACATTAAAATGAACCGTCGATTACTAGCATTAGAATTAGATGAACCAACCCATTGTTGAACAGAAAAAAAAGAATGGAAAAGATGAATTACCGTCGGCCGTCTGCCGGAGAAGCTGTACCGTCGTGACTCGTGAGGCGTGACCGCGTGAGGGAGGGACTGAGGGTCGTCCGTCTGGAGAAGGACTTTGGAGAAGAAGGGGATTGGAACTGGAATGGGTGCGCCGCAGTTGAGGTAGGCAGTAGCAAAGGAATTTAGGAAAATAAACCCTAAAAATGAAAAGCCCTATTTATATTTATGTCAGAATTCAAAAAATAAAAAACCTAAATTATAATTTAACCGGTCCTAACCGGGTCGACCCTGAATTTTCCGAGTTTGACCGGACCGGACCGGAAACCCGGAATTGGAAATTTTATAGGACTGGAGACCGGACCTGTTGCATCCGGTCCGGTCCGGTTCCGGTCCGGGTCCATCCGGGTTCGGTCTGGACCGCCGGTCCGGTCTAGTTTTGCACAGCCCTAATTGAAATCCATAATTTCAAATGAAATGTGTATTTCCAAACGCATCCTTAAGTTATTTCCATAATCAATGCTTATGGGATTAAGAAAATCAAAGTCTAAAATGTTGGATGTATATTTATGGAATTATAAATTTAATTGAGAAAGAATGAAAACCATAGGTATTAAAAAATACTAAGATAAAGTAACTAGAAAAATATGAGGACCAAAACAATTTTAGGGAATATATGAAGTTGTTCTATCCCAAACCACCATATCGTATAGAGTTATGATATCTTCATCTGAATTGATTTGCACCCTTGATATGAAGGTATAAATATTATTTTGGTGTTGGTCAATATGGCTCAAACCAATACGTTTAGAGGATTAGGTCAAAAGCTAAATTGTATTTGTAGTTGATATAAAATAAAATTGCGGCGATTAACGTTATCAAAACTTTAATGTGTGCAAAGTAAGTGAGATAACCCCTAATAGAAATTGAGAGTAAATAACTTAATATAATATAGAGGACGGATTTTAATATTATTAGCTAATTTTTTTTACTTATACTTCAGTGGAAGTAATGTTATAATAACAATAAACCAAATAGAATTTTCGTGTTTTTTAAAATGCTAAAAGTAAAATACAAATAATCATTCAAAATTTATTGTCAATGCATTTTGTCATTATCAATTTGACTCATTAACAAATACTCCCTTTGTCCCATTGAAATTGCAGCATTTTCCATTTTGGTCCGTCCCACTTAATTTGCAATATTTCTATTTTTGGATAATGGCCCACCACTTTCTTTTAATCTCATCCATACATTTTAACTCTCTTTTAATTTTATCCACACAATTCATTCTCTCTCTTCATTTATTACCACTTTCTTAATATTCACCCATTTTCTCTTTGCTACTAACTCATCAGGACGGAGGGAGTAATATAATTCTCATAATCATTATAATTTATTTAAATTTTATGATAAATTTTTTACGATTTATCCGTGCTTGGCACGGGTTTCAAACTAGTTGGTGTAATATTAGTGAATTATTGGTCGTACTAGTATAATATTACTATATGAGTATATTGTCAGTATATTATTAGTTGAATCACTATTGTATTAGTATTTTATTTGTCGCATTAGTATCGTACTAGTATATTATTAGTCGGATTAGTGTAATATTAGTATAATATTAGTTGTATAAGTTTAGTATTATATTATTATATATTTTTTGTGGAAAAAGAAAAAAAATCATTAATCCAGAACAAAACAGTACAAATCGTACCATAAACAAGAGAACCATCTCCCTAGCTAATTTGCATCAGCATGAAAGAAAGACATACTTTCTAGGAAGGGTTTTCCGACTTTCATTCTTCATGTGCATAAGGGGAAACAGAACTTAAGAAAAGGATAAAAAGTAAATAACTATACAGTATACGCTATTTACTCAAAACCATAAAGATTCATAATCCAAAGGGATTGCATATTAACACCTTTGATTGGAATATGCAAAACTCTACACTTAACTCCAAGTTTCACCTGACGAGTATCCCTATTTACCATAGGAACTTTGAAATTCCAAACATAATCATTCGAGTACACCAAATCCCATACATTAGACTGCATAGTACAATAGTAGCAATCTTCCTCTTAGCTGTAACACACTTCCACTTCAGAGATATATGCATAATATATTATTATTGTATATTATTTTTTTCAAACGATTTTCTATTAACACAAAACAAAATAACTTTACAAACAGGGTATAAACTCAGATATCCAAGGATCTCCCTATCAATTGCATCAATGTGAAAGTAGGGCCCACCATCTAGGAAGAGTTTCCCCACCTCATTCTTCACGTGCACGAGAGAAGTCGAAATATCTCAAAAAGGCTACACACGGTATTACAAAAAATTGGCTTAAACAACAATATCAAACGAAACAAGCAAAACAGCAAGTTAAGCCAACAAAACAAAAAGGCTACTATAGGATCCTCGACCAGCGTGCAGTGGCCCCGTTTGGAGATAGAGAGGCAAATCTGATTTTGCAATTAGCTTTGATGGTATCAGTTACCCTTCCTACTGTCATTACCTTCTTCTGCCATACCGCATCGTTTTGAAACTTCCATATAGCATAAACAAGGTTGTAGAAGATTGCAGCTATGAGTCGTGATTTTGCCTTGGGTAAATGACATTTTCGAAAAATGACTTTCAAATTCCTAATATTCCAATTGACGCACATCCAATTTATAAGTGCTTTCGTGCATTGAGCGCAGATATTGCACTTGAAGAAGAGGTGTTCAGTCGTTTCGGGTTGTGTTCCACAAATGAGGCATAAGTCATCATCCCCTACACCCATGCTTTTAAGCCGTTGTTTTGTTTTGAGTCGTTCATGGTAGGCTAGCCAAACCACAAAGTAGCTTCTGGGCATGACAACTCGATGTCACACAGTAGTAGCCAAATATACGTTATTTGTGGCCCCCAAAAGATCTTTGTAGACAACATTGATGGAATCCTTCGGTTTTATTATTATTATTATTATTATTATTATTATTATTTTGTTTTTGGCAAAGTAAATTTTATAAAATGCCACAAAAGGAGCCGAAGCTTACAACGAGGGTTCAAGAAACTAAGGTGTTCACCCAAACAAAGCTCTAAAGGGCCATAAATAACCCATTGTTTTTGGCAAAGTAAATTTTATTATTATTATTATTATTATTATTATTATTATTATTATTATTATTATTATGATTATTATTATTATTATTATTATTATTATTATTATTATTATTATTATTATTATTATTATTATTATTATTATTATTATTATTATTATTATTATTATTATTATTATTATTATTATTCGTTTGTCAAACGATTTTCTATTAACACTAAACAACTAAATACAACAGGGTAAAACCCAGATAACCAGGGCTCTCCTTGTCATATGCATCAGTCTCAAAGAGAGGCTCACCTTCTAGGAAGAGTTTCCCTCCTCACTCTTCATGAGCAAAAGAGAGACCGAATTATCTCAAAAAAGCTACTAAGTCGATACAAAACATTTGGCCTAATTAGCTCAGCAAAAGAAACCAAGATAATCAGAGGCTGCTAGGCCATCAAACAAGAAAAGCTACAAGCATAAACAGCGTTAGGCAAAATTACAAGTTCCTCAGTCAACAGGAAGTGGATTAATTAAAAGTTAGGGAGCTGAATCTGATTTTTGAGTCTGTTTTGATTGTTTCAAATACCCTTTGGATTGTGGCAACCTTATTTTATCAAAAAACTTCGTTTCTCACATTCCAAATCACATAGATCTGATTAGGTAGCTGAAGAAAGCTACTATAAGTCTCCATTGTGTTTAAGGCATGCGGCGTTTGCGATGTAAGTCATTCATGTTCTTGATGCTCCAAGTAACACCCAACCAGTGCTTAAGTGCTTCCACACATTGACAGGTGAAGTCGCAGTTGAAGAAGAGGTGCTCTATCATTTCGGTATGGGAGTCACATATGGCGCATCCATCATCTTCCACCACCCTCTCTCTCTTAAGCCTTTGCTTTGTTTAGAGTCTTTCCTGGAAGGCGAGCCAAACCACGAAACGGCTTCTAGGAATGACGGCTCTATTCAATATTGTGTCTACCTAGCGCACTTTATCCGTAGTCCCTAGGAGTTCTTTGTAGACGACTTCGATGGAATATTTAGAGGATTTCATCCAGCTGTTCAGTTTTTTCTTTACCTTGCAAAGTTTTTTGATTACCCAGCTTGCCGTGATAGGGGTGTTGAAAACCTCCCATCGCCCTCCTTTCATATACACTTCATGTAACTAATAGGGTCCGAATTCGAGTCCAGATCTCTAATAATTAAAAGGGTTCGGGTCTGTGTATGGTTGGACCCGCTCCAAACCCGCCCCATTACCATTCCTAGATAGAATTTAGGGAAAAAATGTCATATGGAGAAAAAATGGTAGAGTTAGGGTTTATGCTTTGGGGAAATATATGAAACTAATACAATGTGATTTAGTAGATTTAGTACATTATTTGGTATAAGTATTTAATAGTCGTACTAGTATTGTATTAGTATATTTTCAGTCGTATTAATGTAGTTTTAGTACAATATTAGTTGTAATGGTGTATTATTATTATATCTACAGTCTTATTTGCAAATTATTAGTCGTATAAGTATATTATTAATCGTCTTAGTATCGTATTAGTGTAATATCAGTTGTATTAGTGTATTATTTGCATCTTAATCGTATTAGTTTAGTATTAACAACTTTTTTATATTATTAGTCATAAAAGCATAGTATAATAATTCTCATATTAGTATATCATAAGTAATATAGTTTGGTTTAGTCATATTAGTTTATTGTTAGTCGCATAAAGTTTATGAAGCTTATTAAAATGAAATGAAAAATTTTAACTCATTATAATTGATTACAAATTTAAATTAAAGTTCGAAAAAAAAACCTTTTAACTAAACGTTGTAGAAAAATGATTTATTTAAGTTGAAAAAACAATCAATATTTGTTTTTTTTTTACATAATTTTGGTCGAAAATCCATAAGAAAACAGTCGAAAATGAAGGGTTGGTAATTTACCTCCCTTTTCCATTTAAATTTTTCAAAAAAGATTCCGATTATCATTGTGTTAGTCGAAAATAAAATATAGTCGGAAAAAATTCGACTAATTGATTGTGCAGATAGAAAAATAGTCAAAATTTCCGAACAACATGAATTTAGACGGAAATTAGTCGGAAATTCCACTATCTCAAAGAAGTAGGAAATTCAGTGGAAATTTTCGAATGTTTAATGATAGCCGTTAATGTTAGTTAGTGTACCAATTTTTTTTGTAAAGTTATTTGTATAGTGTGTTTGAAAAAAAATTTAGTGGAAATTTCCGACTGTTTAATGATAGCCGGAAAAGTTAGTTGTGTACCACTTTTCGTTTGTAAAGTTATTTGTATCTTGTGTTTCGAAAAAAGATATAAATAAAAGTTATTTGTATCTTTTGGTTGAAAAACGATATAAATTACTGTTATTTGTGTCTTTTGTTTACAAATGATGCAAATAAATTGTTATTTTTTATTCTCTTATTTTTAACTCCGGAATAAACAATACAAATAGTGTTGAACTAAAGATACAAATCAAAATTTTTTTCACTAGTGATCATGAGAACTTTTGGTGTTTTTATAGAGGAAAGTAGACATTAGTCTAAGGTATTGCCCATCCACTGAAAAGAAACACTTTTTGATTATTTTTAAAGTAATTCCACCTATTACATGTGTTCACTGAAAATGTACCTAACAAAATAATTCATTTTGTATTTGGGCTTTTTCGAGCACTAAAGTACCTTAAATATTAATCTTTCTTCCATTAATCTTCATACTTCTTCAAACGAAGCTTCTAAGTCCTTAAAACACCAGTTTTCATTTAGATGAATACATCTAAACTAGACACGCCCATGCTATAGCCGAGATTATTAAAAATAATTAAAAGATAATTTTATTTTCAAACGATGGATATAAGTTTAGCTATTAATGTCAAATTTCTTTTTTTTTCTTACAATTTACTTAATAAATGAAATTATTTGTATATTAAATAAGCAAACAAGTACAACTAACGTTTTATTTTAAAACAATCACGATTCATTAAATTAAAACTAGAAATTAAGTCCAACAAAAATTTTGTGTTGATTCCTATTAAGGTTGATTCTATTTAAAAAAAATAGAAAATTTAGGTATTTTATGTTAAATGTCAGTTAATCAATAGATCTTAAACATGCATAACATTTATGGAGTACTTATTTTATTGATTCTTGCAGTGCTTTTTAACACATTTTAACATCAAGCAATTATTATATATTTTTACCACATTTGCCTCATATTAGTGAAATACTAGGTAGGGGCTATGAGATGCAGAACGTTATTAAATTTTTTTGACATACTTATATCATTTAAGAAATTTAAATTTTAAGAAATAAATTTATATTTGATAAAAGGAATAAACTGTTTTTGGGTTTTGAAAAATCTGTGTAATTCATTCATCCATATGCATACACTCAATATATACACAAGTTTCCTCCGAGAGCTGCCTAAAATAACAAGATTACAATATATATTATTACTCTAATTACAACCTATAATTTCGCTAATTATTCCCATGAATTTTGTGGTTATTCCCATGAATATTGTTTCCCATATTCTAACTCTCCCCCTCAAGTTAGGTCGTGGGATCATTGACACCCAACTTGCACAAGAGTTCTTCGAAGAACTGAGCTGCTACTGCCTTTGTAAGGATGTCTGCTAGTTGGTCTTCTGAACGAACATGAGGAAGTTTGATTATGAAGTGCCTATCAATCTCCACGTGTTTCGTGCGATCATGTTGCACTGGATTCTCTGATATATTGATTGCAGCTCGATTGTCACAATATAACTCGCAACTCTTAGTGGGTGCAAACCCAAGTTCTGTCAATAACTTTCTGAGCCATAACACTTCTGTTACTCCTTTTGCAACTTCTCTGTACTCTACTTCAGTGCTAGATAAGGCAACGACTTTCTGTTTCTTACTTCTCTAGGTCACCAGATTTCCCCCTACTAGAGTGAAGTAGCCTGATGTTGATTTTCTGTCATCTCTGTCACCTGCCCAATCTACATCTGTGTAGGCAATAAGGTCTAGGTGACCATTTTTCTGGTACAAGATCCCTCTTCCTGGAGTACCTTTCAAATATCTCAAAATTTTGGTCACGGCTTCCATATGCTGAACCTGTGGTCTGTGCATGAATCGACTAACCACTCCAACCGCATAGGAAATATCTGGCCTTGTGTGTGCTAGATATATCAAATTTCCCACTAGGCGTTGATACTGCTCATCATTGGTGGGTTCTCCATATTTGAATATCTGCAATCCATGGTTCGCCATCATTGGGGTTTCAATGGGTTTACAATCCAACATACTTGCATCGGCTAAAAGATCTAGAATATACTTCCTTTGAGATATGAAAATGCCTTTGTTGAATCTTAGGACTTTAATCCCTAAAAAGTATTTGAGTCTGCCCAGATCTTTCATCTCGAATTCTTGGAACAATTTGCCTTTAAGAGCCTTGATCTCATCTCTGTCATCTTCAGTAATAATCATGTCATCTACATAAATTATGAGACAAGTTATATTACTCCCATTCTTCTTTAAGAACAAGGTGGGGTCGGAATTGCTCTGCCTATATCCAAATCTTCTCATGGCTGATATAAATCTCCCAAACCATGCTCTGGGAGATTGTTTCAACCCATACAAAGCTTTCTTTAATCTGCACCCTTTATTTCCGGAAAAACTAGTGGAAAAGCCCGGTGGAGCCTGCATATACACTTCTTATTTCAGTTCCCCGTGAAGAAAAAGCATTTTTAACATCAAATTGGTGAAGAGGCCAATCCAAGTTAGCTGCTACTGAAAAAAGAACCCTTATCGTGTCTAGTTTACCAATCGGGGAGAATGTCTCCGAGTAGTCAACACCGTAAGTCTGGGTATAGCCCTTTGTTACAAGACGAGCTTTGTACCTTTCTATAGAGTCATCTGCTTTGTATTTTACTATGAAAACCCATTTACTCCTGACAACTTTCTTCTTTTCTGGTAAGATGTATTTTTCCCATGTGCCATTTTTGCGTAACGGACTGATTTCTTCCTCCGTGGCTTGTATCCAATGTTCATGCTCAAGAGCTTCTTCTACACCATCTGGTAATTTGCTTCCATATAGGGCATCATTAAATGTCAGGGCACTCTATGACATATTCTCTCCACTGGGTTGTTCAATAGGATACCTCGATCTTTTTGCCTCATAATCTGGATCATACCTTTTCGGGGTGACACCTCGTGTTGTTCTGGGTGGAAGAACATACTCCTTCCCTCCTTTATGTTCTTTTTTCTGCTTCCACAGTCTCAGTCATAGGATTATCAACAATGTTATTATCAAGAGACTCATGCTCAACATCTAAAGTACTCACCTGATGGTCAGATAGTATTAGTTGTGGTATGGACTGTACAACTGGAAAAGTCAGTTCTGTAGCTCCGCCTACTTGCCCTTTTTGGTCAAGTTCCAACACCCATGGACTGGCTAACCATCTGAGACCATCATCTCGCTTTTTCCCCTGACATCAAAGATGGTTGTAGTAGAAGTTGGTTTCAAGAAACTCGCAGTCCATAGTCGTATACATTCTTCGGTTTAAGGGGTCATAACATCGATAGCCTTTTTGATTTCTCCCATACCCCACAAAAATACACTTGGATGCTCTTGGTTTTAGTTTCGCGCGTACCCGTTTAGGACAGTGGACATAAACTATGCATCCAAAAATGCGAGGAGGTAAAGAGTGAGATGAAGGTAAGGGATGGTACATTTACAGGGCTTCCAAAGGTGTTTTGTAGTTTAAAGGTTTGGTGGGAAGTCTGTTGATGAGGTAATTGGTCGTGGCTATGGCTTCAAGCCAGAAGGTGGTGGGGACATGTGAATCAACCATAATAGCACGAGTGATTTCAAGTAGGGTTCTATTCTTCCACTCGGCTACACCATTTTGTTGAGGTGTGTCTAGGAATGAGGTTTGGTGGATTAGACCCTTACTAGTGAGGAATTTATGTAACTCAGAGTTCACATATTCTCTACCATAATCTATCCTTAAGATACAGGGTTTGGTTTGGAACTGGGTACAAATCATATTATAAAAATCAACAAACACTCCAAAAACCTCAGATTTATGCTTAAGAAAGTAAATCCAGCTCATCCGAGTACAATCATCAATACATGCAACTTAATAGGAATAATCATGCAATCTATTTACAGGAGAAGGACGCCACACATCAGAATGAATAAGCATAAAAGGTAAGCTAATTTTATTCAAACTACTAGAGTAGGAATGTTTTCGACTTTTCGCAAGAATATAAGTTTCACACTGAAAGTCCAAATTCAACCCAACTAAAGTAGGAAAAATTTTCTCTAAATACCCTACAGATGGATGTCCAAGTCTTCAGTGCCAAGTCCATAGTTGCCTTTCTTTTGACCCGTGAGCAAGAATTGCTTTGCCTTTTTGATCCGTCTCCTCCAAGTAGTACAATCCTTCTTTTTCAATACCACGCCCAATAATTTTCCTTGTCTGAGCATGCTGCACAATGCAAAAATCAAACTTCATAAGCACCGTACAATTAACATCCTTCGTGGGCTGACAGACAGATAAAGGTTTATGTGAAAGGTCATGAACAAATAAACAATTATTTATTTCCAGATCATTTTTAAAAGAAATAATTCCAGCTCACTTGACAATAATCCCTTCTCCATTGGCAGTTTGAATGAGTTTCATTTTCGGTTTAACACGAGTGAAAAAATCTTTTGGGTCATAAGACATGGTATCTGTGGCCCCACCGTTAAATATCAACCCATTACTACCAACAGATAAGGCATGAACTCAAAAAAAAGGAGTATTAAAAATGAAATTTTGGTGTGGGTCTTGGAATGCCACGTCGCCTGCCTCTCTTTTAAAAGGGATACCCCTCCCTTCATTTGAAGGGACATACGACCCATATCCCTCTTCAAATCCTAACTCTCTCTTTGAGAGAGAATGGGTACCTGTCTCTTTGTTACCTGCGACACTATTTATGGTTGCTCCTTCTTTGTTTCATCTGAGTTTCCATCTGTACTAGAGACCACAACTGCTCTTTCGGTTCTTGGTTGATCGGAAAATTGACCGGTCACCTTGGCTCCCTTCTTCCTTACGTTGGGCCACCAACCTGGGTATCCCACAAGTTTAAAGCACTCATTTTTTGTGTGCCTTGTTCCTCCACAGTGGGTATATTGTAAATGGTTCGTGTCGTTGTTCCGCCGGTAAGACTCTTTCAATCTCCCTTTGTTAGCGAATACTCCCCCTGAGCCCGATGAATCAAACTCCGATGAGGGGTCTTTTTTCATGATTCCTCTCCTTATGACTTCTCGCCGGATGCTAGCATACGCCTCCTCCGCCGTGGGTAACGAATCTTAGAGGAGTAAATCACGTCTGTCCTTGTCAAAGCTGTCATTGATTCCTGCTAAAAATTGATATAATTAATTTTGTTGAATTAATCGATTATAAGTAATGATATCCTCCGGGTCTTTTATGGGATTTGGTTGCCTTCTGTCGATTTCCTTCCAAAGTGTTATTAATTTGCTGTAGAACTTTTCGATTGTATCTGTGCCCTGATCGACTTGTTTGTTTTTACAGTGAGGTCGAAAATTTGCAGACCATCACTGCCACTATTGTATAAGGTTTTGATATCCTTCCATAGGGCTCTTGCTGTTGAAAAATCGAGGAATTGGTTAACCAAGTCTGGATCTATGCTTTCGATTATCCAAGAGATAACAATCGAATCTTGCCTGGCCCATTGGTTGTACTCTAGGTCCTTTGGTGATGGTGGTTCGGCGATGATGGGATTAAGCTGACCACGACCACTAATAGCCCATTGCATCAGCCTGTACCATTTGGTGTAGTTTTGATGGGTTAGCTTTTCGGATATCGAAAAGGAGGGGGTGTTAGGCATGATTTCGGTGGGTGGTTTGTTAGTGTTTAACTGTGAGAATAATTGCAACAACTGTCCCATTATAACCGGCAGGTCTACCGTGATAAGAGTTTTGGAATTTGTCTCCATTGTTTCTAGTCAGGTAAGGTTGTAATTTTTGGTAGGTGATGATGCCGCTTCGCACGATTTCTCCTCAGAAACGTTCTGGCTCTGATACCATGATAAAAGGAACAAATTGTGTTTGGGTTTTGAATTTCTGTGTAATTCATTCATCCATATGCATACACTGAATATATACACATGTTTCCTCCTAGAGCTGCCTAACATAACAAGATTACAATATATATTATTACTCTAATTACAACTTATAATTTCGGTAATTATTCCGGTGAATATTGTTTCCCATATTCTAACAATATCATACTTTGCATTGTGCGTGTAAATGATTGTGAAAATTTAGTTCAGGACCAATAAATCACAACAAAATACAAAAAATTTGATTATAAATTTATAATTCTATGTTTTTACTCTAAATAAGAGGTCAAATAGTTCGTATATGAAGTATACAATACAAAATTATGAGTATTTTTAGTAAAACGTTATCATACCAATTTATGCTAACAAAAAAAATATTACATTAATTTATATAATGTATTACAACTATATTAATAACACGCTTCAAAATTGTATTTAACATAAAAATATGTAGAATTATTTTATAAAAATATAAACAAAAAAATAGTGTTTGTCATAAAAATATAAGCAACTTGCATAAAGATAGTCACAACCTGAATTACATTAAAATTAGGCATTATATTCTAGTAATAATTGATTTCAAAAAAAAAAAGTAACCAATAGTATAAATAAAAAAATTCTAATAAAAGTATATTATCTTTTAACTCTTAAAATATCCAATACCCTAATTAAATAATACTTATGTGATAAATAAAATTGATAAGATTATATAAATAATTGAAAAAAAAAATATTTGTTTTTCTAATACACTAAATAATGTGACCTATAAAGTATAAAATCAATCAATGTGGATAATATTATAGTCATAGTTATAAAATATTAAAGTCAAAAAAATAAATATTAGTTATAACAGTAATGACATCATCATTGAATTTTGAAGGGAAAAACTTTTATTAATTAGGTTGTGACACGTAAGCAATATTAAATAATGATGAAGTCAGTAACATTTTGTTTTAGCAATAGTTATACATTGATGAAACAAAACCAATTTTCCAGATTCATATGGAGGCTAAATTTTATTAAATCCATATTAATAAATTAGAAATTGTGTTAAGTGGTTATTTGATTTTGGTATTTAAAATTAAAATTGTGTTGAATTTTTATTTAGTTTAAGAAAATCTCTTATATCAATTATGAAGGTCCCAATTTCAGAAATTTATGAAAAATAAAGAGGAAATCGAAAATGTTTGCTCTACCCTTGATTAATCACATTAGGTTACCACAATCACATGTATGATTGTTAGATGCTCAAATTTGTAGATGAATAATCATGTTCAATTATACAGTAGATGCCAAACAGCTAAACTAAAAAAGTGGGTATTTTTTCTACATTGAAAGTAGCTCTTTTAAGCAATAATAAAAATGTGTTCATTATATAAAGTGTCAATAAATAACATCCAAAATATCATTGTAAATGTTAAACAACTTAATATGCAAATTTTATGTAGAAAAAAGTAAATGTTATAATTATTTAATTGGCTTTAGCTCATTTTAAACTATGTCATAGTAAAATTAATTTAAATGAGAATTTGTGATAAATACTTTATGATTAGATTGTTAGTCACATGGTAATTATTTTCTTTTAAAACAAATAACTAATTTTATTTTACAAGTATATTTAAGTGAAATTGAATTACCGTCATAATTTATAAATACTGTCGGAACAATTCAAACATCAAAAAATAACAATATAATTAGAAAACTAATCAACGTAAACTATAGATGCCATGCATGGTGCTAGTCGGTGAGAAATGACGATAGCAGAGTGTTTTACTTTGAATTAGTCGCTGCAAAAGCTATTATATACTTCTATTTTCTTTGTAGATACGTTTTATTCCGCCTCATTGTGAGACGAGCCATTACAAGTAGGTTATTAGTAAAAAAAAAATAAATTAAAATCACTACAACATAATTTGCTTTTTATGGGTTATATTTAGCGACATTTAATTTAAATGTCGCTATTTCAAATTGCTAATAGTCTATATAGAGGATTTAAAGACATTTATTAGACTCTATAGCAGTATATTAAAAAATTTCACAAAAAATTTTTGCGATATGATCTAGTGACATTTCTCACAAATGCCCACAATAGACTATAATAACAATTACATATGCCACTAAACACCAAATAAATTGTGTCGCTGAATCACTTTATGGTGAAACTTTAAATTAAAACCATATATTAAAAATATGAATTAGTGGCATTTTTTAATACCACTAAATCCAATGTCGCAAAAAGTTAAATTGGTTGTAGTAAATATGAATTGGCACTTGTATAGAAAGCAATTTTTCATGAGTTTGGGTTGACCCAATTGTGATCATCTCATGGTGAGACGACAAAAAATTAGTGTAAGTTATTTACTTAATTAGACACTTTTTAACCCTGCTTTCCCAAGTTTTTCAGATAAAACCTAGGGATAATGGTAGCCATTGATCTTGTTTTTATTTACAAAAGAGAACAAAAGTGTAGACTCAGATCCTATGATAATTAAATAGATTATTACAATTACAAAGTATCTTAAAATAAGTGGAACCAGACCCTTAAATTAGGGTCGGGTCGAGTCGGGAAGATAATATATATGTGTAGTGTGTAACGTTTTAATTTTATCTAATTTTGTCTCGGTGTGTAAGGTGTTAAAGGTGTGATTTTTGTGGAGTACTAGGATGGTCTAGACACGGTGTTCGTCATGGTGTTTGCACAGTGCAATCACGTGCCTTGTTTTTGAGTGTCCTGTCTCTTGGGCCCTCTTCTCATGATTTTTTTCTATTCCGTGATTTGTTTCAGAAAATTAAAAACATATTTGATATATAATTTGAAAATAAATAAGATTGGAAATAGAAATTATTTTTTGAGTTTTAGCGCCGTAATTTTCTACTTCATAAATAAATAAATATTTGTCGTGAAAGTAGGTACGTCATTCCATATTGAATACATATATGTACATCCATAATTGATAATTGCTACTTAGTGACTTTCTATTAAGCATGAACTTATATAAAAACCTGATGAGGATAAAGTCAAATAGTATAAAATTGAGTTCCAGGAAAAAATAAAATTGTTTATGATTAAATCAATATCAGAAGGAATAATTAATATGAAGATGACCTGAAGGTATAGTTAGAGAAGCTAGTTATGGACATTACTTGATTATAACTAAATTTATATATAACAAAGCTGCATGGGGAGAGCAACTTTCCATTAGTTGGCATCAATCAATCAATTTAAAATTTAATCTAGCTAGAATGTATTTTTAATATTTTAATTACATATATATTAATTAAATGAAGTAGTTCTCATTTACTTTTTTTTTTTACTACATTCATCGATCATAGGGTCGGCCCTAGGTTTTAAGGGGCCCGGGGCGAAAGATTATTTATAGGCCCCTAAACTATTGTATACATAGAAAAGTTCAAATTTTAGCACTAATTGAAAACTAAAATTTTTGGGGGCCCTGGGCTTAGGCACGCTTTTCCCTTGCTTAGGGCCGGCCTTATAATCGATTACTCTTAAGCTTGATGTTTAAATATAGTCAATGCGATCTTGTTGGATTCGTTTCAAGGTAATTTTTTTTAATATCCAGTTATTCAAATTTTTAATTATGTATAATTACAAATACTGAGTATTGAATTAATAAATCAGATAAAATGTAACACCATATAAGATAATTGGTGTGAATTAAAGAGAATATTACTTAATATAGCTGAAAATTTGACATTTATCATCAAATCATAAGTCAAAATATATAGTATTATTTTTATTTTTATTTTTTTTCCTAATTTACTCATTGACATATATTATTATTTGTATTATTGGTGTTCGAATTTGCCAAGTATAAACGTAAGGTTTACAATTTTTTAAAAGATGATATAAACCGATACTCCTATGTGTTTTATTAGCAATTTTCACTCATAATTTGGTTGTGTATTGAACAATAAATTTAATTTTGTACTTCCACAAAAATAATACCATTGACTTAAATCAAATTAATAGGAGATAAATTAGTTAGAGCTTAGAGTTTGTCAATGTACAAATGAAGATAAGGCACAATCATCATTGTCCCACACTTTTTAAGAACCCTAACCAAAAATTGAAATATAAGGCTTCAAAAGAAGTGTTGAGTCCAACATATATTAATACTTCTAATTTTATTAAAAAGTTAGCCCAAAAATCATAATTAGCTACATTTGTGGCCTTTTCAAAAAATAGTTAATTTTGGGAGCCACCGTTTCAATATGAGATTATTAATACCCAATTAGTCTAATTATAGTTATTTTTAATATGCGATCAAATCTATTTAAGATCATAATTGATATATTTATGGTCAAAATTGATTTCTTGTATAAGTTATAACTCATTGTTTAATTGATCATTTTATATATAATTGAATCACTTTAAGGTCTAAATTATTTTTTCAATGTCAAAATTGAAGACTTTAAAAAAAAATGATTCAATTAAAGTTTTAAACTTGTAATAGTAGAAATTGTTTAATTTAATGTTAAAATTGATCCTTTTTAGATCAAAATTGAAATTGTTTTTATTGATTTCTTTTAAAAGTTATAATTGATCATTTAATTGATCACTTTATATATAATTGATCATTTAAGGTATGAACTGATCACTGTAACGCTGAAATTAAAGACTTTAAAATAATTGATTCATTTAAGGTTATAAACTTATAATGGAAATTGGTCAGTTTAACGTCAAAATTAATCACTTTTAAGTCAACGTTGAAATTTTATAATCCATTGGATCAAACTGAAACTCATCCAACTAATCGATTTGATAGGTCTAATTTTTAAAATTTATACTAATAAAATAATAAATTCTTTAAAAAGTACTCTATCTTCATTATCAAATACTCCCTTCTATTCACTACAAGTGTCCCATTTTCGTTTTGGACATTATTCATCTCTTACTTTTAATTTGTTTTTTATTATTCATCTATAAGTTAAAACATATAGTCAAATGGAATATTGTTTGATTCGTTTCAATGCAAGGATTATTCATTTTAACTTTTCACAATTTTTAATTATACACAATTAGAGATATGAAGAATTGAATAAGTACATTGAATAAATCGGAGGAAGTATTTCCATTTTATAAGCTTCGATAAGTACGTAATATCTCTAGATCCATAAAATAAGTACTCCATTATATGTACGTCAATTAGCTTCAACTCATTCATCAATTAGTTTAATAATTGGATCAAGTCAATATAAAAATAGAGATGCTAATAAACTATGAGTTCTTACTATAGCCATCTCCAATGTTAAAGAAATATATAAACTTATTACTCCCTCCGTTTCATTTTCTTTTTCTATTTTCTTTTTCACAGTTTTCAATGTAAATTTTAAACCTTAATATCTCTAAATAAATATAATAATAAATTATAAAAAAGTATATATTAAGAGTTAAGACTAATCTAACGAGATCTCACATGGATATATTTTATCTTCTAAAATATGTGTTAAAAACATTAATTAAAATTTTCTATCTTTAAGATAAAATATTCGAAATAGGAAAAACATTAAAAAACGGAGAAAGTATTAATTTATCATAATATTCTAGGTCAACATATATAATATTCATTTGGCAATGACCCAATGTACGTCGCTTTAAGATTGGACTTATTTGCGATTGAGAATTTAATTAGTTTTACAATGTAAAACTACATGCAACTAGTTGACATTACTTCTTTTCCCTAATTATTAAATTAGGGAATGTTGATGTTTTTAATCAATTAATATTTAGATCTATTAATTAGTGGTTTGATTGTCATAAAGAAAGTGACTATGATTGGCGACTACATGGGATAATAGTAAGTTTTATTACTATATTTTACTTGTATATATAAAATAATTATTTTGTTAGTCTAATGCATTTTACTTGCCTCCTAAACCTCCTACTATATGAGGAATATCCAACAAAAACTTTGTGGCATGTTATTGAGACAACAAGTGGCTGCATGCCATGCTCATCCATCTTTTTTTTATTGCGTCATTACTTTTTATTTACAATTTTATTTTATTCTGCATTTCCTCGAAAAACATTTTCGTTTTTCTTAATTAAGCAAACTCAAATCCTGTTCAATATAAACGCAATTCATGTAATTATTTTGTAAGTATTCTAAACATAATTTAAGTTTTTGTCGATTAAAGTTTGATCAATTTCGTATTTAAAAATACCAAATTTAATATTATTTATTTAAAAAAGGACCAAGTCCTAGTGCGACCATACTTAGGTGCACTCGCACTTTTTGTGGGACAGTGCCAATGACAAGTCGCACAATTTGTAAAAAAGTAGAGTTGTTCATGAGTGGATACCCGATCCACCCGACTTCAAAAATGGGTGAACTTGGACAACATTTTTCAAAATAAAACTAAAATTTGGACGGTACTACCCGTCCGCCAAGACAAATGGGCGGATAGCACATGACAAAAATTCCCCCAATACCCGTGGGTACACCCGCTTGCTCGCTCGCTTAGATTAATATATTAATTATTAAATAATAATTCTATTATTTATTATGTTGCTCTCGTCTACTCATTTACTGTCTAGTATACATTAGTAACAATATTCATAAATAATAATTACAGAGCTTAGTTTAATACTCCTATTAGTACTTTAGTCTACTCATCTACTGTTAACAATACATTACTCATTAACCCTCAGCACAGGCTTTAGCAAAACCTAGGCATTTAGACAACATTCAAAGTTCAAACTCGAAGCCAATTTACCTGGTATTTTGAGAGTTTTTATATATTTAGAGTATTTTGGACAATGTATATCATTTTAATTGTTATTAAGACTTAAATTCATAATTGTATTGTACTTCTAACTTTTATATAAGAAATGTCCGTTTAACCGTGGGTCTCGCTCGCTAAGAATATGAGCGGGTAATGACAAAAAGATATGCCCACAAATGCGGGCGAACTTTAAAATATTTAAGTCCTCGAGTATATTTTTAAGGAATTACCCGATCTGCTATCCGCCCAAGCCAGTCCATGAGCAGCTCTATGCAATAGCATGCACCTACTTACAATCGCACTTTTTGTGTTGACCATTTAAAAAAAAAAGTTTTTGTATATTTTAGTTATGATTTCGATAACTTTATCATAATATTAATCAAAAATTCAATAATTTTTCGTAGGATGATCCCATAGCCAAGAACACGTCGTCGTCGACTCGCTGAGTAGGTAGGGAGACCCTCATCACCAAAAATCAACAAAGTTGGTATTTGAAGCTATAATTCATTTTTAAAAAAGCATTTCATTTTAAAAAATTTCTGAATTTTTGCATAAATTTATGTTATGTCCGCATTTTCGATATTTAATTCACCATCCATATTAGTTGTTCAATGTTGAATAGAAGTCGATAGAGTTTATTTGAGAGAGAAGGTAAACAAAAAGCATAAAGTAAAGAGTTAGGGGTACGGATGGTCATTGGTTTAGAACCCTATGATAATATTAATTAAAAAATTCCATAATTTTTTGTAGGAGGATCCCACAACCAAGGGCGCATTGGCCCCAACTCACTGACTAGGTAGGAGACCCCGCCTCTGAACATCAACGAAGTAGATACTTAAAGCTATAACCCCTTTTTAAAAAGCAACACATTTAAGTACATTTTTAACTTTTCATAAAATTATGTAATCTCAACATTTTCGATTTAATTCACCTTCCATATTGGTCCGATGTTGAATAGGAGTCGATATTTGCGAGAGAAGTTAGAAAAAGGACCAAAAAAGAGTTAGGGGTAGGGGTGGTCATTGGTCCAGTATCCTATTAAACCCGCCCCATATAAAAGAGGGTAAGTCTTATTTTCTAAGATGTCGTTTGTGTGGAGGTATTGTCCGCTGGTGTATTGGATTGTCATTGGGCTAGATGGGGTACAGTGAGTAGTATGTAATGGGTCATCAGCTTGTTAGAGTGATGGTTTCTATGGCTGGTTCTGTTGGGTTGTGTGTTGGTGCACTACAAAAGAAATACAAGATGGCTAGGGGACCATTTCATAGCCATTTCGTAGCCATCTCCTATATGGCTACGTATATTATTATTATTATTATTATTATTATTATTATTATTATACATGAACAAATAAACAATACTAATTAGATTAAAATTACAAACAATAAAAATTAAATTATTATTAAATATATATTAAATTTACAAAAATCAATTCTTAAAATAAGAATTCTTTCAAACTTACAGCAAATCATTAAACTAATTATATAACAAATAGTAAATACTCCAAATAATCTAACTTATCTCTAAAATTACATTACAAATAATTAATACTAAAAAATCTAACAACATTAAGTACTAATGTTTTGTTACTTCCTCGTCTTCAATTGCTAGCCATCAAAGTAGTGCTATTGTTCACTCCAAGATACCAATTTTTGCTTCATGAAAAACAAATACAAATTAGAAAATACTCCAAATCAATAATTAAATAAATTATGAACAAATGAATAAACTTGATAATCAAAAACAGTTATAGAGGTGAAATAAACCAATGAATAAATAACTCTTAAAAACTTAAAATGAAAGACAAAGTTAAAAATCAATTGAAAACAAACACCAAGTATTTTAAATTACGAATAACAAGCCAAAAATAACAAAGAATAAAACTAATAAAACCTAAAGGAAGAAGCATATGAGAATCTGAAGGGTATTCTATTTACTTTGGGCATCTCATTGGATCCCAAATCAACTTATCTCATACTAAAAAAGAAGACTAATGGAAGGAATCAATTAATCTATAATCAAAAACAAATCCAGAGGCCAGATCTACTTGATGATGAATAAAAATATTGGGGATTTAATTTCAGAAGAAAAAGATAAGAGGATTAAAGATGGTAGAAGCGAAGAGAAGAACCAGAAGAAGAGGAAGAAGAAGGCCGGCCAGATCAAAGTATTTATATAGAAGTGCTTTTTTAGGACTAAGAATAGAAGTTTAATGGGTTAAGGGTACATAATGGCGACGGAAGGGAGACGGAAAATGCCCGTAGCCAATAGATGGCTACGGAATGGCTACGAAAAATGCCCATAGCCGATGGATGGCTACGGGATGGCTACGGAAATAGCCCATAGCCAAGCTTGGCGACGGGTCTTTTCCGTAGCCATCCCGTAACCAAGCTTGGCGACGGAACGTAGCCATCTTAGTTTATTTTTGTAGTGGTGGACTTTGGTGTACTATTTTGGGATCTTAGTGTACAAGTCATGTGCAAATTTTATTTAACCGCAAGTGCATGGTGTACGTGTAATCGCGGGACGAACACATAGAAGTTAGGATAAGAAACTTGCTAATTTCTACTAATTATATTGCTCAAGAGAAAAAAGTGTTTGATTGGTTGTTTTCTAACAAACTAAAAATGCAATAGGAAATATGAATTAAACTATATGATGAAGAGATCTAGGGTGTTGAGAATCCCCTAAACTCTTGTATGATCAATTTCTCATTAGTTTCTATGAAAAGACGGATTAATTACATTGTTAAACATGATCTTGTTAATAGATTTAGACCCTACTAATTCAATTCTCACACGCTAGTTTTATTGAATGAATTAATAAGAATTAAACTAAAATTTACTCTAAAGCAAAGTCAATCTCAATCTCACACGCTAGTTCTATTGACTAGTCCGACAAAGCACATTTGACTTAGGGTTAATTGGCACAATTTAACCACTTTAATCCTAGTTTCATAGACACATTCTAAGAATCAAATCATACTTAATCTATAGGTTCAAACCCTAACCCTAGAAAGTGGATCTACTCACTAATCATGGTAAAAGCAATAAACACAAACCCTAGGATGATATTAAACATGTATGAATATGATAATAATGACAAATTCAAGAGAAGCAATAATTGAATACCAAAGAACTCAACAATTAATTCAAAGAACAATAAATGAAGAACAAACTAGTTTTTATTAACGAATGATTACTAACAATAAAGAAAGTTAACTAAAGGAAGATTAAAACAAAGAAAAAATTGATATTAATAATCCAACCTTTTGTTTATCCACTGTGAATAATCCAACCTTTTGATTATTTTCTAATAATCCAACGTTTGCTCTTAGTTCACTGTGAATAATCCAAACTTTATTTAAGTTTGCTAGCAACATACCCTATTATTACCCATTATTAGTAATAAGGTATGTTGTAGGTAAATTTATCACAAAGGTTGGATTATTAGAAAATAATCAAAAGATAGGATTATTCATAGCGGATAGGTGAAAGGTTGAATTATTAATATCAATTTTTACAAGGAATTAAAGACCAAAAAAATTAAATTCTAAGAAACTTACAATGCTCAAAGCAAGATTAATGGTAAACTTAATGATAAACTAAATTAAAAGATCAAATTCAATGTAAACTAATGAAAAAAGTAATTAATCTATTATAAGGAAGAAGGAGAGGAAGGAGAAAAGGAAGAAATCCTAATTAGATTTTTAATGCCTATTTATATTAATAAGGACTTTACCCTCAAAGCTAATTAACAGATTAAAGTAATGACGTTTCAAAAAAAAAGTTTAAAGTAATGAAATCCTGTGCAAAAATAGAGGGCACAACCGAGTCGGCTTGCCAAAACAGGACAATATTATACTGTTGGAAAGCCCTTGTAGTCTAGTTTTTAATGCCGCAAACCTTGCATTAAACTGATCTTTCTATCAAAAAGAGTATACATATATCAAATTTTACCTCAAAACTTTTGCATTTATAAACACTCTTCTACCCTTTTGCTAATTTTCTTTGTAGAACATCTTCAACCGAGCTAAATTCCCCTTAGTAAATTCCATCATCATTAAAACCATAAGAATTATGCTTAAAACAATCAAAACCACTCAAAATCAACATGAATAACCAAAATGAATAAATAGCATAAATCTTCAAAATAATCACGAAATTACTAACAACGACCATCATTAAGGATAGGGGTGTTCATTAGCGGGTACCCGGCATTTCGAGTACCTGGAAAGTCGGGTACCCGGTTAGTCAGGTACCTATTTTAACGGCCCGTGTCCCGGCCCATCTAATGCGGGTACCCGGTTTTCGGGTACCCGGATAATACCGGTCGGGACACCGAGTACCCGGTTTTTATTTTTTTTAATTAGTTTAACAAATTTAATTGTAGTTTTTATTGATCTCTATAACAGGTTTGTCAAATTTCCTTCTACCTCAGCATGATATTACTTGTAGTTTTGATTATTTGTAAAATTTTGTTCCCTCCAACAACTTGCTGACTTTAATGTCAAGTAGTGGATCACAAACTCACAAAGCTGCTATTTCAAGATCTCTTAATTGCTATAATAGTTTTAAACATCCAATACATTCAGTTTTTGTGTCTAAATTGAATTGTGTTCTACATGTTTGTCAATACTCATAATTGAATTGTTGTTGAATTGGCAATTGTTTAATTGCTGGTATTCTGTATATATATTTTGCTTTTTCGGTTTTTGTACATTTTACTTCAAGTTTTGTACATTTTGCTTTTGCATTTGAATATGTGAAAAGAAAAAAACCCTAAAAAATAAGTACATATATATTAGGCGGGTCATTAACGGGTACCCGGATCATTTTGATATCGACCCATGACCTGACCCGTTTAAGACGAGTCGGGTACCTGGCCCGAGATTTTCAAATTTTTTTACTTTTGACCCACCAGTTATGAGACGGATCGGCGGATTGGCGGGTCGGGTCAAGCGGGTCGGGTATTTTTTAACACCGCTAATTAAGGAGTATAAAATGATATAAATAAATGCAAATAATTGCACTTATCAACAACTGATGTTCTTTTATTTTTCTGCTTCCTTTTTGTACCTAGGCTAGTAGGGGTGTGTAGAGTGGCGATGTGCAAGGATGGTACAAAGGTGGATATGTCACTAGTGTTGTGTGTACTAGTGTGGTGCTGTAGTGGGTGGATGTAATGTGTGGGGATGAAACTTTGTTGGGGTTTGGGTGATATTGCTGTGATTGCTGCTATATGGTCTGTTCTGAAATTTATGGGTAGCTATCTTGATACGGTGCTATGCAGGTGTGGAGTAGGATCTAGCTATTGGATCTACACTTGCTTTACTGATTTTGGTGTATCTCTAGCTACTTGGGGTGTGTAGTATGTTGGTTTGCATTGTGGTGATAAAGTGGGTCTGTCACTGGCATTGTTGTTAAAATCGTGATTCTAATATACGAGTTTACGATTCAAAAACACGCGAGCGATTTGAATCGTAGGTAGGGTCTTAAAGTTGTAGAATCTTACGATTCTAATTGGAATAAAATATTTAGAGGTAGAATCATAACACGATTCTACGATTTAACGATCCGATTCTATTAATTTAGTATGAATTATTTTTAATTTTTCTTATGTATCATCTTTTACTAATCTTTTTCGCATATACACATAAATTTCAAATTTTCCATCATGAAAATTTATAATATTCAAATTTCTTAATCAGTATGAAGATTTAAACTAATTATTAAAAAGATTTCGTTATATTCTTAAAAATAAAGTTAAAGAAACTTTAATTCATAAATTTAAAATTTTGAATTGGATAATAATGATAAGAAACAAGATATTTTTAGTATGTTTAATTTTATTTGTAGAATCTTACGATTCTACGATTCGATTCTACCTCTCTAAACGATTCAAAGTAGAATCGCGATTTTTACAATTTTGGTCACTGGAACTGTGCGTGATGTTGTGGTGCGACCGTGTGACACTGGGGAATACGATGTTGCCACTATACTATTGTGCTTTCTATAGTGCGGGTTGTTCTTGAATTGTCGTGATTGATGGTCTTACTTTTGTTTTGTAGTGTAGGTTTTGCTTGTTAGTGTTTACGTCGCGGATAGCTGTTTTTGTTTTTCAAAATTTGGTGTGCAAGGTGTTTTTTGTTGTTGAAAATAAAGACCTGTTCAAGATCATCTTAAAATCTTCTTGTGACTACAATCATCGATACGTAATAATAATAATAATAATAATATGCATAACATTTGTAACTGATAAATATAGTTAGAGTTGTGTTTAGCATGTTTTTGATAGAGAAATATATGGTGTGACACGAACTTGTTGTTGCATTAAGAAAGGTATTTTCCGACTATACCAAGTGTAAATAGAGGGGACTTTCTCAAGATTAACACGCCTACCAAAAGCAATGTATACTCACAACTTGAGGTGTGAAGCAACTAGCACTCTTCCACAAAAGAATAGGAAAAGTGATGAGAAATTGAGAATTGCGTGTTTACAAATGAATGAAACACCGTCTATTAATAGGGATTTTCTAACAACTCTTTTTCAACGTTCATAAAGCATAGTTAAACAATATAGTTATTTCGTTAAGATTATGTCACACCATGAACGAAAAAAGAGTTGTTGGAGAAATTAAATAATTCCATCAATGAAAAAAGAGTAGGAGAAGGCTTGAAATGGCCATTTATGCGACAATTCCCCACAAATGCCATTTCAAGATAAATATTTGTGCAAGAGAAAGCTTTGACACATAGCAACTAAGTGGACAAAGCGTTGAAATTTTTGTTTAGCGAAAGGACGGAACAATTCACAAGCCCTCGTGAGTGAACTAAGTCTTGAACTCCAAGAACTCTTAATCAAACAAGTAAACTAAGTCTTGAACTTATAAGATTTGAACTAAGACCCTTAAACCACATGCCTTGCCTAGAGAGGTACCAACTCCGCTTAAGCTATATGGTGCATTTTTATGGCTTATGCACCTACCTTGATTTTCATGAGCACTCTAGTGGAATAATAGCCCGAAATTCCAAATAAGAGGTGTTTAACCCCCACACTCACATAGTGGATTGTCTCAAGTAGTACACCACAAAGTACTACAAGATCCATAAATAGCCTAATGACTGAAACCTCTAATATAGAGAAATCCCAATAAATGTTATAGGAATAGGTGAAATGCATGCTCATTCACGTTTGGGCTTTAGCACTATCCCCCTTGACACATCAAGAACCACTTATCTTGATAATCCTTTTTGAAAAACATGTATGGTATTCACACTTTCTATCTAAGGACTTTTCTCCATACGGGAATCATGTTATTCTTTTCCCCCATGAACATAATCGTATCAAGAACCACTTATCTTGATATCCTTTTTCATAAGGTAATGAATGGTATTCTTACTTTCTCCAAGAGGAACTTCCCCCATTCGAAAATTTATATCACAATATCAGAATTATCTCAAAAGAAACATCATCAAACAAATTCATACAATTATCTCAAGTAACATATAGTTTGATGCTCACAACTTAAGTATGATATTCAAAATAATAACAAATACATAAGTATTCAAACTCATCATGGTTATAAAAGAACAACTAAAGCATGCATCTACAAAACAACTTGAACACTTAAAGCCTAAACTTAAATTAGGCACCACTTTAAGTCATATGCATAATTTAAATAACTATATCTATGCATTTCCATATTTGTTTAACACAACAACACAAGCCACACAACCTATTATGAATACCTTGTAACTCTTCAAATGTGTAACAAATATTCATATAACAAACAAGTAACTCAATCTAAATTATGAACTAAATCACAAAGGGACTCATCAATTACTAAAGGTTTCATAAGTTCAATTCAAACCCAAAGAAGTTTCTAAAACTTCTTCCTTATTATTAGAAATACTTCTCTTAATAATATTTTAGGGAAATACAAGGAACATCACATATACTTAAAGAGGTTTAAGAACACAATAATTAATAACCTTTAGTAAATACTTTTCAAATAATTTCATCAACAATACTCAAATGAGTATTATTTTTGACAAGGAAAATATTTATAATACCCCCACATTCAAGAAGTTTAACAATATTTTAAGAAGATCACATAATGGTCACTGAGGCATAAACTCCACCATTTAAATCCCTACTTTTATTGTCCCTATTATCTTCAAAAAGTTTCTATCTTGCTAACAAGTCACAAATGCTTACAACTCTAAATTTTATGAATCACTTTAAAAGTCAAATAATTACTACAGAATTTTAACTAATCAAGATTCATACATATTCGAACTATAAAAGTTTTAAACCATATATTCAAAACCTTACAAAACTTGATGCTTTCATCCACATGACAAGATAATGTTTGCAAACTTCTATGAAGTCTTTAAACATCAAGAAACAAATTATTTTGAATAAAACTCTCTTTCAAAAAATCTCTTAATGGGCAAACTTCAACCCATATTAAATTATAAATTTTTTTAACTCAATAAATTAATTTATGAAAGAGATGACAACTAAGGACTAATAGATTTCCACATTTTCCACTCAACCACCATGGGAACTTTTTATCACAAAGCACTGCTGCTCGCCATTTAAGTCAACCCACTTGTATAAAATTAGTAACATCTCCATTAGTCTCCCCATGACTCTAAACCACCGATCCCAAATATTTGAACTTGGACGTACATGCAACAACTTTTCCCCTTATAGTCACTTCTGGCTCCCCTATGGAATCTGTCCCACTGAAGTTACATCACAAGTATTCGGTGTTTGTACGACTTATGCGTAACCCCTTACCCTCCAAGGCTTCCCTCCACTCTTCCAATTTACTATTAGCCTCCTCTTTGGTTTCTGTACTAAAAGCTATATCATCGGCGAAAAGTATGCACCATGGTACAGTTTCCAAGATGGATTTAGAGATTTCTTCCACAATGATAGTAAAATGAAGGGCTTAATGTTGATCCCTGATGTAGTCCCACTTTAATTGAAAAAGACTCTGTCATACCTACCGATGTATGTATGTTAGTCGCCACTCTGTCATACATGTCCTGTATTACCTCAATGTACCTTCATGAAATACCTCTATTCTTGAGGCTATCCCAAACGATGCTCGTGGTATGCTATCGTATGCTTTCTCAAGATCAATGAATACCAAATGTAAATCCTTCTTTCGCTCCCTATACCTTTCCCTCAGTCTCCTCAAAATATGGATTGCCTTGGTGGTTGATTTTCCTGATATGAATCCAAATTGGTGCTTTCTAATTATCGTCTCTCGTCTTATTCTTTTCTCGATCACTCTTTCCCACAGTTTCAACGTGTGGCTTAGAAACTTGATCCCTCTATAGTTCCCGCATACTTGTGCATCACCCTTGTTTTTAAATAATGAGATAAGTGTGCTAACCCTCCATTTTTCTGGCATCTTACTAGACCTCAAGAAGACATTAAAGACGTCAGTAAGCCACTGAATTCCCTCATCTCCTAAACCCCTCCACACTTTAATCGGAATGTTATCAAGTCTAACTGCCTTTGCTCCCCATCTTTTTGAGAGCTTCTTTTAAATCTGTCGTGGTAACATTAATAATCGACCTATGATCCTATGTTCTTTGGAAGTCTGAAGTTTGTTGAATTTCCTCCTTTAGACCCCTAGTCTCATTCAGCAGTTGGGAAAAATATTGATGTCATCTCTTCTTGATATCCTCTTGTTTAAGGAGTACTCATCCACCTTCATCATTAATGAACTTCGCTATCCCTAAGTTCTTCTTCTGTTGAAATCTTGCTTTGACCAACTTATAAATAAACTTCTCCCCCTCATGAGTCTCAAGCTTTTGATAAAAGGCTTAAAACGCGTGATCTTTTAACTCTGCTACTGTTTTCATTGCCGCCCGCTTTGCTTCCCTCTCCTTCTTATGTGTCCTATCCTCCTCCTCCGTGCAAGCCATGAACTCCTTAAATCTTTTGTTTTTGTCCTGTATCATGTTTTGCACTTCTTCGTTCCACCACAAAGACTCTTTGTACACCTTTGTTTTCCCCGTCGACATCCCTAAAGTCTCTTTTGGCACCTTTCGAATGGCTTCCACATTTGGTTTGCATCGTCCGTTATACTTGGGTATCCCGACGTCTTGATCTTGTTTGACACGGTTGCGACCATATTCCCTTTAAATCTTCCTCATATAATCGGTTGCCTGACCTTTACCTTCTTCTCGGCAATCTTTCTCTTCATACGAAACACTAAAAATAATAACCTATGTTGGGTGAGCATCTCTGTACCTAGCACGACCTTACAGTCCAGACACGAGCTTCGATCAACCATCCGTACTAAATAGTAGTCTATTTGGGTTGCATGCCCACAACTCTTGTACGTAATCAAGTGCCTATCCTTGTTTCTAAAGATTGAGTTTGCTATAAACAAATCCTTTGCTAACGCAAACTCAAGAAAGATCTCTTCACTCCCGTTCCTTGCACCATAATCAAACCCGCCATGAACAAAGTTATAGTTAACTGCCTCCTCACCTATGTGTTCATTAAAATCTCCACCAATAAAAACTTTTTCATCGGTAGGGTTGGTATCTATAAGATCACCTAGATTATCCCAAAACTCACGTTTGACTTCCCCATCTAGCCCAACTTGCTGCCCATACGCACTAATGATCGATATAACCTCTTCTCCCACTACTATTCTAACTAGCATAATCCTATCATTGCACCTCCTAACTTTGATCACTTGCTTTAGTATATCATTCGCTACAAGAATATCGACTTCACTTTGCTTTCCATCCAAACCTACATACCATAGCTTATAAACTTATAAAACGCTTGCTTTTTGTCCCTTCCATCTAATTTCCTAAACGCAAGCCACTTGAATCTTGTATTTATAACAAACTTAAGTCAATTATTGACATGAATTAAAATAAGTAAATATTAAAATAAGATTATATACTTTTATAGCATGAATTCACTAACTAATATAAATAATATATTCTCGAGAGAAGAACTGCAAGTGAAGTTCCTCCAGTGTAGTACACCAACAATGTCTTGTAAGATCTCATGATTTTAGTACTTTAATTCAAGAATTTAGTACGTTAATTCAAGAATAAATCTGAAACGTATTTTTTGTGTAAAATACTTTTGTATTTAGCTTCACATTTCCTATTAAATTTATTTTTTGATTCTCGTATGTAATGGCAATATATTTCTTTATATAAATGCAAAGCTCATTATCCCAGAATATATATAACTTTTTTGCTTGAATGTGAAATTTACTCAAGGGAATTTTCATGATATATCACGGAGTTTCTTCATAATTCACCATATACCACATCAAATGTTGTAGATCACCATATACCATTGAGTTTTAGTCCGTTAGCACATAATACCAATAATGACAAATTCCGTTAGTCTGCCGTTAGTGGTAATTATTAATTCACCATATACCATTACTTTCTTGTTTTTTTTTTGCGTCAAATACCATCATTTTAAAATATAGTTATATTCAAAAGAAATGTCATCCAAACAAAGTATTTAACAAAATATAGTTATATACAAACCAAGTTTCACACAAAAGTTACATTAACCAATGGATATAGCTATATTTTAAAATGATGGTATTTGACGCAAAAAAACAAAAAAATAATGGTATAGGGTGAATTAATAATTACCACTAACGGCAGACTAACAGCAAACTAACGGAATTTGTCATTAATGGTATTATGTGCTAACGGACTAAAACTCAATGGTATATGGTGATCTACAACATTTGATGTGGTATATGGTGAATTATGAAGAAACCCAGTGGTATATCATGAAATTTCCCTTTACTCAAATATATAAGTTTCTATTGTTTAGCATTTCGTGATCAATAAGCTCAACAAATGCATTGATAACAACCGTTATGGTGATCATAATCAAATCAGGAATAGTTCCTCATTAAACAACAAAAAAGGATGTTAAAAATGTCATTTAAGCCTTTCAATTGGTTGTTAAGCTAGGAGGAGGAATATGACTGACAAGGATTTGTGTGGACTTGGTGCACACTAATATTAGTGTGAACCAAGTCTTACACTCTACTTCACTCCACTTTCCTACACACAACAAATACATTTGATTTAGGCGATAAAGTAAAAAAGTCTCCAGCTTTGTCCCATAAGGCCTTATGCGACAAAATAGGCGTCAAAAGCCTCCGTTGCATAAAACTTTGTCGCCCAGGTAAATTGCTGACGCATGCTTTGACGCCTAACTATGGGACAAAGAAAAAATAGGTCGCCTATTGCGTCGCCTAAAATAATTAGATGACATAAAATAAATTGAATATTTGTTATTATTATTTAATAATAATAGTATTAATTACTATTATTATTAAATAATAACAACAGATATTCAATTTTTTATAATAAATTATAAAGACATATTTATAAAATAAAGATCATGAATTAAATATACAATAATAAACCAAAAATATATACATTAATTTTTATACAATAAGTATTAATATGTACAAAAATGTTTAATTAATTAAAAAATATACAAAATATAAACTATACATTAAAATTAATAATACAATAATTAAATGTAATTAAATCTATGCATATACACAAAAAATAAATGAAAAAATACAAAAATTAAATATAACCACCACGACTAGAGCAACTACCACCACCGCGGCTATAATGCGAACCCCGGGATCCACCCGATCCACCTGGGCTACTACCCATATCACCACCCCTACCTTGGCGACCAGCTACTCCCGAACCATGAAATGCATTATTGCTTTTCCCGTGCAATGCATTCCGTAAATTTTGGCAAGTATCATCGAGAGATTGTAAACGCTCTCCCATTTCTCTTAACTTATCTCGAGTAGGCACCCTCTCTTCAAGTTGAGCTTGCATGCATATGCAAAATTCATTCATGTTTCACTCCATCGCTTCAGGGTGCACTCTCATTTTTTCTTGAGTTTCGCGTTGTTCTCGGGGGGTGAATTGGCTCTCAAAAAGTTAGGGTAAAAGTATTCGTTGGCGGATCCCAAACCATAATACCCGGGGTATGAAGGTGCTTTTTTATTATTATTCACAGCCATGATCGCCTCTGCATAAATTTTAGAGGAATCGGGTTCTTCACTTTTTCTTATCGCTTCTGCTTCTAATTTGCGATAGTGCTCCTGTACACAAGTTGACAAACATGTTAGATGCAATAATAAACAACAAAATTAATCAAATCAATTAGAATAATATACTTACTTCAATTTTTTTGTCGTATTCGATGATTAGGACACACTGGTCGTCCGCATTGCACACTCCTTTTGTTAGTAATAACAATCTATAAGGAGTAGGCTCTACGTTGCCAGATTCTTCGACCATACAAAAAAACAATAGTGATTAACAATCAATTATTCACATGAAATTTTAAAGAAATAATTGATGAACCAAAACTTACCATATTTTCGCACAAGCGCGCGGCAGAATACGGGCCACCACAATAAGTGGGCAAAGGTGGCGCACCAGAGTTCCCTTTACGCTTGTTACTCTTCCCTCGAGAGCTTTTGGCCTTAAACACCTCGGTTTCGGAGTAACTTTTCAAGGCATTCCAAAAATCCGATGGGGTATAGTTATTAGGGAGAAAGGGCTCCTGTTCCTCAATCTCAAGGCCCTGACTCTCCCTCTCGGCCCGTTGTTTCTCTCGTTGGGACATAAGCTCTCGCTGTTTTGTTCTAAGTTTGTTTATTCTGTCTCGGTACCCAACAGAGCATCAAGCATACCACACTTTGTAGACATCCTTGTCCATGTTGGGATGCTACTTATAGCATTTCTAAGTTTGTATTAAACACGAAATAAAGTTTAATTAGTTTTACTTATTATGTGTAACATTGTCTAAACTAAGTCAAAGTTAATAACATATACCTTAAATTCGTCCCAACAAAAATTTTTTAACCGCCTCTAGAACCTTCTTCCAAGAAGTCCCACTAGGGTCCAGATTAAGTTTGAATGTCTTTCTAATTTTGGATGAGGCGCCCACTCTAGGGTTAACAGATTTGAAAAAACTTAACAAAAACAGAAAAAAAAAAAAAACCAAAAACCTAACAAAATAAACTTAACAGATTTGAAAAAAAACACAAAAATAAACTTAAAAGATCTTTTCGAAACAGAAATTTAGCTTATAAAAACGACAAAACAATAGACTTAACAAAAATGAAAAACAATAAAAATTAAACTTAACAAAAAAAGATCTAAAAAAACATAAAAAACAACAAAAAAAAACAAAAATTAAACTTAACAAAAATAAACTTACGAGAAAAAAACAATAAACTTAACAAAAATGAAAAACAATAAAAATTCCACTACACATGCATTAAAATTCTCAAAAAAAAACAAAAAAAAAACAAAACGAGAAAAAAAAATCAGAAAGAAACCCTAAATCAGAAACATGCTGCATGCATGTTTAAACCAATACAAAGAAAACTGAAAATCCAAATTATTGAAGAGGTAAGAGCTCATACCTGGTAAGCTAAAATCCAATATTAAGAATCCAAATTTTCCAAACCGTCAATGTAAGGCACATGTGTTAGAAAAAAAATATAAATCAGTTAGTAATTCGAAATAAGTGAAAATTATATGAAAAATTGAATCCAAAAGTAAAACGCTCCAAAGCAAAGGTATCCAAAAATGACCGGATTATAGAGAAAAAATGACTTGAAAATGAATGTTTAAAGAAAGAAAATAATTAGAAATAATTAGGGTTTCAAGAAAAAGGAGAAGGAAAGGGTGAGGAGAGAGTTGTGGAAAATGACGGGTGTGAGTTTCATATATAGAAAGCCCTATGCGACTTAAATATGAGTTGCCTATTTTGTCCCCTGACCATTTAACGGTCAAAATTTAATTTCGAAAATGTTAGGCGTCAAAATACGTGCTTATGCGACGTAACAAGCAACAAAATAAATGCGTCGCATAGAGTTAATTAGGCAGTTGAACTTTGGTTTTGAGAGCCCACTTATCAGCGAATTGTCTTATCAGATCACTACGAGTAAGTGTACGAAGTATTTATGCGACAAAGTATGCTACCAAAATTCACGTCGCATAACTTGTTTTTTTGACGCCTATTTAGTCGCCAGTTTATTGAATGATGTGTTTCAACCCCGTCCTAGTATTTTTACGTGTGTGGTTTAATTATTATTATATTATTATTGTTGTTGTTATTATTATTATTAGTAGTATTACTGTTATTATTATTATTATTGTTGTTGTTGTTATTGTTATTATTATTATTATTATTATTATTATTAATTTTATTATTGTTACTATTATTATTATTATTATTATTATTATTATTATTATTATTATTATTATTATTAATACAATTATTATTTTTTTTTATTATTGTTAATATTATTTTTATTATTATTAGTATATATATATATATATATATATATATATATAAAAAAAAAAATGTAGGAATTTGAAATATTAATGACTAGGATCGATAAGAAAACAAAAATAAATAGTTCGAGTAAAATACAATAAAGTGATACAATACATTAATTAGTACTAGTAATAGTTTACATCATCTTCATCTTCAATACTAAACTACTCAGCGTCATCCTCGTTTTGCTCGTCACCGGACAATATTAAATCATCATCGGCATCTTCGTCGAGAATTGTTGTCGACGGTTGTGGTTCATCATCGCACACAATAAATTGTCCGAAAGCAGCGCGGAGCGATGTCTCAACATTGTCTTCATATAAGAGACCTGAAATTGTATGCGTTGTTCCTCTTGGAATGCGCCCTCATCTACTTCAGTAGAAGTAACAACACTAACTTGGTATTTCTTTGGTCTAACTTTGCACACAGCTCGCCAATCTCGTAAATCACGTCGTACACATAGATATGGCATGTAGTAGACTTGAGTAGCTTGACTTGCTAGGACGAAAGGGTCATATTTTCCGTACGACCGATTGATGTGGATGTCTACTATCTGGTAGAGTTCGTGAACACGTGTACTGCTTCCACGTTCATGACGATTCGGGTCATACCAGTGACATTTGAATAAAGTCACTCTCTTGATTGGCATTGCCAGATATTCAAGCTCTATAATGTCGTCAGGCCGACCGTAGAAGTCTTCTCCGTCTTCACTATCATCGGTTGCTTTAACACACACTCCGCTATTGTCTGCAGCTTTTCTCGTAGCGTGTGTGTTAATGTGAAACTTATAACCATTGACATAACAAATCATATAAGTTTTTGCGTATTTCAAAGGTCCCTGTGCCATGTCTTTCAGTATTTGTCCGTTAGCATAATCGATATGACCGGCAAAAGCCTGTAAATACAAAAAACAGAGTTAGATCAAATAAACAATAATATCACTCTAAAGAGAATATAAACTTACGTATTGTTTGAAGAATATTGGAAATTGCTCTTTGAGTAAAGCATCAAATTGGTTAAGTGGCATCGAAGGAGGCACGTCAGATTGTAGCTGACTTGTGAACCTTCTCAGATCTTCGGGGTCTAACAATCTTGTTTTACCCATTCCATGAAATCTGACTTGGTGAGTGAAAATCGACAGGACACCTGATCTATCATCGCTATCGTCGTGCATAAGAAGGTCTCTATATCTACAACTTACCTCTGGCTTGAAGTAATGAGATACAAAATGTGAAACTTTTTCAGTAAGATATTGATTGCACATTGATGCTTCAACATGGGCTTTGTTTCCAACATTGAGTTTCAAATGACGTAAGTACCTAATTGTAAATAAATATATTAATTAGACACGACAAATCAAATAAATAATAAAACATTAACATTAATTGGATGACGTGCACATACCGTTCGAATGGGTACATCCACCTATATTGAACGGGTCCAGCTATTCTTGCCGCATATGGTAAATGAACGGGTAAATGCTTTATGCAATCAAAGAATGATGGGGGAAATATCTTCTCTAGTTTGCACAGTATAACTGGGATTTCCGACTCTAACTTCATCATGTCTGACGATCTCAGTGTTGGTGAAGTTATCATTTTGAAAAACAAGCTTAACTCAGTTAGAGCCACCCAAACAGGTAGAGGGAGCAGGTCACGAAAGGCAATTTGGAATTAAGTGTTGCATGAAAACGTGACAATCGTGGCTTTTCATTCCGAATATAGAATGTTTGTTCATGTCAATTTTCCTAGCCAAGTCGGACACATAACCATTTGGAAACCTTAACGTCTTCAGCCAGTCAATCAGAGCAAAAATTCCTCTATCATCTAGAGTATACGATGCCATTGGGATTTTGTTCCCCACAGGATGCAACGCACTTCTGATGCCGAGTTCTTGCAAGTCTCTACGTGCAGCAATATGATCCTTGGTTCCCTTTTCAACGCGCATCACTGTATCAAAAATGTTATCGAAAAAGTTCTTTTCAATGTGCATCAAGACAATGTCTGATCATATTAGTTTTCCAGTACGGTAAGTCCCAAAACACACTTATCTTTTTCCACCCCCCAGTATACGGACCATAAGTGTCGTTATATTCGCGTGCACCATCCTCATATTCTTTCTTCATTCCGTACATGTTAAGCTCCGCAAGTAACTCAACACCTGTGCGAATAGGTGGGGCATGACCCTCATCTTGAACCCTTCCCATGAAGCTAACCCTATCCCTTCTGAACGGATAACAGTCAGGCAAAAACAATCGATGACAGTCAAACCAACACATCTTCCTACTGTGTCTTAGATAAAAGGCCTTTGAATCGGACATGCAATAAGGACATGCATTTTTACCGTGAGTACTCCATCCAGATAACATCGAATATACCGGAAAGTCACTTATTGTCCACATCAATACCACTATAAGACAAAAGATCTGCCCCGTGTACACATCATATGTCAGGATGCCCTCTCTCCACAACATCTTAAGCTCCTTAATCAAAGGTTGAAGGTAAATATCGATGTTTTGCTTAGGATTATTAGGCCCTAGCGCAATGACTGTCAAGAACATGTATGGTGTCTTCATGCACATCCACGGAGGGAGATTGTATGGTGTAAGGATCAGTGGCCACGATCAATACTGCCTTCCTGAGGATCCAAACGGATTAAATCCGTCTGTACACACACCAAGCCTTACATTTCTAATCTCGGCAGAAAAATCTAGGTGCGTTGCGTTAAAATGTTGCCAGGCCTCTGAGTCTGACAGGTGACACATTTCCCCCTCTTCGTTGTGGTGCTCAGCATGCCATCTCATTTCACTGGCTGTCACTCGAGACGCATACAACCTTTGTAAGCGTGGACCTATCGGAAGATATATAAATTGTTTCCTTGGAATTCGTCTATTTCCAACATCGTCTCTGACCCACCTTGTTGTCGAGCACGTACGATAGCGTCTTGCATTAGTAGTACGACCCTAGTAGCTCATACATCCATTAATGCAACAATAAATCCTCTCTGATGGCAACCCAAGCCCCGCTATTTGATTCTTTGTGTCATAAAAACTAGATGTCATCTCGTTCGGTTGAGGTAAAGCCTCCCGCATCAAAGTGCACGTATCGTCACATATCCTCTCGAAGCAATTATGTTCTGTCTTTAGATTCGTCAACCTCCTTATAATCGACATCTCAGAGTAATTTTCGCAACCTTCATAAAGTGGATTGATTGCGGCACTGAACATTTCAAAAAACCTTTTCGCCTCCGGATTCGGCTCTTCCAAAATCACATCATCAGGCGACTGTGCCTCCATGTAATCGTGCTCATTCTGCGGAAACATATTTTGGTATGTCTCCGAAAATCTACTCGCAGCAGCATCATGAACCGTACGAACGTAAATATTTTCCTCTGGAATCGCGTTTACGGGTAGTACATCTTCAGGCATCTATTCCCGAACAAACACATTATTGCCGCTGCTACCTTCACCAGCGGCAATATCGTAATGATACCTCCAATCGTAATAATCTTCCACAAAATCTTTTCTTAAAAAATGCTCCCTCACATCATTTGGATTTTTAAAAACAATATTTTTGCATTTCGCGCAAGGACATCTAATTTTTGATGAACGACTTTTTGACAGTGCAAATAATAAATTCTTCTAATCCCCGTTTAAACTCTATATTAAAAGACTCGTCATCAAATTCTCTTTCGTACATCCAATTTATATTGTACAAAAATGATAACTATTGTCATCCGTCATTGCGTATACCTATATAAAAATTAAAAACACAATCAAATATATAAAAACTAAATGCAAAAATAAACAAAAATAACACAAGCCACAACCCAAATTGATACATCAAATAACCGTATATAATTAAACAAAATATTAAACTAATATAATTAATTTTTAATTTTTTCATTATCATAAAAATACAAATATCAAATAATTTTAAAAAATCAATATGTAATAATTTTACACAAATAATAAACATATAAATATCATATTATAAATATGTGTAAATATAAATATATAGATTAATAAGGATTATCATACATGTATAAATTAAATTAATTATAAATATAATGTCAATAACTACAATTACACCTTTCCACGTACATGTAGAAAATTAAATAAATACAATTCAAAAAAAAAATAGAAATATACCTTTCCGCGTATCTAGCTTTGTTGTGTTCCTTCACGACCAAATACTAGAACATGTATATGGGAATGTTTTGGAATTTGGCGTATACAAAATGACGAACATTTAGCTGTTTATATAAACAAAAAAAAACAAATTGTATACGACAAATCAAGCGACTGAAATCCATTATTTAAAAAAGAACAGGTTTTTATTCCCGCTAACATGCCTATGCGACATGTTATGTGACAAAAAGTGTTTAGGCGACAAAATATGCGACGTTGTATCATTGTCGCATGCTGGCGACAAAGCATTTTAGTCGTTAGTTTTATCGCCAGTTTTGTCGCCTAGCCTCTCTCCTTAGAATTGCGTTTTGTCTCCAAACGAAGATGTTTTTGTAGTGACACTTCACTTCACTTCACTCCACTTTATTCTCCTTCCCACTCTTCACTCCACACTTCCACTCTATTTCGCTTTACTATTATACTTTCACACTTCGTCCATTTCACTCTTATACTTAAAAAAAAAATTTAGAAATTCATATATTTAATATTTAAAAAATAAAATATTAAAAATAAAGTTTAAAAAATTAAATTTAAAAAAAAATTTAAATTTTTAAAAACTAAAATAAATTAAAAATTTTAAAAATTAAAAAAATTAAAATTAAAAATTAAAATTTTTTAAAAAACTTTAAAATAAAAAAAATTAAAATTAAAACCTAAAATTTATGAAATTAAAAAATTTAAATAAAAAATTAAAAATTAAATAATTAAATAAATTTTTTTTTCTTTTTGAAAAAAAAATTGAAAGTAGAGTAAGGGAATATCTACTATCTAATCTAACTAAATTAGTAAGGGAAGTAGATTGAAAATAGAGTAGATAGTGAGAGTGAAAATTTGGTCCACCCAAAAGTTATTGCGGACCAAGTCTACCTTAGACTTTTTCCTAATATCTAATCTAACTAAATTAGTATTATGAACATAGACTAATATAAGTCTAAATACACAAAATAGTTTTACAAATTAATAAAGTGTAACCCAATATGCTAAATGACATTAAGCTAGATTCATTATTAAATAACAGTGTTATATCGTATGTTATTTTTTAATAAAATAAAACATAAACATCATTCAAATTCAACTAAATAAACATCTCGTTATTTTACAATTTTAATTACATTAAAAACCTACAAAATATTCACATAATTATTGTAAATTTCTAACAACATTCAAAATCTATTCAGTTTTTGTTTTTGAAAATCTAATCAGTTTAACGTATTGCTTATTTTGCTTTTAAAGTAATTCATGCCCATAATTGGAGATCTCTTCCATCTTGACTATACACTCAATTCTATCAAAATATAAAGAATAAATAGTAGGAAAAAATGATCATAAAAACGCACATGTGCATAGATTTAATTTAAAGTGATATAAGTCTTTGTTTTTATGTATAATGTGGTGTGATGATTATTAACATCACATGTGACAATATTCTACTCCCTCCTTCCTCCGTTTCGTTATACTCCCTCCTTTATTTAAAGAAGTTTTTTTTGTCATTTTTATATTGTTATTTTTATTGTTATCATAAACTATTAATTTATTTATATCACAAATTTCAAACAAAAATTTCTTTATTTATTTTGATTTTAATATATTAATAATGTTTATAGTCTCCACATATCTTTTACTAACTTCATCTTAAAATTTTATATTTCTTATATTCTCATATGTTCCCCGCTAACTTTATAAATATATTTTTCTATTAGTTGTGGTACTCATATTTCTTTTCACTTTCTTTTAACATTTTTAATATTTATGGTCTTCTCTTTTCCTCTTTCAATCTATTATTCAATAAAATAATATCTTTACTATCTAAAACATCTTATTTTTCGTAATTTTCGTGACATTTCTTGTGAGAACTTTATTTAGAACGAAAAGAGTACTAAATATTGATAGTGATATTTTCCCATACAACACGTCAGAATCATATACAACTATTTCAGAAAGAAGAAAGTATAACTATATAAAAACATTTTTAATATTCGTTTTTCATCATTCTATTTACTCTTTATCTCTTTGAAATAGCATTATATAATTGGAATATGTAAAAGTTCTTTTTTGAGTTAAATGGTTATTCGTGTTTAGGGGTAATTATCCCCTCCATCCCATTGAATTTGTATCATTTTCCATTTTTGGTTGTTACACTCAATTTGTATAATTTCTATTTTTGAAAATTAGTCCACCACTTTCTTTTAATCTCATCCACACATTTTAACTCTCTTTTAATTTTATCCACACAATTAATTTTCTCTTCTAATTAATTACCACTTTCTTAAAAATACACCAATTCGTTCTTGATGCAATTTAAAGAGGACGGAGTAGTATATTTTAGTTTTCCACTATTGATGAACACAAACCATCCATGCATGCATACACACTTAAACTCCACTATCCATCAACTTGCCCTCTCCATATGATGCAAAAGCACCTTTTTTCCATAGTACACATTGCTTAGTCAAGGTCCACCCTCCAATGTTCTGGGATTTACATGTTTTTGCCACATTGTTAAATGATGATCTTTTGTTGTTTCTGCAAATAAAACCATTACGAATGATATAAATTCAAACTATGATCATTACGGCGTGATTGCGATCCTATATGCTCCACCTCAAATTACTTTGCCGTAGGATTCAATAGATTCTGTTCCGTTTCACGGTAATCAACCTTTTATATGAAAATTTTCTGATAACGAAATTTTGGATTTATTCCACAAATTTTGGACTCTGTTAATCCTAATTTTAATTTATTTTTAATATTTTATTATTACTAATGGTTTCACATGTTTTCCACTAATTTGTTTTATCATTTGTTATTGCTTATGATTTTCATATGTTTCTACTAACTTTATTTAAACATTTTTTGATAGTTAAAGGGTAAAGATACTCACAGTATCCCGCACAAGGCAGGGTCCGAGTGGGGGCTTTATCATTTTTGTAGTTACTTTTCCCAATGTTAAAGTGTCCATGTGTTACCCACATGTGAGTTGTCCCACATCGAAGAAACAAAAGAGTATGCATCACTTTATATACTCAAGTAGTAACTCCTACTATTACCAATTGGTTTTAGTAGTGAATTTTCTTTGGTTTTATGAGTGGACTACTTCTTCTCCGCCTTGTTTGGATTGCCCAGACCAATTTTCTAAATTCTATCACCCAATTTTCTGCACTACTTTATTTAAATATTTTAGGAAAAAATTGTAAATTAATTTATACTCTCAAGTATTGCCCATTGACCCAAAATGCCCTTAAAATTTACTCCCTCCATTTCTTTTTTATTGTCCACTTTCATTATTTAGTTAATTCACCTAAATTGTCCACTTTCTATTTTTGATAAAGATTTATTACCTAAATACCTTATGCTCACACAAATAAAGACCATAATACTCCACTTATATTATTTAAAATACTCCAACTACCACCTTTACAATTATTATAATCACTTAAATACCCCAACTACCACTTTAACAATTATTATAAACATCTAAAATACCCCAACTACCACTTTTTTAATATGCATGCCCAACCCAAAATGGACAATAAAAAAGAACTGAAGTGAGTATTTAACTATGTATACCCCAAGTATTAAGATACTTAATTTTGAACACTATACACATTATTTTCAATCAACTATTTTGGGGTATTTTAAGTTAATGAACAATAGTTAGGGCTATATTAGGTTAAGTTTCCCTATACTTGGGGGTATATAAGGTTAAATAATCGTTCATGATATCTTGAGTCAATTAGCAATAGTCGAGAGTTTACAAATTTTCCTATAGAATTTAATTATAAGGAAAGTTCTATGTGATCACCCTGACTTTTGGCTTTTCCACAAATATATCCGTTTTTTGGATTGCGTAGTGACCTTAAGCTTCTAATCTTTTTTCCACTGGGAGGGAAAATGTTTAGTTTTTTAATTTGGTTAAATTAAGTGCTTATTTCGATTGAATTTCAAAGTATATGGTCAGCTAGAGTGATCATGATGTTTGTTTTTTTAACTAAAAATTTTCATTAAGTTCGTAAAAATAGTGTAAAGTTAAATAAAAAAAATTAAAAAAAATATATAAAAAAAAAAGAAAAAACTGTCTTTTTGTCTAATACGTGAAAAAATTGTAAGGTCAAAGTCAACACAAGGAAAAAAAATATTTTATCTAACACGTGGAAAAGTCGAAAACTTAAAGTTACCGCATGGAATTACATGATAGTATGTTTTCTCCTACTAATCTAATTTTCCTATAAATTAATTATATCGTAGTTCAGGTATGTTGTCTACTAGTACTAGGTGAATATTGTACGTTTTCTTCTACTAATCAAACCTAGATTTAATGTTTTTTCTTTTTGTTTAAAAAAAAAAATCAATACATTCCATTGCTGCTTGAGTCCACTCTTTTGATAATAAAAACTCTTTTGATGTGGCTTTTTCTAGGATTCCAGCTTATTGACTGAACAAAAGATTATATTGTGAAGAATGCAATCCAACATTCCTATTATATGATGAATGAAGTAGGCAAATCTTAGAAACTTAGCTTCTATTCGAACTTCCTTGGTAAATCTATAGCTTCCAAGTAATCAACCTTCCTATTGTTGGAGTTCTCAAAAAAGAAAAAAAAAACAAATAAGTTATCTGGCATCATCATCATCATCATACCCAGTGTTCCCACACATAGATAAATCTATGGTCAGGATCTGGGGAAGGAAGATCGACGGCGTCTTATACCCATAAGAAGAGGGCGGTCAAAAGAGTCCTTCGGCTCAAGAAGGATCTGACAGATTATGAAAATTGATACTATTATTGGTGAAGTTCTCAACTTCTTTCAAATTCATTAAATGTATGATCTCATCTATTTATTGTTAAACAATACATGCCAATCTCTATTCTCTTGTAACACGTTGATTTATACTTCCTCCGTTCCATTTTACTTGCAACACTTACCATTTTTGGAAGTTTCATATCACTTGCAACATTACTATTTTTGGCTAAAATAATCTACTTATTTTATCCTCACTTTATTCCTACTCTACTATCACCATCAATCATACATCATCCCATTAATTATTTAATATACCCACAAGTCACAACCACTATCTATTTATAATAATTTTTTTATTTCTACCTCACATATCACCATCAATCATACATCGTTCCTACTTTTATCATACTGATTTGACGGCCCTTAAAAAATGTGTCAAACCCAATGCTGCAACTAAAACGGAACAGAGGAAATAAAATCTTATATCATTTGGGAAGACGAGGTTGAGTCCAGGACTCCCTCGAACCCTGGAGCATCGTCACTAAGGAACCCAGATTGTGTTTGATCAAGAGATCAAACATGAGAAAAAGTGTAATATCCCATAAAGTGTCTGAATCAACATCTCAGACATGAGAAAAAGTAAAATATCTTGCTAGTGGGAAAGCCCTGGTTTTATGACTAAGGAGCCCAGCTGAGTCATGGGGAAGCCCTGGTTTATCGAAACTAAGGAACCCAGAAAGTGTTAGAAGAAGATATCAGACATGAGAAAAAGAAAGTGTTCGAACAACAAGTGCACAAGGAAACAAAGCTTATTATCCAGCAGATGGACACTCGACAAATTGGGTAAATTTATAATAATTCATTTTATTAATGCTTTTAATTATAATTATGAGAATGAAATTATCATTGGTGCCCCTGAGGTATGCGTTATTATCAATGGTGTATAAACTTCTTTTTTTTCCAATGGCACCCCTGATGTTTAGGGGTAATTACAACAGTGACCTTTTTAAGTATTTTCCGTTAAAATTCCGTTAAGTTTTCGAAATTAACCTAACTAGGGTTAGTTTCTTCTTCTTCTTCCCTCCTTCCATGGCTGCCTTCCATGGCTGCCCTTTCTTCAAAACCCAGAAAAATTCATTTTTCTCAATCATACAACTTTTCTCAATAATTCTACTTTTTCTCTATTTTCCCCTCTTTCTTTTATGTCTTCTCTCTTTCTAACCCTAAAACTGATTCATAGTCCCACTTTCCCCCATATAACAACGATGCCAAATATAACGAAAGGGATCATTACAAAGATGATATGCCATTAATGGAGTTTTATAAGAGGAGGAATAAGGATAAATTAGGAAATGTAATTCCTTCCAAAACAGAGAAAAAAAGTGCAGATTTTGAAGAGGAAATTGAGAAGGAGAGAGAAATGGGTTGTAAAGACATTGAGAAAATTAACCCAAAAAATGAAAGTGAAGACCCTAAAAAGAAGGGTATTGTCATTGATGATGAGGAATTACTGAAAGAAGATGACATTACCCATGAAAATGTAAGTCGATTTTGGTTTGAAGTTAATTCAGTTAAAAAGGAGGATGATGACGGTGGTTCTACTTCAAGGAGGCAAAGGAATTCTAAAGCTCCTATTCTTGTTAAAAAGCTTAAGAAAATTCAGTTTTCTAGTGTTGTTTTTCCCCCTAAATTTTTGTGTCCATTTCTGATTGTGTTTGTGTTGCCTTTTGATCTCCTTGTTGTTGCCTTGTATGTTTGAGTTGTTTGTGTTTGCTGATTCAATGGTAGTTGTTGTTCCTGGAACAAAGTTTTATATTTATTAAGAGATTTTTCTGGGTTTTGAAGAAAGGGCAGCCATGAAAGACAGCCATGGAAGGAGTGAAGAAGGAGAAGAAGAAGAAACTAACCCTAGTTAGGTTAATTTCAAAAACTTAACGAATTTTTAACGGAAAATACTTAAAAAGATCACGGTTGTAATTACCCCTAAACGTCAGGGGTGCCATTGGAAAAAAAAAGTTTATACACCATTGATAATAACGCATACCTCAAGGGCACCAATGATAATTTCCCTTAAATATAAATGCGTATGATAAAGATTATAGACTCTAGACCTATCTGCTATAGCTCTTGACTCTAGGAGGCAATTGTTTGAGAATAAAATATAAGCCCACAGGTATTGAGCTAAAAATAACACACTCATAAGATCACATTAACTAAAGACGTGTAAATGATAAAGTGGATATTAATATAACAGAAAACCGTAAAACGACACGTGGCATGCATGTAGCTGTGACACATGGCAAGGTACTCTTGTGACACTTAGACGACATGTGGCATGCAGGTGAATGCCCTAGGTGGCATAGATTGCCACTATGCTTACCATATTTACTCTATATAAGGCCATTAGGCCATGCATCTTATGGGGGAGGCCCACGATCCACTTCATGAAGCGGGCTCACAATTTGGTTATGTAAGAGAGTAGAAAATGGTTAATCATATTAATAAATTCGGGTATTATAGAAAAAGGTCTCGATCTCTCTAAAAATATTATTCTAAATCATAAAGCTTATATGTGGGTATTAACTAGGGCGTCGGAGGCACCACCCCCGGGGATCATCCTGGGGTTGTTGGGGTTTATTTTCAGGTATTCAATGGTTTTCCGATCAAGCTTCGTTTGACCACCGTATACACCCGAAGGTACTCATTTATTTGATAAGCTTCTAATTTTTTGCCGAAACAAATATATTATGCTAAACAATGTTTTGTAAAGGTTTAGTAGATGCAACATAGCTCCTAAATTGATGATCAAAATGGACATAAAAATAAAGCCTACGCTTCTTTAGAATAGAGTTTCGTTAAACACCTAAACAATGCTTCTATTAATTGAAATTGTTCTCTTAGATTTTTGAATGATTAGTGTGTCTTATTCTATTGTGATTAATGGGAAACCGACTTCACCATTTAGAGCTACTACGGGCTTATAACACAAGGGAGACCTTCTTTCTTCATATGTCTCTGCCTTGTGAATGAAAAATCTTTAAACAAGGCTTAAGCACCTAGCTAGCTCCTCCTAACTTTCATTTTCTCCCCAGGTGTTGTAAGAAAATCACTCACTCTTATATTGCAAATCTTCTCTTGCTTTTCTCTACTACTGACTTGCAATATGAATATTTGTTTGGGATGATTTATCCCATGTCAACAAATTGAACATGGTGTGCACAATTTATAAGTTATTAGAGTCCTTTCTAGTGCATTGGTTTTTGGGGATAATATATATCTCCTTGGCTTATGATGTGTGTATCCTCGTGTCTCCCTGTTAATATGTTGGCATTTACAATAAGTCCAGCCTAAGCTTAACAATATTAAGCAAAACATTAAATCATTTGGTTCTACATTAAGGTTTTTGCTAATCTTGAAAAATGTGAGAGCTATATGGTTGGAATGACAAATTAGTTTCAAACCGATGTTGTGAATATTATAGGCATCTTTGTAGGTGTCATTTATATAAAGTACAAGGGGTTAGTTCCCTTAGTTTAAGGTGTAGGAAAGAATAAATGTAAATTAGGGAGAAAATTATATAATTGATTTGTAGCTATTAGCTTTCTTATTTACCTAGTGATCTAGACTTTTGTATAATTCACATAGAAGGGTGAATTTTAGTTATTAATAAAAAAAAATAGAGGTGTAGTATTTAAAAAATAAAGCATCTCCTAAATCCATTTACATCACCTGGTTCATCGTTCAATGTAGGCTATTAACAAAAGATAGATTGTTATGTTCCTCAAATGTAAGCCTCAAAAAGGTTCAACAAAGAAAACAAATGAAAAATATGATGCAAAAGATGAACACAAGTGTTTTTGAGGTATCTTGGATACCTTCCCCTCAAATGTAGTTTATTAGATTGAATTCAACAATTACAATGTAATAAACCTCCCTTATCTTGAGAACAACTCTCTCAAGATCACAATACTAATTCTATGAAGAACACTCTCAAGTTTCTTACAAAGAAATAGCACTCTCAATAATATGTGTTTGTGGTGCCTTTTGGTATATGAATGATACTCCCTTTTATAGAGGAAGGTGAGTATCATTCTTAGAGTCACACTTTAATGCACTATAAAGCAAAATTACATCACACAGTTTACAAACCAATTAAGTATGACAATAAACATCACAATAAACAAGCATTAAACAAGGAGTTACACAACCTTTCAATGCCTTTGAAATGGCCAAGCTGACCAAAAAAGGAATCTGAGGCACAGTGCTCGAACGAGCACCCCATGTGCTCGAACAAGCACTTAATTCAAAACCCATCTGCACAATGTGCCTTGAATGAGCACTTTAGTGCCTTGAATGAGCACACCTCTCCAGTCCACTTTTGACTTAGTTATCATGTTGCCTTGTTCTAGCAACCTTCATACCATGCCTTGCCTTGTTAATTCAAGGCATGGTTTCACCCTTTAGTGAAGCCTCTTTTGCCTCACATTAAGCACCTAATCGATCGTTCCAAACCTTTAACCATTCACATATGACACATTCTAATCAATCACACTAACATTAGTTTATACTTTATTGAATACCTCTACTCTCCAAACGTCAAAAGAAAAGCTCTGGTTGTGTTTTTCCAAAGAGTTTGTGTCTAATGATTTTCTGTAAGAAGTGCTAAACCTTAATAAGCTAGAAAGAAGCAAACTCTTTACATGTGTTGAATATGTGAGATTTTGGACAAAATGGGTGTACGAGGTTTGGAAGCAGTGTTGTCACAAGCTCCACAAAGGATCATGTGCCTTCCCAGCTGTACAGAATTTCCATTTCTCAGATATGATCCAAGCCCCAAGGAAGTGTAATGACTGTCTATTCTCAAGAACTTGTATGTTCTTACTATATTATATTATATATTTTACATGGATAGATAGATACTATAATAATAATTAATTTAGAGGAGAAAAAAATTTAATGTTGTCACGATAAATTTTTCTTTGATGCATATTCATTGAAACCACTTTGACATTACTAACTTGTAAATATAATGATACAAAATTTGTTACAACCTCCATTATTAAAGCTTAGAGCTTCCATGAAAATATTATCACAGTAGCTTATGAAAGAAGAAGAAAGGAAGCTTAGAGAGAATTATTTATTTCTGATTACTCTTTTGTAACTAACAGCTTTTGTCCTTATATATGCACTAGAATACAAGAGGGCAATAAAGACTAAAGCTAATATAAAGTTTATTACAGAATAAGCAATGAATAAAAGCTACACTTATACTATTAAGCCAAGCATAATGACCAGACTATATTATTAACATCCCCCCTCAAGCTTGGGGTGGACGATGCATATCAAGCTTTGATAACAGTGTCTGGAACTATGTAGGCGGGAGAATCTTGGTAAACACATTAGCTATTTACAGAAATTAGGGAGGTAAGTAAGTTGCAAGAGACCTTCCAATACCTTTTCCTGCGTAAAGTGACAGTCAATTTCAATGTGCTTAGTACGATCATAGAGAACAGGATTGTGAGCAATGTTGAGGGCAGACTGATTGTCACAATGAAGAGTAACTGGCTTGAGATTAGTAACACCTAATTCTTTAAGAAGCCGTAGTCCAAATAATCTTAGAGGCAGCGAAAGCCATAGCACGATATTCGGTCTTGAAAAATGAACGTGAAACAGGCGTTTGCTTTTTGGATTTCCAGCTGATGGGTGATTGACCAAATAAAAGAAGGTTACCGGTGATGGAACGACGAGTGTCAATGCAAGAACCCCAATCTGAATATGAAAAGGCTTGAAGAGAAAGATGATTAGTAGCACGTAATAGGATATATTGACCAGCAGTGGTGTGAACATAGTTAATGGTGTGGAGGAGAGCCTGATAATGAGCTTTAGTAGGTTTTTGCATATATTGGCTTAGGGATTGGACTATATAGGCAAGGTCAGGGCGAGTATTAGTAAGAAAACTAAGTTTACCCATAATACTTCGGTACAGTTGAGGATCAAAAAAGGGTGGGGGTTATCTTTTTGTAGTTTAAGGTTGATGGGTAAGGGGGTTATCACATATTTGAATTGAGTAACACCATTGTCTCTGATTAGCTCAAGAGTTAAATTTTGTTGAGTCATGGAAATACCAGTAGGAAAATAGTTAATTTCAATGCCAAGAAATAACCTCAATTGCCCCAAATCTTTAATGGTGAACACCTTGTGCAAATGTTCCTTAAGAGCAGTCATAACAGAAATATTATCACCAGTGAGTATAATGTCATCGACGTATATAGCAGCTAGAGGGATGGAAGAATCGATACATCGTATAAAAAGATAAGCATCATACATAGACTAAAAAAACCCTTGTTTGTGTAATTTAAAATTTAATTTGGCAAACCACTGTCGAGATGCTTACTTTAGGCCATAGAGGGATTTCGTTAACTTGCAAATAGAGTTAGGAGCATGAGAAACAACAGGAGGTAAAACCATATAGACATCCTCATATAAATCCTCACGAAGAAAAGCATTGTTGATGTCCAATTGAAAGAGAAACCAACCCTTGGAAGCAACAATAGCAATTAGACAACGAATAGTTGTCATTTTGACAACGGGAGAGAAAGTTTCTTGATAATTAATACCATACTCCTGAGTATAACCTTTAGCTACCAAACAAGCTTTGTACCGCTCAAGGGTACCATCAGATTTCAACTTAATTTTATACACCCATTTGCAAACTATGGGTCGTTTGCTATGAGGTAAGGGCACGACATCCCAAGTATTGTTTTTGTCAAGGGTTTGAAGTTCGGTTTGCATGGCCTAGACCCAGAGAGGATCTTTGAGTGTGGTAGAATAAGATTCAGGCTCATGGTATGAGGAAAGAGAAACAAGGAAAAGTTTATGTGATAAAGGAAGTTGGTCATGGGTAACAATGTTACATCAGTGAGAAATAACATTATTACAAATATAGTCTTTGAGGTGAGGAGGTGGGTGGGAGTGTCTGGATGATTTTCGAATGGGTATAGAGGAGGTATGTAAATAAGAAGACAAGGTAAAGACAAGGAAAATTATCAATAGGGTGTAGATTATTAGTAGGTAAAGACAAGGAAGGTGGTATAGGGGATTGTAATGTTGGGACGTGCAGGGTAGTAGGTGTGGTAGAAGGTGAGTTGTCATTAAAGGAGGTAGTACGTGAGTTCTCATCAAAGGTAGTATCCTGGAAAGGTGGTAAACTAGCTTGTGAAATTATTGTACTTTCTTGAGAGAGAGACAAAGGTGGGAACCGTGGGTTATTAGCACAAGGATAAAGAGAGAAATCAGAGGGTGCAGTAGATGTGCGTAGGAAAATTGTTGGATAAGGATTATTTAATGAAGAATTGGGATGAAAACGAAAATTATGTTCATAAAAAATGATGTCTCTAGAAATAAGTATTTTTTGTGTGGTAAGATCATACACTTTGTAACCTTTCTCACCAATTGGGTAACCCAAAAATATACAAGGTGCTGCTCGAGGTTGAAATTTCTTTCTACCTTATTTGCGTGTAAAGATGTAACATAGACAACCAAAAGTTTTGAGGTGATTGAGAGTAGGAGGGTGTCCAAACAATTTCTCATATGGTGAGATTAAATTGAGTGTCGGAAACAAAAGCCATGAAATCCGAAAAAGGAGCGGAAATATGCTTAAGCTCTTTGTGACGCTATTCTTATAGAAGAAGAAGGTATGCTTGAGAAAAGTCGGAGGTTGCTCCATAATAAGAATGTTAGTACAAACTTGCTTAAAATCATCATGAACCTTTATAAGAAAATGCATCATTCTTTGAGTTTGCTGGAGTGTAAGAAATTTCTTTGTAAGACCACAAACACATCCTGTACATATACAATAAGGCAAAGGACTAAGATGATCAAGTTCATCCCACACAGTCTTCATTTTTGTAAAATAATCAGAGATGTGTTGATTAGGTTATTGAGTCAAATTAGTAAGATCTTGTAAAGAGTAAAGTTGAGCTAAAGAAGCCTGACCAAATCTATCTTCAAGGTCAGTCCATATTTCATGTGTTGTACTACAATACATGAAGCTTTTGGCCGTCAAACGATCCATGGATGCGATGAGCCAACCGATAACCATGTTGTTGCAACGAATCCAAGCATTATAATTAGGAGAAGTAGATGAAGGTTGAGGCAAAGAAATATCAACAAAGGACATTTTATTTTGGCGAACAAAAGAATTGGTCAAAAAAAGTTAAAATTGTTTGCTCGCAGTTAATAACTACAAACAAAAGCGAGACAATGTTATAACGTTATAAGGGAAAAAAATGGACATTATGTTAGTTCGCACATAGTAACTGCGAACAAACAATTTTTTTGTTTTTCTGTCCCTTCTAACGTTATGACTAGAGGTGTTCAACGAGTCGGGTCGAGGCGGGTCATATCAAATATCAAACAGGGTGGGGCGGGTCAAAGCCCATTTAACTCCGACCCACTTTGACCCGTTTTTTAAAAGTTACTCCCTCCGTTCCTTATTGATGTTCCCATTGAGAATATTCACGGGAATTAAGAAAAGTGGAATCTTTTAGATAGTGGAGATATTATTTTATTGAATAATAAATTTGATGGAGGAAAAGTGGGGACCACAAATATTAAAAAAGTATTTAAAGAAAGTTAGTGGAAAAAATATGGGGTCCACAACTAATTAAAAAAATATTTTTATGAAGTTAGTGGAAAACATGTGGGGACCATAAGGAATATAAAAATGTTAAAATGGAGTTAGTGGAAGATATGTGGAGACCATAATCATTATTAAAATATTAAAAGGAGGATGGGTGAGGTTATTTTTGTCCAAAATTTGTGATATAAATGGAAAGATTCCTTATGGGAACAACAATTGAAACACCCCAAAATAGAAAGTGGGAACTTCTTTAAGGAACGGAGGGAGTAATAAAATAAATTTTTTATTATAGTTTTATGGCCCGTTGGGTCGATCCACATATATAACAATATCACTTAAAAATATATATAAAGAGGTAAATATTTTTTTAAAAATTGATTCTTATAATTATTCAACCTAGCCCAACCCGACCCTTTACACCAAGACCCGTTAATAACCCACCCGTTATTAACCCGACCCGCTAATGACCCATTAAAATGTGAACCAGCCCTTGACCAGTTTGGTCGACCCGCCCCGTTGTACACCTCTAGTTATGACATTGTCTCCCTTTTGTTTGCAGTTATTAACTTCGAACAAACAATTGACTTTTTTGACCAAATTTTTTGTTCGCTGCTAATAAATGCGAACATATCTTACCTTAGTCTCGGACATTAAGACGTTTATTTTTGGAATTAAGTTTACCTGAATTTCATTTTTAATTTTTTTTGTTAAAATTGCTTATTTGTTTCAAATTTTGTTAAAAAATCCATCTCAAAGAAGATTTTGTGATGAAAGAAACACTAATTTTTAAATGAAACAGCTTCACGGTGAGACCATCTCATTTGGACTAGCCCAATACACACAATCTATCTTAAAGTGATCACTTATAACGTTAAGGTGATCACTTATAATTTTAAATAATAATTTTTTATAGTTTTAGAGTGATTACTTATAACCTTAAAACGATCATTTACGATCTTAAAGTAATTAATTAAAGAAATGAGCTAATATATAAGCCCATCTCATGGTGAAACGGTCTCATACGAGAGGAGTTCTAAAAGAAAAGTTTTGATGGGCCGGGCATGCTGGGACATCGTACAGTAAGTGTTTTATCATCGGCATTGTTGTCAGTAAAAGCCCAATAGTTTTGTTAGGGTTTTCTTTCCATGTTTAAACAAAACGGATCCGAAATTGATAAAAGGCTTTTTTACTGGACTAGTTAACAAGGTTTTTTGCTCGGTACACAAAACTAAATATTATCACAAATTTTTAAATGCGACCTTCTTATGGTGTTGAGTATTTATATCACTATAAACTTATAGTCTTAAAATTGATCATTTATAACATTAAAGTGATCATGTTTTTTGGTAACATAAATTCTTGTGAGAGATAGTTGTTTTGAGAAACTATCTCTAATTGGATCGGATCATTTTATATTTTTAAAAATATTGCAAGTAGACATTTACTATATTAAAAGTAAGCATTAAGGATACGATAAGTAAACATTAAAGATAATGTAAGTAGACATTAAGAATACGATAAGTAAGTATTAATCTTTAATGGGCTGAAGATTACCTATTTTGGCAAACATTTTTCTATTAATCAAAGACCCAAAAATTTACAATCAAGGAAAAAAAGCCTAGTTATCCTGAGATCTCCCTGTGTTAGCATCATCGTCTAAGTAGATCTCACCTTCTAGGAAGGATTTTTACTTTTAACTCACAATCTTTGTTCAAGTGCTATATTCTTAAATTTTAACCATTAAACTAATCATACTCCTCCATCTCTTTGAGATAGCTACTGATAGTGATATTTTTTCTTACAACATATGACTATCAATAGTAATCTCATAGTGACATGTTAAGGGAGAAAATATCGCTATCAAACAATCTCAAATGGACATAGAGTATATTATTTTATATTCTTTTAATTTTATACAATAACCTCATAAATTTTATATAACACAAATTGTCGTGAGAGACGGTCTCAATTGGGCCAGTCCATTAATGTTTTTTAAACTACAAAAATGGAACATATAGTGTAGCTGCACGCTTACTTCGTAGGTTTTAGGATACCTCATATAGGTATTTAAGATACGTCAAGTAGCAGTTCACATTATATCAAGTAGGTGTTTTAAACATGATGAAGTTGTCAAGTAGATGTTATGTGCATGTTGTAGGTGTTTATATTATTTGTTGTAAGGGTTTAGGCTATGTGTTGTAGATGTTGAGGCTATTTGTTGTAGGTGTTTTTGTTATGTGATGTAAGTATTTTTGTTATGTGATGTAGGTGTTTAGGTTATTTGTTATATGTATCTACTAGTATAAAATCCATGCAGTGTACGAAATTTTTCTAAGACTTTATTTGAAATATAAATTTTAAATTACTGTGTAATTGCATATTATTAGAAACTAATTATTTTGATTGATGTTAGATTGACATTTACCCGCTAAATTATAATATTGTATGATGTTATGTGTTGTATTAGTTTATGTGATGTAGGTGTTTAGGTTATTTGCTGAAAGAGTTTATGTTGTGTGCTGTCAGTGTCACTACAACAAATTTAACTTTTTGCGAAATTGAATTTAGTGGCATTAAATAAATGTCACTGATTTATATTTTTAGTGTAATAATTATTGGTTCTTATTTTAAGTTCCACTATAAAGTGACTTAGCAATACTTTATTTGGTCTTTAGTAGCATATGTAATTGTCACTATAGTCTATGGTGACATTTGTGAGAAATGTCACTAAATCTTATGTCGCAAAAAGCTTTAGTGTAACTTGTTATTATGCTGCTAAATGGTCTAATAAATATCACTAAATCCTCTATATATATTATAAGAAATTTGAAATAGCGACATTTAAATTAAATGTCGCTAAATATATCTCACTAAAAGCAAATTATGTTGTAGTGTGTTTAGATGTTTACTTCAGTATACAAAATATTCACTAACAATTATAGTAGGTTTATTGTGAAATCCATGCGCGTAATAAGTGTTTTAATGAATTTGACTGAGCTTTAAAAGTCGCCTCTTAAAGAGACGGTCTCTTAAAAAACCTATTATGATAGGAGGATCTTATCTTTTTAAGCCACATAAACTTCTACCCATATCTCAAAAATTATTTGACTACACATAAAAAAGTTCACTATATAAATGCAAAATCTAATTAATCTACGAAAGCTTAAAAAAAATCAATGATAAGTCTATTTTTAGACCATCTCACGAAAACAAATCGATTAGTTTTTATTAAAATATATTCACTTAGAGTATAATTGCTCAACCCATCTTATTGTTTATAAGTTATAACTTTCTTTAAAAATATTCGTTGCAAGTTTTTTTTTTTTTTTTGAAATTTCTTTCAAGTTAAGCATTTAGGAATAAACAATACTCCCTTTTATTTACTTAAGTTGTCCCATTTGAGTTGGGTACGAATATTAAGAGTGGGATGGGGTTCACCAAAAAGGTGGTAGTGGGGTATTTTAATTGATTAAATTAATTGTAAAGGTGGTAGTTGGGTATTGTGAATTGAAAAAGTGGGGGTATTTAGGTATAAAAAAAAGATAGACAAAAAAGGAAATGAAACAACTTGAGTGAATTGCCCATAAAAGGAAATGGGACAACTTGAGTGAATAGGAGGGAGTACTTTATATGAGTTTATTTACAACAATTATATTCATTAGGCGGATTTGTTTAAAAATAAATAATAAATGAGTTTATTCTCACGCATCCACTACAATATAATTTGCTTTTAGTGGGATATATTTAGCAACATTTAATTTAAATGTCGTTATTTCAAATTGCTAATAGTATACTTCCTCTGTTCTGTTTTGCTTGCTACAAATGCATGGGCACACATATTAACAAAATACTGTGCAATTATTACGAGCATGTGGGGGTTTCTTTTAATGATTTTTTTAATATTATTTCATGAAAAATGAAAAAGAAAAATAAGTTTTTTTAGAGGATTGGGAATATTATAAAGATTAAATAATGGTAGATATAAAAGTTAATGGGGTATAGAGTAGGATAAAAATAGGAGTAGGTGGAACTTTAAATGATTGGTTTATTACTAAAAATGAAAGTGTATCAAGTAATATGAAACTTTCCAAAATAGAAAATGTAGCGAGTATTATAAAACAAAGGAGATATATAGAGAATTTAGTGACATTTATTAGATCTTTTAGCAGCATATTAAAAAATCACACAAAAACTTTTTGCGACATAAAATCTAGTGACATTTCGCACAAATATCACAATAGACTATAGTAACAATTACATCTATAATCTATAATCTATCTATCTATATCTATAAATAAAAACTACTGATGAAGAAACAAGATTGACACGTGTCAGACTCTCATTGAAAATTTTCCTTCCCATTTTTATGCTGACATGGTAGGTGAATTTGCAGTAAAAATCATTTCCTGATATAGTTTAATTTAACGTACAGAAGAAGATTAGCAATATTATTTTCAAATTATTTAACTTGATAAAAGAGAATAATTTCTTAATATAGCAAAAAGAAACGTACTAAATTTTGTAAATCAGTATTATTCATCAATATTATTTTCAAAATGAAAGAATAATATCTTGATATAGCAAATTTATTTTTCAAGATTATTTAGCAACTGTAGAATAATTATATCTTCATAATTATACTGACATACAAATACATGTCATTGCCACTTATCTACTTCATATTCCTATTTGCTTTAAAAAGTATGTTTACTATTAAATGGGTTTCACCTAAAATATATATTTATTAAAAAAATTGTACGAATGGTAATATTTTTTCAAGATTTTTAAAATGAGACCAAAACTGTAATATTTTGACTCTTTTTTAAAACAATTCAAAAAATTATTCAATTATTCAAAACAATTGACTTGTTTTAGTCGAATTGTAGAGTTGTTTTGCCTAAAAGTCTAGACATTTCACGTTCAAAGATGATGAAAGTTGGAAAAATAATTAACAATATAACTAATCCATGAAACTTTTAGAATAATAATAATAATATAATGAATTATTTAATTAACAATAATAGTACACAAATATCAAACATGCCTTTTCAATATCACTTATTCCTCTTTGTTTTCTTTGTGCCGGGTCCAAGTTTTCATTTTGACTATTATGTGATAAGTGACTTATGACATTTTTTAGTGAAATTAAATATTTATTTATCATATTTCTTAATGTTTTTTTGATTTAAGTAATAGGACAAACCTGCAAATAAATGCGTTCATTTCTTCAATGTTATCATAGATGAAAATTCGTGAAACTTCAAATGCACTTTGTATCTTCATTGTACTTATAATAGTTTACAAAAAATATTATAATAGCCTCCAATAATCGTATAAATACTAAATGTAATCAATAAATATAATGAATTATTACCATTCCAAGTTTCGAACTACTAATCTTTGCAAACTGAATGATGATAAATGTTGGTTGATTATTCTTCTCCATGTAGTTCAACAACTCATTCGCAGTTGATCCAAATAACGCGCAATCCATCGTGTTTTTCCTACGTAAGTAAAAATCATATATAAAATACTCACTTTGTGTCTAACAACTCAAATGTGACTCTTTTGACCGATTGTCCATTTCGTTAATGAATCTTTCAATAGTGTTTTTCATACCTATTAAGAATTTATAAAACGTTAAAAATTATAATATTCTATCAATGAGTATGCAACATAGATCAAAAAATTACATAAAGTAGGTAACATTATTACCTTTTCATCTACAAATACCATGTCCATGTTGTAGGTGCTAAACCAAATACGAGCAATCATTACATTTAAGACCCAATCATCTTCATTCACATCGTCAATGTGATTACATTGTTTTGTTTGCATTCACTAGTGGAATAAAGCTTATTGGCTGCGGCTTATTGGCTGCGGTTTTAGAGATACGTAGCTAATATGAGCAATAAAAGTTAGGTAAAAAAAAATTTAACAAAGGCTGCGATTGTTTTGTATGTCCGCAACCAATAAGTCCTTCTAAAAATTAAAAATATTAAAATAATATAACAAAAACTCAAAGGCTGCGGTTGTTATCTATGTCCGCAGCCATTAACCTCTTCTAAAATTAAAAAAATTCCGCCTTATTGCTGCAACGTTCATATTTGCACTAAAAAACCTACTGTTTCATTGTGCGTTTCATTTCCTCTTCTTCTTCCTCCGAATTTTCTCAAACTTCATCTGAACTTCAAAAGCTTCGAATTTTGCTGTTTCATCAAGTTTGTTGTTTCATCTTCAAACTTCAAGAGGGTTGACATATTGTTGGGTATTTTTTCATCTTCAAGCTTCGAATTTTCTCAAACCATTGTTGTTTGCTGTTTCATCTTTAAGCTTCAATTACTTAGGTTTTTTCCCTTTTCTTAATACACCATTGTTGGGTATTTTTTAGGGTTTATTTTAACATTTTATTGTAAAACTTGTTGTGAACTAATATTTCTATATTACTCTATTGTAGGTAACTAATCTTCACTTTGTGGGCACAATATTATCATCTAAATATAAGGTAATTTCACTTATGTGAAGTTGTTGTTTATAAGTTTGATAATTTTCAAGTTCAAGTGATGCAATCACCAAGAAGAAAAATGTGGGTTTTTTGTTTCTTCTCTTGGGTTTAGTTTTTGGTGTGTTTTTTGTTCTGAGTTGTTCTTAGATTCTGGAAATTTTGTTTTTTAGGGGTAAATTTTGATACTTTTGATTCCTCAATTTAGTACTACATGTAGTTCTTGTTTACTGTAGTTTTATTATGTAGTGTTCTACTCAAAATGGAGAAAACTTTAGATTAAGAAAACAAATTTTATGGTATTTAGTGGAATAAACATTCATGGTTAGATAATTAAATTACAACTAATTGATGTATGCTTTGTTTCACACACAGGAATTGCTGTGATACATTCTGCTAGAACTTTTTGAGTATGAGAAATAGTGTTTCTGCTTATGCTTCCTCGTTCTGAAACACTCACACCCGATTATGACAAATTGTGTGAGAAATTGTCAATATAGGTAGCAAGTATAATGAAACGGCGGAAGTATTATGTTAGTGACTTTGTGTTGCTTTTGTAAAAATATTTGTTCTCTAGAGAAGCATGTCTACATTTTGTTGTTGTTAATTTCAATTTGTGTATAATTTTATATTGCTAACTAGTAGTGTGCATATTGAAAAGTGGGTTTCATTAATTTGCTTAAATTGCTTGTTTGAGATAAATTTGTTCATTGTTTTTGTTGCTTCTTTGAAGCAAACTGTTGTAATTAACATCTAGAAATTGACATTTGAATATCTGGTTATAAATAGAAAGTCCTCAAATACTGTTCAAGTTTCATGCTTGTAATATTTCTCTCCAATTGCATGCTAGAATTATGACTCCTAACTACTCTTTTGAAATTTGTGTTCAAATCATCATGTGTATGCACATAAAGTAGGTCAAACGTGGTTTTTTATGCATGAAACTTGACACACAACACTAATTGGTATATATTATTGTATTGAAATGGTTAGAATCGAAAATAATTGTCATATGCTTGAAATTAAGTGTTAAGTTGCGTTTTTAAGTGTTTTGAAGGATTTTTGTCACTTTCGCGCGTAAAATAGCTTAAACTTAGTTTGTTATGCACGAAACATGACACACAACACTATTTGGTATATATTATTGTGTTGAAGTGGTTAGAATTGAAAATAATTGTCATATGCTTGAAACTAAGTCTTAACTTGCGTTTTTAAGTGTTTTGAAGGATTTTTATCACTTTCGCGCGTAAAATAGCTTAAACTTGGTTTGTTATGCACGAAACTTGGCACACAACACTATTTAGTACATATTATTGTGTTTAAGTGGTTAGAATCGAAAATAATTGTCATATGCTTGAAATTACGTGTTAAGTTGCGTTTTTAAGTGTTTTGAACTATTTTTGTCACTTTCGCGCGTAAAATGGCTTAAACCTTGTTTGTTATGCACGAAACTTGGCACACAACACTATTTGGTACATATTATTGTGTTGAAGTGGTTAGAATCGAAAATAATTATCATATGCCTTAAATTAAGTGTTAAGTTGCGTTTTTAAGTATTTTGAAGGATTTTTGTCACTTTCGCGCGTAAAATAGCCTAAACTTGGTTTGTTATGCACGATACTTGGCACACAACACTATTTGGTATATATTATTGTGTTGAAGTGGTTAGAATCGAAAGTAATTATCATATGCTTGAGTGTTAAGTTGCGTTTTTAAGTGTTTTGAAGGATTTTTGTCACTTTCGCACGTAAAATAGCTTAAACTTGGTTTGTTATGCACAAAATTTGGCACACAACACTATTTGGTACATATTATTGTGTTGAAGTGGTTAGAATCGAAAATAATTGTCATATGCTTGACATTACGTGTTAAGTTGCGATTTTAAGTGTTTTGAAGCTCAAACATGTTTTAATGTATTTCTATTTATATTTTTTCAGGTACTTTATCTACAATGCATCTTTTCAGAGACGAAATTGTGCCCGAGATTGAGACTTTAGATTACGATGTTCATAGTGAGTCGGATAAGGACTATGATCCGAGGAAGGAAAAGGACATAAATGATGATGAATATGTCAATGAGGGTGACGACACACTTGTTAGATACGAGCAATTGGCTCATAATGTTCCTCCAATTAATGATATGGTCATAGTCGCAGATGCTCCTACTACAACAGTGACATCTAAGAAACGAAAAGGGCGAGGTCCTACGAAAAACCTCAAAGTCACGGACCCTATGCACCTCGAATACAACGCATTAGGTCAGCCATGTGGAAAGTAGCGTAGGCAATATGGAAAACAAGTAGGCCTATCTGTTCGCAAGATTTCCATATTGCACGCGTGGAACGAGGTGCCAGAGGGTTTGAAGAACTCACTATGGGATGATACTATGGTAAGCAACTTTAGTATTTTATTCATTTACTTTCATTTTAAAATTAATTGAATTGACATTAATTATTAATTATAATTTTCTTTTGTAGAATCTTTTTCACATCGAGCACGACGAAGAAAAGAAGAGTATTTTTCTTTCAGCTGTTGCTGAAAGATTAAGAGATTTCAAATCCAAGCTCGTAGCTCGCTGGATCACAAAGAAGAGTCACCGTCAGACCAAGAAGGTCAAAACGGGAAACGAAGGTGGAGAAGAAGCACCTTCAAAGATGTCGTATGAGATATGGCCTTACATATCGAAGAATGAATGGGAGGCATTTGTTGCCAAAAAAAACAACTCTCAACGAAGTTGTAAGTATTTCATATTATAGCTTTTCATTTTAATTTACTTCTTTTGATTTAATTATTAAACTAATAATATATGACATTAGACTTCGGTTGATTAATTAGGAAAAGCGTGGTAAAGCTTCCGAGTCAGCAAAGAAAAGGAAGTTTTACCATCACATGGGCCCAAGAACGTACGATGAGGCCCGAAAAGAGTGGGTGGATGCGGGATTATACCCCAATCAGAGTCCAGCCCCGAACTCATCTACGACTACCTCCGCATCCGTGAATACTCCTGTTGGAGATCGGGTGCGGGATTGGTACTGCGGGCTTCATGCTCGAGATGAAAGTGGTGAGTTTTGATTTTATTTAAGTATATTCTTGATTTGTTATATACTTAAACTAATTGAGCGTTTTTATTTGAACAGATGGGCTGGAAGGAAAAAGAAGCTACGGGGGAGTTCACCCCAAGAGGCAATGTTGATGCATTTCATATGGTCTTAGGGAAAGACCATCAAGGGCGGGTAGTCGGCAAAGGAGGCGTCCGCGTGGGCGTAAGGAAGGCATTCAGCAAAGAGTGTGTTGCTACTGAATCCAGAACGATGCCATCACTTGATGAAGTAGAGAAACGATTCAAGGAAAAAATCACAGCCGATGTCACATCAAATGTCAAAGCCCAAGTGACAAAGGACACTCTCAACAAGGTGGCATCGCTGTTGCAGAAGATGGGAGCACCCACTGTTGACTTGGCAAATATGATTGCCGAGGACCAGCAAAGTCAACATGGGGATCCTAAGGCTTCGGTGGAGCCATCACCCGAGCCCGTTACCCCCGTAGCACACCAGCCCATTCATACCCGTAGCACACCCGAGCCACAAAATCCTACACCGGAGACCATGAACTCCGTTGCTCAGGTTCCGGAACCAACACCCGAGCCAGTGGTAAAGGTACATATAGTTTTTAAATATATAAGCGCGTATTTATTTAAATTGCAACGTGTTTTAATAATTTATTATGATGTTAATTATACTAAACGACAAAATTTTCAGGAGGCGACTCCTTGCTCTCTTTTGCTGCCTCAGTTAGGCGTTGCTCGTGGTGGCGACTTAACTGAGGTTTCATACGGTGTGGCGCAGCCAACCCATGAGGGCCAAACAGTGCATTCTATGCCTGTTACAAGTGGCCACATTAGTGTGAAGGTTGAAACTATCGTAAAGGGGTTCGAAGATTTCTCACTTCCGGTTCCAATGCCAGAATGGACCCTTGAGAAACTATCGGACGCCCAAGGTAGTTTTGTCACATGGCTATATGCTTGGGTCCGATTCACAGCCAAGGTAATAATCTTTGGTGTTATCTTATTTGTTTTTATTATTTCAATTGTGTGATTATTACACTAATTTAATTGTATAAATTAAAATAGGAAAAGAGTTCAAAGGGCTCTAAGAGAGAGATCGGTTCCATATCGTCGGTGGCAATCACTCCAATCTTGACTTATGAGGAGCTTAAACATCTCTCTCCAGATTGCCTATGGCTGCACAAAGGTGCATCTCGCATGCGTGAGGAGGACCAAATTATTCTACCCCTGAGCACGGAAAAATTCTGCTTTGTCGAGGAGCTTAGCGTCATTATTGGTCCTAGTGACATTGGGCAATTTTTGCGAGGGGAGATGTTGAATATCGCCCTTATCCATGTCTACATGATGTATGTGATGTTCTTATCTTACAATTTAGGTTTTATTGTTTAATTGTTTTAATAATCGAATTACTGACACAATTTTCTTATTCGTGAGTTTAGTGCGGCTTACGAGGAGCTGAATTGCCTCGAACCTCCAATAAAATTTGGATGGTTTGATCCTGAGTCGATTTCGGGTGGTAAGAGTGAGAGTGATCCAGATGACGCAAAGCATACGTTGAACGTGCTCTGAAACATTCCTTTGCATCTAAACACACGTTCATTCTGGCCCCATACTATGAAAGGTGATTAGTTTTATTTTTGAAATTGAACTTATATTTTGATTTTTACTTATGTTCACATATTCTCTATCTTGATGATTTAAAATCGTGGTTTTTGTAGTGTGCATTGGATACTTTTGGTCATATGTCCTATGACGAATACGGTGCACATCTTCGACTCATTACATCAAGGACAAGCCTTGCCTCGCAACATAAAATTCAAAACTTTGTTGAATGCGTAAGTTTAAAAATTGTCAACCAATTTCATTTAACTGTTATATATATATAATAAATAGTATTAAATAAATATTTAATCTTTTCCCATGCGTTTTGTGTTATGAAGCCAATGCGTGGGGAAATGGGATCTGCTGTGAGAGCCACATACCCGAAGTGGTTAGAATCGAAAATAATTGTCATATGCTTGAAATTAAGTGTTAAATTGCGTTTTTAAGTGTTTTGAAGTATTTTTGTCACTTTCGCGCGTAAAATAGCGTAAACTTGGTTTGTTAGGCACGAAGCTTGGCAACCAACACTATTTGGTATATATTATTGTGTTGAAGTGGTTAGAATCGAAAATAATTGTCATATGCTTGAAATTAAGTGTTAAGTTGCGTTTTTAAGTATTTTGAAAGATTTTTGTCACTTTTGCGCGTAAAATAGCTTAAACTTAGTTTGTTATGCACGAAACATGGCACACAACACTATTTCGTATATATTATTGTGTTGAAAGGGTTAGAATCGAAACTAATTGTCATATGCTTGAAATCACGTGTTAAGTTGCGTTTTTTAGTGTTTTAAAGGATTTTTGTCACTTTCGCGCATAAAATAGCTTAAACTTGGTTTGTTATGCACGAAACATGGCACACAACACTATTTGGTACATATTATTGTGTTGAAGTGGTTAGAATCGAAAATAATTGTCATATGCTTGAAATTAAGTGTTAAGTTGAGTTTTTTAGTATTTTGAAGGATTTTTGTCACTTTCGCGCGTAAAATAGCTTAAACTTGGTTTGTTATGCACGAAACTTGGCACACAACACTATTTGGTATATATTATTGCGTGGAAGTGGTCAGAATGGAAAATAATTGTCATATGCTTGATATTAAGTGTTAAGTTGCGTTTTTAAGTGTTTTGAAGGATTTTTTTATCACTTTCGCGCGTAAAATAGCTAAAAACTTGGTTTGTTATGCACGAAACTTGGCACACAACACTATTTGGTATATATTATTGTGTTGAAGTAGTTAGAATCGAAAATAATTGTCATATGTTTGAAATTAACTGTTAAGTTGCGTTTTTAAAGGTTTTAAAGGATTTCTGTCACTTTCGCGCGTAAAATAGCTTAAACCTGGGTTGTTATGCACGAAACTTGGTTCACAACACTATTTGGTATATATTATGGTGTTGAGGGGGTTAGAATCCAAAATAATTGTCATATGCTTGAAATTAAGTGTTAATTTGCGTTTTTACGGGTTTTGAATGATTTTTGTCACTTTCGCGCGTAAAATAGCTTAAACTTGGTTTGTTATGCACGAAAATTGGCACACAACACTATTTGGTATATATTATTGTGTTGAAGTAGTTAGAATCGAAAATAATTTTCATATGCTTGAAATTAAGTGTTAAGTTGCGTTTTTAAGTGTTTTGAAGGATTTTTGTCCTTCGCGATAAAATAGTAAACTTGGTTTGCATAGCAAGCTTGGCAACCAACACTATTTGGTATATATTATTGTGTTGAAGTGGTTAGAATCGAAAATAATTATCATATGCTTGAAATTAAGTGTTAAGTTGCGTTTTTAAGTGTTTTGAAGGATTTCAGTCACTTTCGCGCGTAAAATAGCTTAAACTTTGTTTGTTATGCACGAAACTTGGCACACAACACCATTTTGTATATATTATTGTGTTGAAAGGGTTAGAATCGAAACTAATTGTCATATGCTTGAAATCACGTGTTAAGTTGCGTTTTTTAGTGTTTTAAAGGATTTTTGTCACTTTCGCGCGTAAAATAGCTTAAACTTGGTTTGTTATGCACGAAACATGGCACACAACACTATTTGGTACATATTATTGTGTTGAAGTGGTTAGAATCGAAAATAATTGTCATATGCTTGAAATTAAGTGTTGAGTTGAGTTTTTACGTGTTTGAAGCATTATAGTCACTTTCGCGCGTAAAATAGCTTAAACTTAGTTTGTTATGCACGAAACTTGGCACACAACACTATTTGGTATATATTATTGTGTTGAAGTGGTTAGAATTGAAAATAATTGTCATATGCTTGAAATTACGTGTTAAGTTGCATTTTTAAGTGTTTTGAAGGATTTTTGTCACTTTCACGCGTAAAATAGCTTAAACTTAGTTTGTTACGCACGATACTTGGCACACAACACTATTTGGTATATATTATTGTGTTGAAGTGGTTAGAATCGAAAATAATTATCCTATGCTTGAAATTAAGTGTTAAGTTGCGTTTTTAAGTGTTTTGAAGGATTTTTGTCACTTTCGCGCGTAAAATAGCTTAAACTTTGTTTGTTATGCACGAAACTTGGCACACAACACTATTTGGTATATATTATTGTGTTGAAAGGGTTAGAATCGAAAATAATTGTCATATGCTTGAAATAACGTGTTAAGTTGCGTTTTTTAGTATTTTGAAGGATTTTTGTCACTTTCGCGCGTAAAATAGCTTATACTTGGTTTGTTATGCACGAAACTTGGCACACAACACTATTTGGTATATATTATTGCGTGGAAGTGGTTAGAATGGAAAATAATTGTCATATGCTTGATATTAAGTGTTAAGTTGCGTTTTTAAGTGTTTTGAAGGATTTCAATCACTTTCGCGCGTAAAATAGCTTAAACTTTGTTTGTTATGCACGAAACTTGGCACACAACACCATTTTGTATATATTGTTTTGTTGAAAGGGTTAGAATCGAAACTAATTTTCATATGCTTGAAATCACGTGTTAAGTTGCGTTTTTTAGTGTTTTAAAGGATTTTTGTCTCTTTCGCGCATAAAATAGCTTAAACTTGGGTTGTTATGCATGAAACTTGGCACACAACACTATTTGGTACATATTATTGTGTTGAATTGGTTAGTATCGAAAATAATTGTCATATGCTTGAAATTAAGTGTTGAGTTGAGTTTTTAAGTGTTTTGAAGGATTATTGTCACTTTCGCGCGTAAAATAGCTTAAACTCTGTTTGTTATGCACGATATTTGGCACACAACACTATTTGGTATATATTATGGTGTTGAAGTGGTTAGAATCAAAAATAATTATCATATGCTTGAAATTAAATGTTAAGTTGCGTTTTTAAGTGTTTTGAAGGATTTCAGTCACTTTCGCGCGTAAAATAGCTTAAACTTTGTTTGTTATGCATGAAACTTGGCACACAACACTATTTGGTACATATTATTGTGTTGAATTGGTTAGTATCGAAAATAATTGTCATATGCTTGAAATTAAGTGTTGAGTTGAGTTTTTAAGTGTTTTGAAGGATTATTGTCACTTTCGCGCGTAAAATAGCTTAAACTTAGTTTGTTATGCACGCACACAACACTATTTGGTACATATTATTGTGTTGAATTGGTTAGTATCGAATATAATTGTCATATGCTTGAAATTAAGTGTTGAGTTGAGTTTTTAAGTGTTTTGAAGGATTATTGTCACTTTCGCGCGTAAAATAGCTTAAACTTTGTTTGTTATGCACGAAACTTGGCACACAATACTATTTAGTATATATTATTGTGTTGAAGTGGTTAGAATCGAAAATAATTATCATATGCTTGAAATTAAGTGTTAAGTTGCGTTTTTAAGTGTTTTGAAGGATTTTTGTCACTTTCGCGCATAAAATAGCTTAAACTTGGTTTGTTATGCATGAAACTTGGCACACAACACTATTTGGTACATATTATTGTGTTGAATTGGTTAGTATCGAATATAATTGTCATATGCTTGAAATTAAGTGTTGAGTTGAGTTTTTAAGTGTTTTGAAGGATTTTTGTCACTTTCGCGCGTAAAATAGCTTAAACTTTGTTTGTTATGCACGAAACTTGGCACACAATACTATTTAGTATATATTATTGTGTTGAATTGGTTAGAATCGAAAATAATTATCATATGCTTGAAATTAAGTGTTAAGTTGCGTGTTTAAGTGTTTTAAAGGATTTTTGTCACTTTCGCGCATAAAATAGCTTAAACTCTGTTTGTTATGCACGATATTTGGCACACAACACTATTTGGTATATATTATTGTGTTGAAGTGGTTAGAATCGAAAATAATTGTCATATGCTTGAAATTAAGTGTTAAGTTGCGTTTTCAAGTGTGTTGAAGGATTTTTGTCACTTTCGCGCGTAAAATAGCTTAAACTTTGTTTGTTATGCACGAAACTTGGCACACAACACTATTTGGTATATATTATTGTGTTGAAAGGGTTACAATCGAAAATAATTGTGATATGCTTGAAATTACGTGTTAAGTTGCGTTTGTAAGTGTTTTGAAGGATTTTTGTCACTTTCGCGCGTAAAATAACTTAAACTTGGTTTGTTATGCACGAAACTTGGCACACAACACTATTTGGTACATATTATTGTGTTGAAGTGGTTAGAATCGAATATAATTGTCATATGCTTGAAATTACGTGTTAAGTTGCGATTTTAACGGTTTTGAAGCGTTTTTGACACAAAATATATAATATATTTTTTCATAGTGTTTTCAACAAAAAAATAGCATTGCCTGCGGCTATTACGTTCTTAAATTTATGGATGATATCATAGAAGCCGTGAAGAAAGTCGGGGTACAAAATATTGATTTCGTAAGTATTTATTATGTTTTTAAATTATAATATTATATATATTTATTAGAAAATCTAATTATATATATGTATAACTTTTTAATAATTTCTTTTAATGTATACGAGATTATATACGAAACTGCAAGGGAAACATGCGAATTGATGGAAACGGAAATGCGCGAAGTGAAAGACAAAGTTGCCGTGTATCTTTCTAATTTATGTTGTTAGTTATTTTTCGTAGTGGTGTACGTTTATGTATATATGTATATATTATCTATTATATAATTTATTTGTATATGCACAATTAAATTATATATATATATATATATATATATATATATATATATATATATAAATATTAATAAAACAAAAAAAAATAAAAATAAAAATAAACCCATTGGCTGCGGACATAGCCCACAACCGCAGCCAATAAAGGGCCCCAAATTTTGCTTCTCAAAAACGCTATATTGGCTGTTGTTTAGGCTATGTCTGCAGCCAATAGTGCATTATCCTTGCTGCGTTTTTTAACCGCAACCTTTGTTTAAAAGCTCCTATGATGTTTTTTCCACTAGTGATTGTGGTAGAGTGTTCAAATTTTACCAATTGTCGTTTTTATTATAGCTTTATTGTTGATATATATTAGACCCAAATTTTACATTTAAGACACAATCATCTACAAAGTAACTGACGTTTTTATTATAGCTTTATTATTGATATATATATAATAGAAGAAATGATGGACTTGTGCACAATGTTTGACCAATTGTCTTCTATTGCCATAAATAAAGATTCTTATTGTATGACCTACATTCTTTTTTTTTATTGTAGAATGATTAAAATGTTATTCTCTTTTGCTTGAATTATTCTCTAACTTTAATTATTCCTTTGATTTTCATTTTTTAAAAGTGATTAAGTCAAATTTTACTTCGATATTGTTTGACCAATTTTTTTATTGCCATAAAACTCCCATACAATGATGTGTGTGATTGACCTGGACTTTGATTTTAATGTGCTGAATTTTACTTACCATTTTTACTTTGATTTTAATGTGCTTAATTTTACGATTGACCAATTTTATTACCATTTTTTTACTTACCATTTTACTTTGATTCTTATTGTGTTGAATTTTACGATTGACCAATTTTATTACCATTTTTTTACTTACCATTTTACTTTGATTCTTATTGTGTTGAATTTTACGATTGACCAATTTTATTACCATTTTTATTGATCGATACATAGAATTGAATGTATCATTTTGGAGGAAAATGAGTTGCTTAGAAGATGACGCGTGTCCTTGATAACAATAGCTTTAGTATGTAGTGTAGAATATAGATAGATGTATAATGTCAAAATCCAAAACAAACTTGTCCCACACAAAACCTTCTCGTAATAGGTTCTAATTCTATTAATATCAGGGTGGATAAAAGATTTACGACAAGTAACCTTTTAGAAGTTGAGGTCTGAGAGCGACTACCCGAACCCAACCAATTTGGAACATTGTGAAAGTTCTGCCACTTTGAGACTTCTCCAAATCTCTTTAACTTGTACTGCTTTGTAGTACACAAAACTTCAAGTATTTCTTTCATCAACCAACTTTTGTACTACAATTACAATTTGTACTGCAATGATTTACCCTCTTATGTCTCTTTGATTTATTTAACATTATAGAGAATGTGTATTATATAAAAGAGACTAAACTATGTGAATAAAATGAAGCAGAGTTGGAATATCTATATGGATAAATTTTAAAGAAATGATTAACGCATTTCAAAAAATATAATAATTTACAAGAAAGTTGGATCGTTTTGTGTGGAATATAGATTTTAAAGTTATTGTCATTTGTCATTTTAGGTTGTTCATGGTTATAAGCATATAAAAAATTTATATTTACATCATAAATTTTGAACAAAATTAATCTTATCATCCTTATTTAATATTTTAATACTACCTCCTATTCAACCTAAATGTCTTATTTAGTTTTTTGGCACTATTCAGTCATCACTCTTAATTTGTAAGTTACTCTTAATCTATAAGTTAAAACATAGTCATGTGGGATCTTGTTTGATTCGTCTCAATACAAGGATTATTAATATCAAATTTTTATAATTTTTAATTAAAAATAATTTGAGATATTAAGGGTTAAAATGTTATCTCGGCAAGTGTGAAAAAACTAAATGAGACATTTAGGCTGAATAGGAGGGAGTAATATTAAAGGTGCACATACACCATCCACTAACTTCATGTTAATTTCCGTAAACATTAAATTTTTAAGGAATGGAGGAAGTATAATATTGTGATTGAATTAGTATTAAAAATTACAATTTCTTGAAACTTTGTATATTTTGAAGGCTGATATAGTCATTGAAGACTCTTGTTTGCAGCCTATTGCCTGTAATTAAGTGTTTTGCTTTACAAGTATAAAAATTATAAATAAAAATTATAAAGAGGGATAAATTTGATCCCCTATTCCCTATAATGAAAAACAGGTTTTGTTTGACTTAATCAAAATGAAGTTAAGAGATGGAGCAGATTGAGGGTAAGAATAAGAAATTCCCTCCCATTTTCTATGTTTAGAAGGCCTTGGAAGATTTTCAGGCACAATTGTTTCCAAAGAGTTGATTTGCCATGGTGGACAGCTTCTTTTATCACTCCATCTTGCAATCTTTATTTTCTTGTTTAATTCAAATTCCATAGCCATTATTGAATTTGAGCTTCCATTGATGTTGCTTACAATATCTCCCACTTCTAGGCTTATTATCACTGTTGTTGCAATTACCATCAATTTTCTGCTCCATCTTGATGATTTCTCATTACTTTTCCTAATCAAATTACATATAATCATCTACTAATTAGCTAAATACATTATTGGTTAGATTGATGGATCAAAATTAAAACACCTACTTATTCTCTGTTTCATTAAAAATGTCTCATTTGTTTTATATGCGCGTATGTTAATTTACTAATTCAATAGTTAAAATCGATAATTGTATGTAACTAAAAATTAAAAAAATAGACATAAATATATTTTATGTTGAGAGGAATGAAAAAATGCCTGATTTGACTATGTTTTAACGAACTAAAACACAAATTAAATTAAACATTAAAAAAACGAGGTGAGTGTTTATGATTTTTTTCTAAATTGTCTACTATTCTAAACTGCTTCATTCAAGTATCATACCTCGAAATTATGTTCGAGGTAGATCCTTGCACAAAACCCGACTACATAGACAATTTTCAAGTATCTTGAGTCGGGTTTTGTGAAAAATAACCATTAAAAAATCTTAGAAAGCATACCTTGTAGCAAAACTTTTCCTTGTAGACAAAGAGGGTGATGAAGTGGGATCAGGGGATGAGGTTGGAGGCAAGGCACTAAGGCGACAAATAGTTGAGATATTCATCTCTGTTTGGAATTAATAATGATCTCAATCATATAGCAGTGCAAGGTAAAGGAGGAGGAAAAGGTGGTTGTATTTATAGGGATGTGAAAGGTACTCCAAGGCTTGAAGTCGTACTTCGTCTTCTAACAAGTACTCTCTCATTTTACACCACTTGTAAAATGCGTGAAATTCAATGGAAAATAAAATTTAGTTGGAAAATAGAACAAAAAAAAAATAAAGGATAAAAATAAGGGATTAAAATGGAAAGAACATAAATTTATGAATGCAATTAAAAAGAAAGTTAGACCATTGTAGGGGCGGATCTAGGGATCAGAGTCTTAGAGGGCACTAATAAATGGACAAAATTTTAAGAGAATTTTGTGGCAATTTTGACAGTTTCATTTGTAAAATTCATCTATTTTATTTCAACAAAATGACTTGTAGAAGCACAATAATCTCAAGCTAAAGCCAAAATAATATTAAAACGATCAATTAACATAATTCTCATCTCGTCTAAAATGAAAAATTTAATGTTTTTTTCAGTAAAATGAACATTTTAACAAACATAACACTTTTTGAAGACCATATAAATGAGTGGAGATATATATGTTGGAGAATAAGACGAAAGATAAATAGACAATATAAATAAGTGGTTAAGATAGATAGATCGTATGTAGAAATTTGAAGACAAGATTAAAAAAATAAGACATAAACAATAGCATAAGTTGTGCAAAATCAATGAGATGAATAAGAGGGACAAAAAAAATAACAAATTATATTTCATGGGTTATTATGTGAGATTTGCGAATATAATGGGTTTTATATGGAGAGATAATGCTATTATCTAACTATTCTCTCTCCATTAGACATTTCTTAAAAGTTAAAGACCATGCGAACCAAAATCCGATTAAAACTTGTTTTCTTTTTAAATTTGCATGGGTGCAGAGGCCCCGTGTAGAACCGTAAAAAAAAAATTAGTCAAAATTAAAATAAACATTGATTTAAAGTGAGAGGGACAAAGTGTATTTATTATAGGGAAGTCATCCTCGTATGTGCACCATATTTTCTACATGAAATAAAGATGAATGTGATTTGAAATGTTTAATGCTTGTCACGTTGACTTTTAATATCATATTAAATTTTATTAACAAAATTTTTAAAAAAACATTAATATTAAAAACAAAAGGATATGTCATCTATTAACTATTTTTATTATAATTTAACCAATTACATTTGTTAACATGTAACTGATACAATTATTTTAATAACAAATAATTGCATTTGATGTTTCCATTTGAGCAAAATGCACCAATTGAATCAATCAACGGTCAATATATAATAAATAATGACTAATTATCAAAAATTCTGAAAAATATTCAAATTTCAACAGAGAGTACTTTCTCTGTCCCCACAAGTTTGTCAACATGTCTATTTTAGTTTTTTAGTATTACTTCATATTTTAGTTTTGGATAATATATCTTCACCAATTTCTTTAATTCTTATCCATGATCATGACTTGTTGCATCATAAAGAGTACAAAATAAAATGAGTATAGACTCAAAAGTTTTATATTAATGTTGATATTGGTGTTTATTGTGAGAATTTCCTAGCCTGTATGTGAACTTCTTTTTACTGTTTATTATGGTTGTGAAAATAGTAACAAGTTTATTTTATTTATATTCTAAAATGTTTGTTTAGGCTATTTGACATTTTAAAATAATTCAAGCTTATTTTTAATATTTCAGTATGTTGAATGTTCAATTTGAATAGAAAAATCAAATTTCTAGCTACAAATGTAAATCCTCCCCTCTTAAATAATTTTATCTACACCATCCTAATACTTGAAGTCCAAATCAAAATTCTTAAGTAGCGTAATATATTTGAAAGTTAAATAAGACATCAAACTCGTGGAATAAAAAGAATTGCAAAGAAGAAGCAACGACAGCTATGAACTATCACATATGGAAGAAGTAGCCAACATGTTTGGCCCTTGTGTTGTCATTTTCTCATTAATTAGTCCGATTCTAGATGATACTTCCTCCGTTCTGATTTACTTGCTACCATTGCATGGGCACAAAGATTAAGAAGTTACTGTGCAATGATGAGCAGTAGGTGAAAAGTTGTTTTTTTGGAATTTTTTAATATTATTTAGTAAAAAATGAAAAAGAAAAATAAAAGTAATTAGAATGATTGTTTTTTACTAAAAAGGGAAATGTAGCAAGTAATATGAATTTTCCTAAAATGGAAAATGTAGCGAGTATTATGGAACTGAGGAATTATATCCTTTCTTGTTGATTTGACTCCTTGATTGATGATGGAAGACAAAAATGTATGTTTATTTATTGATCAAATATATGCTATTGTTCGTTATGATTACATGTTCACGTAGCATAAAACATAAAGCATAAGCTCGCAAGAACTTATATAGATGTTTGCTATATCTTGGCAAACATATTGCCTTTTTCATCTTGTTCCAACGGCTATCTACAAGATCAACTAAGGTATGTATTCATTATATATTTATTTGGTAAAGATCTCGAAATATATGTCAGTATATTAAAATTGATTTAATTACTATACTTGTCATATATAAAGAGATATTTTGATCTTGAAATATAAATCTTGCCAAAATCGATTTGCATATTCAAAGCAAGTGATTACTTTATTTTAAGGAAGTATTTTGATTATTCCTATTGCTATATATGATATTATCACTTACAACAAGAATATTAACATTTGGGGACATAGGATTTAATGACAATTAAAAGAATGTCAATGATTTATATTTTTAATGTAATGATTGTTGCTTATTTTAAGTTTTACTATAAAGTGATTTAGCGATACTTTATTTGACCTTTAGTGACATATATAATTGTACCATAGTCTATAGTGACATTTATGAAAGATGTCACTGAATCCTATGTCACGAAAAACTTTAGTATGGTTGTTTATTATGCTTTTAGAGGGTCTAATAAATGTTTTACTAAATTCATTTTATATACCATTAGAATATCTTACTAAAAGTATATTATGTTGTAGTGTATGCTAATAAGTTTTTGTATAAAAGTTTCCTAGGATACAAAGATACAGAGATGTTTACTTCAAGGCATCAACCGATCCAGTTTAGGCAAGTTACCATTAAAGATTCTAAACTTCAAATTGTTACTTAATCTAATGAATATAAAGAATACGATAGACGCAAACCAACTATATTATTCAAGAAAAACCTTTTTTAGCAACAACAAAAGTCTTTGCAAAACATAGCTTTTCGTTGCTAAATGTGGTTTTTTAAACGACTTTAATTGTTGCGGGTGCAGCCATAGCTAAAGGTTTTGGTAGTTGCGAAAGTTTGACTGTTTTCCAGAACGACTTTTATTATTGCAAAAGATTAGTCGTTTCAATTCCTTACGCCTTTAACGTCGTTTTCACCCATCATGACGATATTTTTCAAAAAACGGACGTCGCAATTATCCTTATGGGATAACTCTTTTGAAAATCTGATTAAAAGAATTACTTATTCGCGTAATTCAAGACACGTAGATCAAAAAAGATATTTAATGTTTTTTTATCCATTATAATGATATTTGTTTGAAACAGTATTCAACATCTTTTTGGGGCTACATGCTGGAAAATAGGCAAATTAGTACTTGGTTTGACCAAATTTTCAAAAGATTTACCCCATAAGGAAAATCACGACATTCGTTTTAATGAAAAAATATCATTATGATGGGTGATTAACCCTAAATTTGCCCTTGCCATGCACCTCATTTTGGCTTGTTTGCATTCGATTTCGTTCATATACTTGTGTTTTTGTTGGATTTACGCCCTCTTCGAGGGTAGCATGCATTTGCTCGTGTTTTTGCAGGTTTCTCGTGTATTTCTGAGCCAAACCATGATAGAGATGTTGGTTCCCGAGCCCCGGAGGCCTCGAGGGAAGAATGAGATCGAGCCGAGCACTAAAGGATATAATCCAAACCGAGACAAGGAAGAAAAAAGGATTTTTGCAAGGGAACGACCACCCGTTCCCATTGGAACGACCACTCGTTCCCCAACTTTCAAGCAACATGTCCAAGAAAGAGATCCAAAAGTTGAACGACCATGGTCGTTCTCGTGGGAACGACCACTCGTTCCCGTGGGAACGACCACTCGTTCTCCAACCTTGAAGAGCATGAACGACCATGGTCATTCCCTCCGAAACGACCACTCGTTCCCTATCCTACAATACCATCAGAGATCAGAAAGTGGAACGACCGATCGTTCCCTCTTCGCAGATTGGGCTTTTGGCTTGGCTGCTCATTTGACGACCCTTTTTACGTCATTTTGAAGGATTATTCATCTGGTTTCTGAAGACCTAGGTTACATCACTCATGAGCATCACTATATAAGGGACGTTTTTTGTATTATGAGGATACCCTTTTACACCTTTTACATTACATTTAATACTTGTACTAGCTTATTTTGTAAGAATCATTTTATGCTTTTTAGTTCTTTTTTCATCTTTATTCTTGAAACCCTAGGCTTTATTTTCTACAATCAACATTGAAAATCACAAAAACACTTCAATCCAGGTTTATTTTAGCTTTATAGTTGTTCAATCTAATGGGTCATTGCTAGTTGGGGCTTCTCTTCTTCATCAACCTCCATTGTTGAATATTTTTCTTTATTTTTGTTCTCCAATTGCTCCTATCTTTTGTAGGTACTTTCTAATACTTCTTGTTAGTTATTATTGATAGTTTACTTTTGTTTTTATGCTTGTTTGTAGTTTTCACCATTGTTGCTCATTAACTTTGATATTTGGATTCTTGTGTTTGTTGGTTGTTCAATATCTTGTCATATTACCTATCATGATGTCTTTAAGCAATAAAATGAGTAGTGAGTAATTAGTTAGGGGTTGGGGTTAGCTCAATCCTTGTTGATGACTTGATAATGGTGGAATATTGGTTGATATTGGTTTGAATGGAGACTTAGTAGAAGGGTTGCTCCATTTATTGTTTGGGGGTTGCCATGGTTGCATTTGGGAGACCAACGAGGGTTGGATCCCGGAGTAACCTAAACCCTTGTTCAATAAATGGATTCAGGTGCAAGAGATTAATGAGAGTTGAATCTTGCAAACGCCCCTTCAATGAAGAGTTTTCCACTCCGCCTACGAGAGTAGGGGAGGATTGACGGATAGTGGACTTATGTTGCCCGATTCTCTTGTCTTTACTCATGAGAGTGAGGAGGATGATATTATCGGAGGTGATCTCAGGCCCGATCCAAGATCGGATCACTTTTTGTATTGTGTTCCACTTCTCTTTAATCAAACCAAAGGAATCAAAACCTCTACCATAGGATAGTCGTCACAAGTGAGCAAACCCTATCCCATTGCTTCTTTGTTTGTTATTTTCATAGTTCTAGTTTTAGTCTAGCTCATCACCAATCCCCTATACATTATTCCCCAATACGTAAAGAGGCCCTAAGTCTCGCACTCGTCTCCCTGTGGATCGACCCCCTACTTCCCACTACACTTGTGTAGAGTTAAGCTAGGGTGTTTATAAATTTTGTTTGATTAGAGGCTTTAGAGAAGACACTAAAAAGTCCTCTATCAATGGATAAAAACGACGTTATATATCTTTTTTTATTTACGTGCCAAAAAATAGACGAATAACTACTTGTTTCGGTCGGATTTTTGAAAAAAAGTTATCCCATATGGATAATGACAACGTCTGTTTTATGAAAAATTATCGTTATGATGGGTAAAAGCGACGTTAAGGGCATGTTTAGATTGGGGGTAAATAGTTAAGGGGGGAAATAAAGTCAAACTAATGAATTAAAAGCAAATAGAGATGCATTTCAAGTAGTTGAGTTATTTGCGAAGAAGTAAAATAAACATGAAATAAAAAAATAAAGGAAAAAAGAAGATAATTTCCCCTATTATGGAGGTAATACATTCCTCCACCCTCCCTTAGGATAATTATTTACCCCATAAAATTAAGAGCTCCCTTTATTTTCATTATTTTGCAACCATTTTTCCACCTCTAGAACCCTCTAATTTCTCATTTATCAACTTTATTTTCTTGTTTTGACTTTTTTTACCCCTTTAAATATTTACACCCAATCCAAGCATGCCCTAAATATCTTTTTTGTCTACGTGCTGAAAAATAGGTGAATAAGTATTTATTTTGACTATATTTTCGAAAGAGTTACCTTATAAGGATAATTGTGACATTCGTTTTTTGAAAAAATATCGTTGTGAATTAGTGATGGGTAAAAACGGCGTTAAATATATTTTCATTCTACGTGTTGGAAAATAGGTGATTAAGTAGTTGAAAAAATATTAATATGATGGGTAAAAACGATTTTAAAGTGCTAATATACAAGGTAACCATTGATGATTAGAAAAGTCAAAGGTGATAGGCAGATGGGGAATAGTCAACAAAAGTCAAAGGTAGTTTATAATGGTCAATAGTCATTTAGGCTCGTCAAAGGTCATTTCGGTGGGTCAACAGTCAGTTGGCTTAAATGTCGTAGACTTTGATATTTTGGTGGCAGTTATTGGGGGTGTTTCGCAATTGGTTGTTGGTTATTGGCGGTTGGCTTTTTTAGTTGGCTTGTTTAATCAGCTGGAAATGTTGGCTGCTTTTGTTGGCTTTTAAGCTAGCTTTAAAAGCTAGATGTTTGTGGAGATATTTGGTAAATTTGAATATTGGTTGTTGGTTGTTTATTAGAGAAAAAGTGGGCCAAAAAGTCAAAAGTCAACCCAAAAAGCTAGCTGGAGCAACTTTTTCATTTTGGCTTAAAAGCCAGCTTTTCAACTGCTTCAAAAGTCATTTACCAAACACTTTTTTTGGCTGTTTGACCAATCAACAAGCCAAAAGCCAAAAGTCAACAAAAAAGCTAAGCAAAAAGCAATTGATTGTAAAAAAAAAAAAAAACTTTGAGGATGTAATTCGCAAAAGCCCTAAACTTGAAAGTTGTTATTCGCAAATTACTCTATTGTTTTATAGCCCCAAATGTTTTACTAACTTTATTAAAATATTTTTTAATAGTTATGGTCCTCATATAATTTTTTCGCTAACTTTTTTTTTGGAAGAAGAATGATTTTCCATAAATGATCCACAAGACAATTTCAGGGACAGAGTCCAAACGAACACCACAACCTTCTAATAATTGCATCAGATTGCTAGAGAGGCACACCTTCTTGAAGGAGTTCAGATCCGCACTATTCATGTGCTTAGAAGGAATGGAGAATATCTCAAAAAAATAGGGAACCAAAGGGAGCCCATAGTAAAAAAAAATTTATACATTAATTATGCTTCTAAACAGAAAATTTGCATCACTATCAGTGTTCTTAATACACAAAAAAGAGGATCTAGCCTTCACTTCAAGCTTGATATTCTAAAGCACCTGCTCGAGGGAGTTCACTTTGGCTTGCCATATGGCTTCATTTCGAGCTTGCTATATCTGGTATATTAGGCTGCTCAAAGCAATGTACATCACATTCTTCCTAGTCGCGGAGTTTCTCCATATTTTTGAAGCTAGATTATTAAGTGATGCAATTTTAACCTTTAAATCAAGTCAAGCCAAGCTAGAGTGGTTGTTAAGCACACTATACTGAACCTGCAAGCAAAGAATAGATAATTTGTAGATTCATTTTGAAGAGTCGATCTTTGGTCTTTAGCTTGCTTAAAAAAACGACTCACATGTTGAACCTGGTCTTCGGGAGAGCATATCTAAACCATACCAAGTTTGCCCATTTCTCCTTCTCTCTTGGGGTTGCAGTTTCTGATATAACTCCTTTATAGAGTATGTGTTATGTTCCATCCAATCCCATACTTCATCTTTGACATGACATATTTTTTGAAGGCCCAACTTAAAGTTATAGGTAGGTTGAAAAGTTTCCAATGTCGTGTATCTTCATAGTAATGTGCCAGGTAATTTTACCCATCGAGCGAGATTCTAGATTTCAAGATTCCTAACTCCAAGATCCCCAACCTTTTTTAGGGTACATAAAGTTGTCTAGTTGACATTCCCATGGGTGTTGGTGTTAGCATCACCATGCCATAAGAAAGCGCGACACACATTGTTCACCTCCTTTATGATTTTCTTGTGGACGATGAACATTTGACACCAGTAGGTAGATATACTCATAGAACAACACTGATAATATGTAGTCTAGCAGCATAAGATAAATACTTAGCATTCCCAGTTCTGATTTTTTTTGTCATCTTCTTAACAAGGATTTCACTGGGAGAGTTCCTAGGGGAAAGTGAAACTCCTTGGATAAGTTCTGTTTGTGGGAGGAGTTCAAGCCTGAAAGGAACATAGCAGATTATTTAACATTAGTAGTGAGACCTGAGGCTTTGGAGAAGGCTGTGATGCTCTCCATGAGGACTTGGATGGATGTAGGGTCTCCTTTACACATCAGCATGAGGTTATCTGCAAATATAAGGTGGTTGAGCCATGGCTTCTTGCATCTAGGATGATAACTGAACCTGCTTAGCCTGCTAGTAGCTTTCAAGATTCTAGATAAGTATTCCATTCCGATGACAAAAAGGAGGGGAAAAATTGGATCCCCTTGCCAGATGCCTCTCTTGGCCTTGAAGAGTTCAGTAGGTTGGCCATTTAGTATGAGAGTATACTGAGTAGTCGACATACATGTGTATACTATTCTCACAAACTTATCAAGGAACTTGAGGGCTATCATCAGGTCTTTTATAAATTTCCACTCCATTGTGTCGTAAGCTTTTCAAAGGTCAATTTTGAGAAGGCAACTGGCTACGCAGTTCTTCCATTCATAGTGCTTCACAATATCTTGACATAGAAGAATGTTATGAAGGATGCTATGACCGAAAACAAAAGCTCTCTGCGAACTATAGATAATGTCATTCAAAATAAATTTCAGCCTATTACACAAGAGTTCAGAGATACATTTGTAAATGACATGGCAACACGAAATAGGTCTAAAGTCTTCAGGATCATTTGGATAGTCGATCTTTAGAATAAGGGTGATGGCCGTTACATTCCAAGCTTTGAGGAAGATGCCATTTTCAAAGAGTTTTTGGATTGCCTCGACAACATCGTTTCTGAAAATATCCCAAGCTGCTTTGTAGAAACCACTATTATAGCCATCAATACCCAGAGCTGTGTTATCAAGAATACTCCACATTGCTTGCTTGATTTCATTGTGTGACAACTGGAGGTTTAGACACTGTCTGCAGTGGTCATTCATGCAAGGGTCTTCTTTGATGATGTCCATATTAATCCTTTGACGGTTAACAAGCTTACCCCTAAGGATGCTTTTTGAAGAAATGCAGGAAGGTTGTCTGGATTTTGCTCTGGTCTGTTGTTGTGTTACCATCGACTTGGAGTGTTCTGATGGTATTTGCATTCCGTCTCTACTTTATGCTATTGTGGAACAAATTTGTATTGTCGTTCAAACTTTAGCCAATTCAGTTTTGGTCTTTGGGTGGTGTATAAGGCAAAGTCTGATTTGAGTTTCCTCAGGTTTTTAGTTGCTAGGTGCTTATCCTCTGCGAAAGTGTGGTTCATGGAATCTAAGTGCATCTTATGTTGGATGTCTCTCAATATGAGTTCTACGTGCCAAAGATTCTCCTTAAGATGAGTGTGCATTTTTCAACACAGTTTTCAGCATTTGTAGTTCCTTTAGGTTTTGAAAATTCAAGAAACCACTAATGTTCTTATTCCACGCGCTGACTGTTTCCAGGAAGTCATCTTTTTTCCCCCAATGATTGTAGAACCTGAAGGGTTTTTTTGCGTTAATAGGCTTGTAGAAACAGACAATCATAGGGGAATGGTTGAAATCTCCTTCTGGATGAAAGGTCACCTTGACATTGGGGAAGGCCTCATCCAAGTATTGATTCCCCAATACTCTATCAATCTTACTCATAACTTTGGCAGTCCCAACTTGTTTATTATTCCAAGTAGGGGTGTTCAAAACCGCATACCAGGTCGACCCGGATCTAGAAATCCAGGTACCCGGTTTTTCGGGTACCTGAAAATGCGATTCGGTTCCGACCCGGATTAAACTGGGTAACTGGATTTTGGATACCCGGTTTAATCCGGTCGGATCCGGATACCCGGTTTTATTAGAATGTTTTTTTTTTGTCGTTTTTTCGTTCAACCATGCGTTTTTTATCTCTATTTTTATTTTGAAAATTTTTTATATAATTCAAATACTAACTCCCTTAAAATATATATAGCTTTATTAGTGACAGAAGACAAATTAAAAAATTAAACAATAACATTATTACTCATCGGTTTAAATAAGGACAATCATAAAAAACAATCCGGAAGAAAACAATTATATTAAGATTCAACTCAAGTTTACCTTGAGAGTTACTATCATAAAAATAATTAACATAGAAATTTGAGAACATATGCAATGTTTATCAGTATAACCAATGTTTTTAAATAATTTTCCAAAAATGATTAACATAAAAATAAATAACATAAAAATTAAGTATCAAATACTTGTTTTATACTTAGGTAAATTTGAGAACATATGCAATAATCAAACTAGTAAAAAGATTTATCAGTGCTTAAAAACTAAGTATAGTATCAGAACATTCAAACACAATAAAAAAACTTACTAAGAATATTTTAGAACATGAACATGTAATATCGAACAGAGTATGAAAACTAGTATGAAAACTATAGCATCACCAGTATTCCTCTTAAGTTTGTTGCTTGTCTTCCCCCTTTTGACATCATTCAAAAAGGATTGGCGTAACCAAAACACATCATTAACACAAGCATTAGTCAAAGAAGGATAATCAAAAGGCAATTTAGCAAAGCAAGCACCATAGTAAGCATCTAGATATGCATAAAATAACCAAGCATAGACCAATAAGAGAAAAGATATAGCAAAAGATAGTAGTTATAGCAGCAATTTTAACAAAAGACAAATAGTTTTGTACCCCAGCATGGTATGCAAGAAAAGAAAAGAAAAAGATTGTTTAATTGTTACAACTTCAAATGATAAGGCCAACAAACATATAGAGTTCATAATCAAAGTAGTAGGAGGGATCACCCAGCAGTCTCTTCATTGATGTATTCTGTCTACACTTCAACAGAATCGAGCTTGGAACCAAGACGGGACTCCATCTGGGTCAGCTGATCAGTGATAGAAGCAAGCGAGACACGAACTTCATCTTGGAAAGCACAGAAACGAGACTGAAAATCATTAAGATTTGTGAGAAGAGAATCAAATGCAGCTAGAGGAACAGGTAAGGGGTTAGCAGAGTCATCAACACCATGTGAAGTATGTGGGGGTAAAACCTGTGTATCAAGTGGTGGTGGAGTAGAATGTATGGGTGATGGTGGTGGTGATGGAATCAATTGTGGTGGAGGTGTGACGGTTTTCGGTGAAGGAGGTGCACATGTAGGTTCTTTGGTGGAGGGTGAGGTAGTCTCTTCATCCAATTCCACTGGACGCTTAGAAGCTAACCTACTGCTCTTCCAAGGAGTGAGCACCGGTTCCTTCTTCACTGGCATAACAACCTCTTCATCATTAGAACTTTCATCAGAATTTTGTTCCTCAAATTCTCACCTTCTCCCTCTCCCGAGGCTTCCCCTTCACTTAATGCTTCTTCTTGTTCCTGTGTAACCTCTGCCAGTTAAGTATGGGCAGAAGCAACAACTCCTTGATCCTTATCCTCATCTACCTCCATTTTCAGACATTTTTCTTCTTTGTCTCCCTCCTCCTTCTCATCATCAGAACTAACATTCTCAACTTCAACCAGGTCTTCCAATATCCCTTTTTCATTCAAACTTAAATGCAAATTTTTAAGACATTTAGCACTTATTTTATTATTTCTTAAAAATGCAAATTTTTAAGACATTTAGCACTTTTTCATAGGGAATTAAAGACCATCCAACGGTACACCAAATTTCTTAAAAATGCAAGTCAATAAACCTCCATAACCAACCATTAAACCCTTCTCAATACATTCAGAGAGATGCGAAATCATTAAAGATGGAAAATTTATTTTTATATGATTAGCCAGGCAATAAATCAATGTGGCGTCACGAAGATTAACTTCACTCCGCTTAGAATTGCAGGGTAAAATGAATCGACGTGCGATGTTGTAAAGTAATTTATGAAGTGGTGACAATGAACTGTGGCTAAATATCTTCTTATCATCAATCCCAAGAAATTTTAACACGGTCTGCTCCGTAATGCCCGAAAACACAATCTTTGAACTAACATAGTAAGTGTCGAATCCCACAGCAGGAACATCAAACCATTCCCCCAACATTAAGCTATTAAACTCGATCTTGATTTCTTTAACAATACTAGAACAAACCCCATTTTCTATGGTGAAATTTTTTATAAACTCACGCATTAGGTTTGGGTAAATCGGATTGCACGAGTAATCAAACATTAAAATTTCCCAACCCTGATTTTGTAAAATGGCATGTAATTGAGGGAAAGGGTTTGATTCATACCAGTACTTGTCGAGTCCTAACCCAACTGACATCTCCTTAGCGACTTCTTCAGCACTATTTGGGTCAACTTGCTTGGTCCTTTTTGTGGGTTTGGACGAAGAGATACCTTTTGGGTTGGAGTGAGATCGTTTGGTTCCGGCATGCATGGATTTAGGTGTAGTCGATTTTTGGTTCTTGAGATGAGGAAGGTGGTGTATCTTCTGAAGGTGAGGGATGAACCACTTGAAGCGGTTTTGGTAGAATGAATTTTGGTGTCTTCCCTTTCGTAGTCTTGCTTGAAGAGGATGATTTTGGGGTTTTCATGGTGAAAGGATGAAATGAAGATGAAGGAGTGATGGAGTGAGTGAATGGGTTTGACAGTTTTGAGGGCTTGTACTTGACGTGAGGGATGCAAGAAGTTGTGAGTGAGTGATGTGACAAGTGAGGTAGTGGGTTTTAAAGGCTTGAAGAGACGGTTACCAAATGGTTCTAACTCTTCAATTTCAACCGTTTTTATGTGTAAATATTCAAGTAACGAAGAGTTCGCGGGTATATTCGTTGAATTGAGCGGTTAATAACGGTTTTTCGAAATCCCACGATGATCCGACTCCCACTATAATTTAAGTTGACCAATCGAAAAAGAATAAAAGAAAATAAAATGCTTGAATTTGTGGAAAAAGAAAAAAGAAAATATTGAAAATAAGATATAAAATAAATATGTCCTCGTTTTAAATTTTTTTTTTTTTCGTTTTTATAATTTTTTTTTCGTTTTTATAATATGAGGACAATAATACATAAGATAGAACACAAGCTGCTTTGGTCTAAACAGGTTAAAGATGCAATCAAGAAGATTTCCATGGCACGTACCTTAGATAGATGCATATATGAACCTTGTAGTAATTGATTTCTCAATCAAGGTTTTGTGACTGGTTAAACCCTTCCAATTTCATGTTGCCTCGAGGGGGAAAGCTTGCATTAAACTATAGTGGAGCTTGATCACACCAAGTTCCAATCTCATCTTCTCATATTGTTCCCTAGGAAGTGATTTAGTCATGATATCTACAACTTGCTCATGTGTATTAACATGTTTAACAATTATATTTTTATGCTCAACATTATCCTTAAGAAAATGATGTCGTATATGTATATTCTTAACCTTAGAATGATGCACGGGATCCTTTGATATGCATATGGCACTAGTATTGTCACAATAAATAGGAAAACATTCAAATTTAATACCAAAATCTCTTAGCTACTGTTTTATCCAAAGTATTTGGGAACAGCAAGTTGCCGCTGCCACATATTCTGCTTCAGCGGTGGATAGTGCAACTGTATTCTGTTTCTTTGAACACCAAGATACTAAGCATGAGCCAAGAAATTGTACCATACCTGATGTACTTTTTCTATTGACAAGATCTCCTGCATAATCTGCATCACTGTAACCTTTCAAGTCATAGACATCACTTTTAGGATAAAATAGGGATAAGTCATCTGTTCCCTTTAGGTATCTTAGAATTCTTTTCACTGCTGTATGATGTGATTCCTTGGGATTTGATTGAAATCTAGCACACAAGCCAACACTAAACGAAATATCTGGTCTACTAGCAGTTAGATATAACAAAGATCTTATCATTCCTCTATACATGGTTTGGTCAACATTGATACCGTTCGAATCTTCATCTAGTCGTACATTAGTAGCCATGGGTGTGTGGTTTGTTTTAGCATTATCTAGACCATATTTCTTTAGAAGTTCTTTAATATATTTTTGTTGATGGATAAAAATACCATTAGCCGTTTATGTAATTTGCAAACCAAGGAAGAAATTTAATTCTCCCATCATACTCATTTCAAATTCAGCACTCATTAGGTTAGCAAATTCTTTACATAGTGATTCGTTAGTGGCTCCAAAAATAATATCATCAACATAAATTTGCACAACTAAAATATCTGAATCTCTATTCTTAAAGAATAAGGTCTTATCAATTTTACCTCGAATAAAGTCATTTTCAATCAAAACTTAGACAATCTTTCATCCCATTGCCTAGGAGCTTGTTTGAGCCCAAAAAGAGCTTTATCAAGCTTGTAGACATGATCTAGTAAAGATGGATTTTCGAAGCCAGGTGGTTGTTCCACAAAGACTTCTTCATCTAGAAAACCATTCAAGAAAGCACATTTTACATCCATTTGGTATAGCTTAAAGTTCATAAAAGCAGCAAAAGAAATTAGAATTCTGATAGTCTTTAGCCTTGCTACGAGAGCAAATGTCACTGTATAATCAATACCTTCTTGTTGATTATATCCTTTAACCACGAACCTTGCTTTGTTTCTTACTATGATTCCATGCTCGTCCAGCTTGTTCCTAAAAACCCATTTTAGACCAATTATCTTTTTGTTCTTGGGTTTTGGTTCCAAGTGCCACACTTTATTTCTTTCGAATTCATTCAATTCATCTTGCATGGCAACAATCCAATCTGAATCTAGTAAGCTTCTTCGTGATTCTTGGGTTCCAATGTTGAGAGAAATGCAAAGTGTGCACAAAAGTTTCTTAACTAGGATATGGTCTGTGTACCCTTGTTTATGTTACTTATGATCAAATCAAGTGGATGTGACTTTTGATGTTTCCACGGTTTTGGCACAAATTCTCTTGTAGGAACAGTTGTGGGAACAGGCTCATTGACTTGATTGACATTTTGTTCTTCTTTAGGTTGCTCATTCTGTTCATTTCTGGGAACACCTTGTTGGTCCTGGTTTCCCTGCTGTTTCTGTTCTTGATTAAGCTCTTCTATTTCTTCTTGAACCTGTTGTTCTTCTATGTTTCTAGCATCTTGCTCTTTATGTATATTTTCATCATCTTCCTAGTCAGCAAGACCTATTTTAAAATTACATGTATCGTGTTCACTTGTCATGAAGTTAGTTTCATAAAAAATAATGTGAACATATTCTTCAACACACATTGTTCTCTTATTGTATACTCTATATGCTTTACTATGAGATGAATAGTCAAGAAATACTGCTTCATCACTTCTCTCATCAAACTTTCCTGTATTACGTTTTCCATTAACATGAACAAAACATCTACATCCAAACACTCGAAAATAGGAAATATTCGGTTTAACACCTTTAAATAGTTCATTAGGTGTCTTAGAAGTGATAGGTCTAATCAACACACGATTTAAAATATAGCCTGCAATATTAACAGCTTCGGCCCAAAAGTTTCTAGGGAGACCACTAGCAATCAACATGGTTCTAGCCATTTCCTCTAATGTTCTATTTTTACGTTCTACCACACCATTTTGTTGTGGTGTCCTAGGTGCGGAAAATTTGTGACTTATACCATGCTCATTACAATAGTCCATAAACCTTGAATTTTCAAATTCTTTACCATGATCTGATCTTATGTGAACAAGTTGATTGTTACTAAATTTTTGAATTTTATTTGCAAAAGCAACAAATTCATTAAAAGCTTTATCTTTGCTAGCTAAAAATAAGGTCCAAGTAAATCTACTGCAATCATTAACTATAACAAACACATATCGCTTTCCACTACGACTTTAGATTCTCATAGTTCCACAAAGATCTATATGAATTAATTCAAGTTGCTTTGAGGTGGTCACAACATTTTTAGGTTTAAAGGATGACCTAACATGTTTTCCTTTGGCACAAGGATCACAAACTTCATCTTTTTGAAATTTAAGGGACGATAATCCTCTTACTAGGTCTTTAGATCGTAAAGTATTAAGCAATGAAAAACTAGCATGACCTAAACGTTTATGCCAAAGAAGAGGATCATCTTCTATAACACTAAGACATGTCAAACTGGTTTTGGGAACAGTGTGGAGGTCCACAACATAAGTGTTCCCTTTTCGGATTCCTTCCACAACAGTGTCTCCTGTGTCATTCCTAGAAATAATGCACTTTTCAGAAGTAAAGTTTACAGAGTTACCTTTGTCGCAAAATTGAGAGATACTTAGTAAATTATGTTTTAAATTCTCAACTAAAAATACATTGTCGATTGCATGAGAACTTGACCTTCCTGTTTTTCCTTTGGCAATGATTTCGCCTTTCATATTGTCTCCAAAGGTCACAGTTCCTCCATTATAGGCTTCTAGTGAGAGAAATTTTGATTTATCACCTGTCATGTGCTTGGAACAACCACTGTCGAGATACCATGAGCTGTTCCCCCTCACTAGATACTGCAAAACGAACTAATTGTTAGAGTGAGGAACCCAATCATCCTTGGGTTCCTTGTCGATTATGCATGAATCATATTTCTTAATCCAAACGCGATCGACATAAATTTGGTTCGTTTTGTCATGCTGTTGCCTTTTTTAACATTGGAATTTCAGGTGCTCGATTTTGCCACAAAAGGAATAGACTTTACTACTAGGGAGATCGACGTAGACCTTTTTCTTGCTTTTATTCTTATTGTATCCTAGGCCTTCAGCATTTTTAGTTTTAGCCTCTAGAATCCATTTTGGAACTTCATTGATTTTCCTTTTTCCTCTTGAATTTAATTCAACTTTCAATTTCTCATTTTCGATTTTACTAGATTCTAGGTCTAATTTTAACCTTTGAAATTTAGTGCTAATATCATGAATAGATTCATCATTCATATTCTTATTTAAGCCTAGCAATTTATATTGATACAAATCGACATTAAGAATAATATTTTCTTGTTTGACCTTTTCTAATGTTTCCTTTAACATCACATTTTGATCTAATAAATCAAAGAATCTAGTTTGCACATCAGACCTAAAAGAATTTAGGTAGGAAACATGGTCGTTATAAGTTTTAAGGTCTTTTTCCATTTGAAGACAGGTGGCAGTTCTTTTTTCCAGATTATCTTGTGTCTCCAAAATCATTTTAATTAATTCATGTTTATCCAATCTAAATAGGTGGTTAGGAAATAAATTAGAAGACAATACCTCTTTTCCTTTAGACTTTTCGTCATGAGTGGCCATGAGACATAGATTAGCTGTTTCTTCCTCAACGGGAGCTTCAGTTTCAGTTTCGCTCTCAGATTCTCCCCATGCAGCAATCATGGTTTTACGAAAGTCCGTCTTATTGAAATTTCCTTTCATCGGTTGTCTTCCCGTTTCCCTTGCCTTCCCTTTGCCCTTCTCGTTTTTCCATTAAGGGCACTCCTTGATGAAGTGATCAGTACTTCCACACTTATGGCATTCGTAATTGGTTTTAGTTTTTGCAGATCCTCTTTCTTTGTTGTTTCTTTGATTGGCGTATATGTTGTTCCTGAAGAACTTTTTGAATTTTCGAACCAACATGGCAGCCTCCTCATCATCACATTCTGACTCTTCTTGATCATTAGCTGTCAGAGCCAAGCCTTTGTTTCTGGAACTGTCAGCTGTTCCCAGATGTAATTCGTGGGTCATAAGGTAACCAGCCAGCTCTTCCAAGTTGAATTCAGTGAAATCCTTGGATTCTTGTATGGCTGTGACTTTGGCTCTCCAGCATTCATCTTGAGGTAGACTCCTTAGTATTTTTCTAACCTGTTCATCTGCGGGAATAAGCCTTCCAAGAGAGACAAGTTCGTTTGTTATGTTTGTGAACCTGGTGAACATCTCTTGAATACTTTCTCTTGGTTCCATGACAAATCTTTCATACTTTGACATCAACAAGTCAATCTTGGAGCACTTCACTTCACTTGTTCCTTCATGGATAACTTCTAGCAGATCCCAAATCTGCTTAGCTGTTTTGCAACCCATAATGCGATTATGCTCATTTGGTTCAAGACCACAGTGAAGTAATTTGATAGCAAGAGCATTCATCTCTATTTTTCTGAAAATCTTCTTTCTCAAATTTAGTGATCGGTTTGGGAACAGTTTCGTTATTGGAGTTGGTAGTTGTTGTTACCTCAAAGTCTCCAATTTCGATAACTCTCCAAACTTGATAATTCTCGGCCTTGATGAAGATCTCCATCCTATTCTTCCAATATGTGTAGTATTTACCATCAAACATGGGCGGTCTTTGAGTAGAGTAACCTTCTTCCATTCGTTCATTCATTTTCAACATCTCTAAAACACCAAGATACGGCTCTTAGGGTTTCCTGATCAAATGAGGAACAGGGCTATGATACCAATTGTAGAAACACATAGAGACAATGAATACAACAAGAGGGGGCGGGGGGGGGGGGATGAATTGTTGTTTTGTACTTTTAAGTGTTTTAGCCCTGTTTTTGCGGAATATAAAGTAAACAAAAATACTTAAACAAAAAGCTGGAAAGATAAATGGAGACAAGGATTTTACGTGGAAACCTTCTAAGCCTAATAGAAGGAAAAACCACGACCACTCGGGATTTTAAGCTTCTCTTAATAAGTTTTAGGCAATTATTAAAATTACATAAAACACTTCTCTTCTCTTCTCTTCTCAACTAGGCCACTTCTCTTCTCTTTCTCCTTCTCTTTCTCACATTTCCCCTAGACTTTCCTTAAGTCTAGTTACAAACTCTCATAAACCCTTACAAAAGAATTTCTCTAGGATAAAAACTAAAATATTGCATAAGAAAAATATTACAAGTTAATTGGCAAAAAGAAAGAATAAATATTTTTCTTACTTGGGTGATCTCTCTTGATTTTTCGGTTAGGGCACACCACACCAAAAATAACCGGTTGAAAATATCTATTTTATATAGGAGTAACCTTGGGCTTTCAAAACCCTAACTACCCATATTTTCCTTATTCTCAAATGTGGGAAAGTGGGGAATAATCTTGGGAGTTATAAGATAGAAGCTACGGTTGGTTTTTAGATTTTAATGGCTAAAAATAGTTAATTAAAATTAATTATATTAAAATCTAATCAACTCCCTATTTTCATGGAGATAAATAAGAAGACTTGTTCTTATCCACTAGATTATATGTGGTGGTTATTTAAATGATTGTCAATTAGTAATTTATGCAATATCCTAATTCTTAACCGTACAATCAACTAAAAAATAGAAAAACTAATTTCCTACGTTATTTTAGCTGACCAACTTCTCCAGACCTGTTTCGTTGGGAACACTACACTGTCTCCATCAGCACTTTTATCAGATTACCAATTCTTGGAACAGTTAAAATAAATTCCACTTTTGACTTTTCAAATGATCTTCTATGCTGACTATTTTGACTTTTGACTTTGACTTTGACATGTACCATATCCTTTAAACAAACCTTTTAGGTATCATCGACGACTTTAACAAAATCAGATATACGACCTACAAAACAATCTCGAAAACATGTTTGTTTATAAAAGTGAAGTCATCATCAAAACTTAAGAGGACCAACATTTTCCTCGGATCGAGTCGGACTAGAGTCGGATTCGGACTGAATTGCCATCTCTATATGGACCTGAACCGAAATTCTATGGTCATGGGCCTAGATCCAACCCGAACCCATAAAATCTATAAAAATAAATTTAGATCCTTAAATTAATATAACTTTAAATTTAAACTAGATAAATTCCCGTGTAAAACACGGTTACTATAAATATTTACCGATATGAATATTGATATTATTTTATAAATTTAATTCATTTACAACATTTTGTTTCTTTTCAAACGTTCCATTTGCTTTTTGAATATTATTTCTCAACTACTAATTTGTAATTTATTCTTAATCTATAAATTAATACATAGTCAAATGTGATCTTGTTTGATTCACCTCAACATAAGGTGTGTTAACATCTATTTATTACTCCCCCCGTTTCTTGATGTTCATCCCGTTGAATATTCTATTTTGGAGAGAGAAATTTGATTAAGTTTTTCAAGACATATATAAATGATAAAATATATCCATATGAGATCTCGTTAGATTCGTTTTAGTGTATACTTTTTTATAATTTTTTATGATGCGCATTTAGAGATACTAAGACTCAAAATTTACTTTGAAAAACTGTGCAAAAGTAAATGGGAATAACATTTTGAAACGGAGGAAGTATAATTTTTAATTATGAACAATTTAAAATATTAAATATTGAATTAGTGCATTGATAAATGTGCAAAAAGTAAATGAGACATTTAAAATGAAACGGAGGGAGTAAGTATATATATTGACCTTTATTAACCTTATATTCCTACAAAACTATAATTTTTATTTTTATATATCTATATTATCCTAATATATATATACTTAGAGTACAATTACGTTACCATTTTTTATATGCATTTTAATCAATGAATAAAACCTTTTAAAAAGTTTAATATTGACGTATAAAATAATTATAAAAAAATATTAAGTTGTTCATTAACAATTACAACATTATCAAAACATAAAATTGAAATTACTAATTAAGATCCTTGAGCGTTTAACTTTTGTCTTTTTGGTTGGGTCACTTCAGTTTGATAACAGTTGAATGAAGCAGCCTTAAAATTTTCTTTAAGAGCTAGATTAAAAAGCTCTATGTCTATATAAGGAAATATAGAATATCAATAATAGATCACATATAGAAGTATTTATAGTCAATTAACAAATATTATATATTTTAATTGTTTCCTTAAATATAAGTTAAATATCAAAAGTTTCAAGTCAACAATAGAAAAAAGGAGGAAAACTTTTGACGAGAGTTTAACATGTGTCACAAATTATTTTTTTATTAATCCTTCGGATTCGCTATATTTGTCCACTTTTCTTTTTGGGTCAATTCACCCTATTTGTCCACTTTCCTTTTGGCATAGATTTTTTTACTTAAATACCCTATGTTTTCACAAGTAAAGACCATAATGCCCACACTTCATTACTTAAAATACCCTAACTATCACATTTACAATCATTATAATTACTTAAAATACCCTAACTACCACCTTTATGATTATTATAAACACTTAAAATACTCCAACTAACACCCTCTTAAAATACGTGGCTAGAAAAAATGGTCATTTACAATGAGTTAAAGGAAGCAGGGGCAAAACTTTGTTGGGGCAGGTAGGGGCTTCGCCTCTCCGAGATTTTCGGTAAATTTTTTTATATACAATTGTCGTTTTATATTTTAATAAATTTAAGCCAACAAATAAAAGCAACCAATAAAAGAAAGAGAATGAATAACTAATATAAAATAAAAAAATCTTATAAGTAATAAAATTAGGAATGAAATTATCATTTAAAAACTAAAAAAAGGAAAAAAAAACGATTAGGAGAAATGGACAAAATCAAAAATTAATCCACAATTGAATGATAAAGGTTTATTTTATATTTTTTAATTGATTTTTTTTCTTTATTTAGTAATTTGTTTGACCGAGATTATAAACAATTTTAAAGTGCTAAAAGAGGTCGAACATTACTTTAAGTCAAAATTTACGTAATAATTTTTTATTGTATTAATTGACTATAGATTAGTTAAATTTAATTTTTTTATTAACTCTGCACCCCTGAAATTTTATTCAAGTTTGGTCACAAAAAAAATGGTATATTTTATTAATTGTTAGAATCCATGACTCATACTCATCTCTAGTTGGAGCACCTAGCTCCAAAGTCCAACCTTATGTTAAAATCCTTATTAAGATCGAGACACCAATTCAAAACCGTTCCATTAAAAGACACGTATATCCCAAATCATCCAAAATATTCAAACCTTTGATTTCGTTCACAGGATCAAATCATTAATTTAATCCAAAATTTCAATTCGCAATTGACTCTCCACGTTCGATGAATTCTATCTTTAAGTTATACCGACACGATTCATATTTTTCTTTCTCTGTGTACCTCATTTAGGGTTCCAAATTTAAATGCTTATCTAGGGTTTAGATCTAGCTGAATTGGTTTAAGAAATTGAAAACACTGTGAGCTTAAAGGGTTACATTTTAGTGAGTTGGAATTTATTTAGGTAAAAGTGTTAATAATTCATGTTTTGTTAGGTTTCTGAAGGTGTTAATTAGGGTTAGGTTTAGGGTTTTTTTCTTAAGAAATTGGAACATGTGTGATATTATGTCAAATGGAAGACATCAATAAGGTCAATGGCTGTGGAGAAAATGGGGGTTCAAGCGAGGGATTACCTCCGCACCCCCGTGTTTATCGGCAATGCTTAAGTGCTGCTCGAGTTTCGCCTTTGCGAAAGAAGACGCTTGTGCGACATCCTTCTCTTGTAAGTTTTTAATTTAGGGGATTTATTTATTTTAGTTTTATATAGTCTAATTATTTGTTGTATTTTACTGTTTGTCTGAATTAAGGTTTGAACTTCTTTGTTTGAGATTTTTTTTAGGTTTCTATGTTATAGGTATATTTGGTGTTTGTTTTAGTCTTAGTAGTATAAAAGGGACATAATGTTGTATTAGTGTGGATGAAATAAAATGAAATAAAACTTCTCTTCTAGTTTTGTTCTCCTCTCCTAAAAATTTTATCTTCTCCATCTCTTTCATATTTACATTGGTATCAAGAGCCATTCTTTCCTTGGCACTAATATTTCTCTTCAATACTTTTTCTTTCTTTATCCTATTGAAACATTCATTTCTTTGACATTAAAAACTACAATCAAATTACACACAACCTATTTGTGAAAAAGGCATTATCAAGGTCATTTGAGTTCTTGGAGTTTTTTCCAACCTAGAGATTGCTTTTAATGGTTGCAAAGATGAGGGGTGATGAAACCATACAATTTGAAGAACCAATTGTCCCACAACTTGAAGAAGCCAAACAAAAGGAGGTAATCAAATCTTTTAAAAAACTTATGAAAGATGAATGTTTTGATAGTTGGGATAAAGGATTGTGCGAATGGTGTAATGAACCAATTCTTGATCATAATTGCCAACATAATAGTGATAATTGGGGATTTATCGTAGTATATTTCAAAGGAAATGATTATGTGATTGCATTAGAGATGTTCGATAGCATGTTTGAAGTAAATTCCATTGAAGAATTAGCAACGTGTGATTTAAAAGTTGATACTCAAGAATCTTTAAATGTTGATCATATGAATTCATGTGCAAAAAGTAAGTTGGATTCTAAAGGCTTTGTTCATATGGATGGTGATTTGGTTAATTGTATGATTGATGACATAAGTGAACATGATTTAGATAATAATCATGAATGTTTTGTGGCAATTGAACCTCAAAATTTATTTTTAAAATATGGGGATATTCTTAAAGTTCATTCAATTGAAAGTTCTATTTTCAAAACTAAGAATTTTCCAGGAGAAACTTATCAATGGGGTACTTTGTCAAGAGTGCAATCAAGCTTCAAGAAGGTTAAAAAAGGTATGAGATGTACAAGAAAAAGAGAAAAATTTGGCAGAATATACTAAAGTAGTGCTTGACCCACCTTTGTTGTTAAAAATCAAGAAACGAAAGATTTTTAGTTTTTTTCATCAAGTGGTGAATAAGTACAATAATAATGCCTTGTTACTTGATTATTATCAACAATCCGAGTCTCAAAATCACAATCTTACTCTTAAAATTCAAGCAAGTGCTGGGGAAAATGGAAGTACTATAGCACAAGTTTCAACGCAAATGACGTTTCTTGCTCATATATTGGCAAAAAAGATTCGACTAATAATGAGTTTCAAATCTGGTGCTCGAACTCATTTGGCATGAAATCATAAATTACCAATATTTATCTTACTTCATTTCTCACTATTTTGGGCATTTTTGTAGTGTTTAGTTTTAGGTAAAAGTTGTCTAGTATTTTTGTTTAGATTTCTTAACATAGACTTGAGGACAAGTCTCTTGAAGGGGAAAAGTACGTTATAGGTATATTTGGTAGTAAAATGTAATTAGTTATAAATATTTTATTTGACTATTAAGAACTGTTAGGTGGTATTGGCTACTAAATGTGTGATTTGAAAAGTTTGTTTCTGTTTGATTAAATGCCTTGTTGCCATATAATGTTTTGCTTATCAGCTTGAGTTTGGGGGTTCTTACGTGCTTCCTTCTAGTGTTATGGCTTTATGCCCTATTATTAATCTATTGTAATTTGTAAGTGGCATGTTTGGATATATGGTTTGGGTGTAAGAATATAATTCCTTTTATTTTCTGCCGTTTATATTGTTTCTATTGAATTTTCTGGTGGTAGATTCTGATTAGATGTTAATCAGGTGAAGACACCAGATACCCCGGTTGAGCCCATAAGCCTATTGCGTTGTGATTCAGAATTCATTCCCATTGTTCGTTCTGGAGCATGGACAGATATTGGTTTTCGTTCAAGAATGGAAGATGTATACGTATGCGTTGATGATTTTTTGCACCATTATGGGCTTGAGCTCACTGGTGAAGGGCCAAATGCCTTTTATGGGGTACTTATTCTATCTAATCTATATTCTTTTAACTATCATCATCTTAGTTTTAAAAAGCGCGCATGCTTTGTGCCTTTTGCTCGTCGAGCTCAGGCTCGGTTGGAAACGCCTCGATTGGGTAATGCAAAGCCCACTACAAGTGGCGTGCGCTCGGTGCACCTCCTTGTCTGTTCGAAAAAGAAGTAAAACTCAAAACTCAAAACTGAACTTTACTTGAATATGAAGTTTGAAGAACCGTTCTTCTTTTAGAAAAATAAAAAGCATGCGAAGATTAAAATAACTTTGAGAATTGTTCGTATTCACATTATATTAGTTTTGTGCTAAAGTGGTGTTTGACGTAAAAATAATAAATGTTTTCAAGTTTGTTGATACTAAAATATGAATCTCATGTTGTATGAAGTATTATATGTGTATTAAAATTGAATTTTAAGCTTTAGCGAAAAAGTGCGCCTCACATACAAAAAGCTCGCGCCTTCGCCTTACGTCTAGGCTCCAAGGGTCTTTAGCGCCTCGTGCTTTTTAAAACTAAAATCATCTTGTAAAACATGATAAGTTGGAATATTCTTATGTTTTGATTTGAAATATAATTCAACATTGGAGCATGCCGGTTTACGGGAGTCAATAGTACATTTTTGTCTACTCTTAACAATTTTATGCTGTTGGGATTTTGAAGTTAGGGTCACGACAATGAATCTCGAATGTATTCCTACATTATAAAATTTTGTAACCTAACCGTAATTTCAATGTTAGGATTTCAAAGTTACCATCCCCATCATATATGGTGTTGACCATATTGTAAAGTTTTTCAAATTTATCGAACTTGTATTACCGGCATCGTAAAGGAGTAAAAAAACCGCGTTTTAGGCCATTCCAAATGATATTTCATGGTTCAGGCTGGTATTTAGTGATACGGCAAGCACATCTTCCCTGTTACCGCATCACTGTATCCAGTACCACAATTGTGGCCAATACCGCATTTTTGCACCATGGTCCCTATTCCATTTGGATGGTTTTTCTCTTGTTGCAACTGTGTCCGTGTTTGAGATCCAATACCATGTTTTAGAGTGATAATATTATAACTAATCCAATACCATGTTTTAGAGTGATAATATTATAACTTTTCAATTATGTTTTCTTATCCATTCTTCTTTGACATTTAGGTTTTTGATGGTCATGGGGGCAAGCATGCTGCAGATTTTGCCTGCCGTCATCTTCCACGTTTCATTTTTGAGGATGTAAAATTTCCTAGTGATATGGAAAGGGTCATTAGCTCGGCATTTTTGCAAACAGACAATGCCTTTGCTGAAGCATGCACATTGGATTCAGGACTTGCCTCGGGTACAACTGCATTAGCTGCTATTGTTTTTGGCAGGTTGGGTTGTGTATTCATTTTCTATTATTTGATGCTAATATGTGGCTTTTGATACTTTAGAATCCCTACCAATACCCATAGGAAAATAAATATATTTGCCTCTCAGTTAAGTGTTGAAGGTGTGATGTTCTTGTGCATTTCTAATCTGTGCCTTTTTGGTTACCAATTGATAACAAGCCTGAGGTGATAGATTGAGCATGCTTGAGGATATTTATCACTTGGGCATTAAAAATAGTGTGATGAGACCTGAAGTTGTCTCAAATAGCACTTCAGTTTTTGTTTTAAAGATTATTAAGAGTTAGTGACTAGTAAAGATACAGTTTTATTTGACGCAGTAACTATCTAATCTTCATTAATAGACATTTCTTTGAAAAAATAGTTAAAGTTTGAAGAGGTATCTTACTGGAGGGAAGCGATTATTTAAGTGGGGATGGTGTTGAAATGGTGGAAGGTAATATGTTCAGTTGCCACCTTTTCAACGGTAAAGCTCAAATCTAGAGGAAAAGGGGCGGCTTTTATTTATGCTAGGCTACATCAATTGTGTACATGTGCTATTTTCAAATGTATTAATCTGAATAACCAGCTGGTCAAATGGCAGTGCTGACACCGTGATGTTTGAGAAGTGGCACCCAAGTACAACAACAAGAATCTTGTTGAGAATTAACCTCTTTCATGCTTTTCCCCCTTTAATAATCTTCATAAGTTACTTTGGTTCAAGGATTGAATGTAATTGATGTCAAATACATAGACTAGAAGTTTTTAGAGAGAATATCTTGAGATAATGTTGGAAAGGAGCGAAGGGTTTGATTTTTGTGATGGGAAAATTAGTTTTTTACAAAATTCAAAAATCTTAAAATTTTGTTTCAATGTTTTGTTTATACCAAATAGGAAAATGTGTAGGTTGACATGTGTTTCTAGTGGAGAGTGTACTCTCCTTTACTTGTTACGGGTAGTGATTTTGTATCCCTTGCTAAATCAGGGTGGAGATTTGGAAATGCTTGGTCTTCTAAAGTTGCATTTGTGATTCTATTGTTTAGAATTTGAAAGTTCTATCTGCATGTTTAGTTGGAAACTACATAAATCTCAACCAAAGTTTATATTTACGATTCGAACGTTTCTTTACAAGAATTAAAGTACTAGATCCACACAAATGTCAGCAGAAGTTGTTTTAAGCTCTGAACAAAAGTTATTTTACAAGAATTGAAGTACTCGATGTCGTTGAAATGGCTAAACTAAGAACTCTTTTTGCTCCATAACAGATCTTTAGTTGTGGCTAATGCTGGTGACTGTCGAGCTGTGTTGTGTCGGAGGGGCAAGGCAATTGAGATGTCAAGGGACCACAAACCACAATGTTCCTTGGAGATGAAACGAATTGAAGCATCTGGAGGCTATGTTGACGATGGGTACCTCAATGGCCAACTCAATGTTGCCCGAGCTCTTGGAGATTGGCACATGGAAGGAATGAAGGGGGCTGATGGTGGGCCCTTAACTGCTGAGCCAGAGCTTATGACAACTGAATTGACTCATGAGGACGAGTTCCTTATCATAGGTTGTGATGGAATTTGGGATGTTTTTATGAGCCAAAATGCTGTAGATTTTGCCCGCCGAAAGCTGCAAGAGCACAATGACCCTGTGATGTGCAGCAAGGACCTTGTTAATGAGGCTTTGAAAAGAAAGAGTGGTGATAATCTTTCTGCTGTTGTAGTTTGCTTTCAATCTGAGCCACCACCTAATTTAATTGCTCCAAGGCCTAGGGTTCAGCGTAGCATTTCAGCGGAAGGGCTGAAGGAGTTGCAGAGCTATTTGGATGGCTTGGAAATCAGCTAAGACGGTGATGATATAATTGTTAGTTTCTTTTATTTCATTAAAAGTAGCATCGTTAGTTTGTTAGTCCATTGAGATCAAACAGAAAATCGAGGTGATAGTCAAACTGTACCATATGCGGCAGTGAGTTTACCTTATTTTTTTCGGTTTTACTTTTGTTTAGTTGGTTGAATTACATCATAGGAACTAGTTTAGTATTTCACCTTGCTGTAAGTTTTTGTAGCTACTAGTAGTTTGGGAATATTGGTTTGGATTTACTTCATGCTTCTGATCTGTTTCAGTATTCTTTCGGCTTCCCTGTCATTATGATTTAAGTTTTTTTCTTCTTGTTAAGAATAATGTTGCTTATTGTTAATTGTTTATTGTCTTGTTGATTTATTGCCTTTCGTTAACTTTGAAGAACTTAATCTAACTAGATCTGAGTTCCGACGTATGTTGGTTTATGAGATATGAATATGAACTAATTTATTATGACAAACTAAAATACTACATTTCGGGGGTGTTTGGTAGAAAGGAATGGGAATTGCGAGACTTAGAGGTGAGACTTAAGGTAGAGACTTTAAGTGAGACTTAAGGTAAAATGTCTCATGTCTTTGTTTGGTAAAGGATGAGACTAGATTAAAAATTGGTTAAAATTTAATCTCAAAATCTAAAGTCCCAAGTCCCAACTTCAATTACCACCTCCCCCAAGGACTTTTTTCTTGGGGACTTTCTCATAAAAAAGTCCCATTTCCTTACCCCTCCAAATTCCCATTCCCTCTTAACAAAGACTTTTAAAAGTCTCAATAAGAATTCCCATTCCCTCCCCCCAACTCCCTTCTACCAAACACCCCCTTCATATCCTATTCAACTCATTAGTTCCGTTTAATTTTACACACGTGTTGAAGCTAGCATTTTAACTCTTAATATTAATATTACTAATTGTTCTTAATTAAAATTCTAAAAAAGTGTTATTATTAATCGTTGTAATAATGGAATATGAGATAAATCAAATAAAATTTTCTGTGACTATGTTTTAACTTATAAATTAAGAATAGAATACGAATTAAGAGTGATTTGTGAACAATGATAAATAATAAATAGGATTAATAAGGTAAATAGGAGGGAGTAAATACTGTGATAAATTTATTACGACAAACTAAATATAATGAGCTATATAAATAAAAGAGAAAATATTAGGGATGGCAATGGGTCGGTTTCGGTTCGGATTATAAATACTTCGACATTGCTCCGGATAATAGTTGGACTTTTGTTTTTAGTCCACCTCCACTCGGAGTCGAATTATGCATATTTCAAGTTGCCCCGACTCGGACTCTCGGACCTCCAATGGAGTCGGATGCAAAGTCGAATTATTATCAAACAGTATCGTGATATTGTACTAATGATTTTAAAGCATACAATTTAACAAAAAAATATGTACTTATATTTAAATTCAATTTTAACAAGAGAAATAAACCGACTACTACAATTTAACCAAATTTTCTCGTATTTTGATTTGGCGTATTTTATTTCTCTTGATTTTATTTGTCGTATCTTGATTCATTAATCTAAATAAAAATACAAAGTGGTTTTTCAAAATCAAAAGTTACAATTAGTATGAGAGAGAGCTTGAATTAGTCACGTCTAAAGTTTTAAAGGAAACAAAATATTAGTGTAAAAGTCAAATTCAAAGTCAGATTACCTTCAGAGTTGGAGTCGGGTCGGAGTCTCGGATTTTTATTAAAGTCCAACTCCGATCCGTCTCTAACTCGGACTCGGATCGTAAAGTCGGACTCGGAGTCGGATGACTTTTTCCTCGAACTCGAATCAGATTATTTTACTCGGATCGAGTCAGAATAAGGTCGAATTCGAACTGACTTGCCATCCCTAGAAAATATAAAAATTAAAAGTACTAAAATAGAATTACCAACAAAACTTAAAATTTATTAGACAAAATAAAATAAATAATAAGACAAAACAGAGTACAAAGCATTGAAGTATTGAACCAATCAAACAGACATACGGGCTACGGCACACGCACTCCATATGAGAATGGATGGGTGCTTCCTAAATCCGCGTTATTAATTAATTACACCTATTTTAAATACATTTTTAAATTCGTTTTTTTTGACTCTCATTCACTTTTTCTTAAAACTACACGTTCCAGCTATTCACCAGCTCTTCTTTACCCTTTTGTCCACCTATCTTTAATTATACCACATACCACATACCACAGCTCACTCCCCACTCACTTTCTACAACTTATCTTTCATTATGCTGCTCAATAACCAAGAACCTTCCTTAGCTTACTTAACCCATCCATAAACTCCTTATATAAACCCCATTCCCTCCTCAATTGTCAATTCATCAAACCAACACAAATACTAAGAAACAAAAAAAAAAAAACATAATCCAAAGCACATCACAATCTAAGTATGGGTGCTTCCTATTACTACTATATTTTGTTAGCATATCTTATATTCATAGCCACCAATACTTGTTCAGCCAATTTCTACAATGACTTTGCCATTACTTGGGGAGATGGTCGTGCCAACATCCTCAACAATGGGGATGATCTCACCCTCTCCCTCGACAAAGCTTCTGGTTCCGGCTTTCAGTCCAAGAACGAGTATCTCTTTGGTAAAATCGATATGCAGCTTAAACTCGTCCCCGGTAACTCTGCTGGTACTGTCACCGCTTACTATCTTTCATCCCAAGGTCCCACCCACGACGAGATTGATTTTGAGTTCCTCGGGAATGTTAGTGGCCAACCTTACACACTTCACACCAATGTGTTTGCACAAGGGAAAGGCAACCGCGAGCAACAATTTCACTTATGGTTCGACCCAACAAAGGATTTCCATACTTACTCCATTTTATGGAATCCTCAAAGGATTGTTTTCTCTGTGGATGGAACACCAATTAGAGAATTCAAGAACATGGAATCACAGGGAGTCTCATTTCCTAAGAGCCAACCCATGAGGATTTACTCTAGTTTATGGAATGCTGACGATTGGGCTACTCAAGGTGGGCGGGTTAAGACCGATTGGACTCAAGCCCCATTTACTGCTTCTTATAGGAAGTTTAATGCTGATGCTTGTGTTTGGGCTTCTGGGTCATCTTCATGTGGGTCGGTTTCCACTCCTTCGTCGAGTTCGAGTTGGTTAAACCAAGACTTGGATACAACAAGTATGGAAAGGATGAAATGGGTGCAGAAGAATTACATGATTTATAATTATTGTGCTGATATTCAGAGGTTTCCTCAAGGTCTTCCTACAGAATGCGCACCCACTTCTTAAAGCACAACAATTTTGCTTTCAAATAGTATTACTGTATTAGATTCAGATTAAATCAAATTCTTTATTCTTTAATTCATTCTTCCAAATTATCTGATGTAATATCATAAGTAAATTTATTCAATTGCATAATTCAAGTGATTTAATCTATAAAGAATATTCCCTCCGTCAAATTTGCAGCATTTTTTATTTTCGTCCGTCCCACTTAAATTGGAACATTTTTATTTTTGGATTATGGCCCACCACTTTCTTTTAATTTCATCCATACATTTTAACTTTCTTTTAATTTCATCCACACAATTCATTTTCTCTCTCATTTATTACCACTTTCTTAATTCTTATCCATTTTCTCTATGCTACTAATTCAATGGGACAGAGGAAGTATCTTTTTCGCGTAATAATGTAAATTATAATTCTGTTTTTATAGGTCCTAACTTTTACAAAAATTGACAGTTGGTAGCAGACACAAATTCGCTCTGTAGGGGAAGAATAGAGAGTGTTCCATTTATCTAATTGCATGATTTAGTTAAAGGTTACTAAAATAGAAGTGCTATCTACAACTTATAAACTTGAAAAATCAAGATCATTATAAAACCACTCCTTTGTTATGGCTATATAGTTTTATTTACATTTGGACAAACAATAAAAATTGGGTATTGTGACTTGCGAGTTAAAAAGGTGAGTATTTAGAAATAAATGAAATTATATAGAGTAAAAATGATGGCCATATCTAAAATAAATTCGTACTTTAAAGTAAATTGAAAAAGTGGTGAATTGAGCGTAAGAAGTATACTCTTCTTCTCTCAATTTAGGCATTCTTTTACATTGTTAGTGAGTTATGATAAAGCCTTAAAAATTGTAAGTATAAGATGGTGATATTAATTGAGGTTTTAATTTAGGTGTCAAGAATTAATAAAAAAGGTTTGATTTTCATCAATGAAATTAATAGCTCTGTATACATATGTAGGGGTGTTCAAAATCGGGTATCGGGTCGACCCGGATCCGGAAATTCGGGTACCTGCTTTTTCGGGTACCTAAAAATGCGATCCCGTTTCGACCTGGTTTAAACCGGGTCGGAAATCGGATACCCAATTTTATTAGAATGTTTTTTTTATTTTTTATTTTTTTGTTGTTTTGTCGTTCGACCATACGTTTGTTTATCTCTATTTTCAGTTAAACTATTTTTTTTATATAAAATTCAAATACAAAATCTCTAAAAATCTTTAACTTAATTAGTCATAAAAGATTGATTAAGAAAATGAACGAATAATATTATTGTTCATGGGTTTAAGTAAGAACAGTTATTAAATTCAAATACTAACTCTCCAAAAATATTCAATCCAAGGTTAGCTTAAGAGACATCATGATCATTTTATTTACGAAAAAAAAGAAAAAACAATAATGAAAGAAAACCGGATACCGGATACTCGCTTTTCAAAAATTCGTGACCCGGATCCAGATCCGATATCCGGTTTTAAAACCGGGTACCCGACCCGAAATACCCGTTTTGCGATAACCGGGTAAATTATCCGGTTTTAGAAACCGGATACAGGATAATCGGATTTTTGGGGTCGAGTTATTATGAACACCCCTAGTATTAGTAAGCTCAAAAGGAACATTCCTTAGTACCATAAGTAGGGGTGAAAGTTATTCGGATAAAAACCGCAAACCAAACCAATCCAATCCGAACAAGAAATATGGTTTGGACTTTTTATAAATTGGTTTGGTTTCGGATTGGAATTTTCAAAACCGAAATATTTTTGTTTGGATTAGGTTTGAGCATACGAAAAACCGAAAACCGCAATTCTGAACCAAATTAAAATAGAAGCTTACTTTTTACAACTACTTGTTGAGTGAATGTACAACTTGACGTGCAAATAGAAAATTTTAATTCACAATACTTATAAAAATAACGTAAGTAATCTTATAACAATAACAAAACTTAATTTTATTTTTTGATTTCTATTTTTGCTTTATAATTTTAGTAATCTAATTTGATTTGCAATTTAAATTTGTTTTTAGTTGAAAAATATGGTTTGGATTGGTTTAAAAAAGAATAAACCAAATCAATTTGGTTTGGTTCGTTTGGGACAGTGGCCCAATTTGGTTTGGTTTGGATTGAAAAATCAAAAACCGAAATAAATTTGGTTTGATTTGGTTTTATGAAAAAACCAAACCGCAAACAGAATTTTCACCCCTAACCATAAGGGTTCCTGAGCTCAATGCTGACCTACATAGCCAATGAAAAGTCACCAGGCACAAGGATGTAGTTGACAATTTATGAAAAGCTAAGAAAAATCACCTACGTAGTGGTAACAGTAAAGCTCAAAAGGGACATTCTTTAGTACCATAAGGGTTCTTGAGCTCCAAATTATTGATGACTTATAAAAACTCTTCTATATATCCCTTAAGAAACTTCATTATTTTTGTGAGACAAGAGTATTGATTGACGCCTCACGCCATAAACAAACTCTAGCCAAGTTCATCCAAGCTAAGGTCTTCTTGCATTTAAGATTGGGTTGACTGTGTACCCGGTTATTTTTCCACTAACTTGAGCGTGTAGAATGGTTAGATAACAAAGACAAAACTCTAATCCAACAAACATCCTCACAAGTCACAAACAAACAAATCTAACTTTAACGAAGCTTACAGTTGAATCGATTGTGTCCCGTCCTTGACACGAACTATTTAGCGCTAGAAAAAGGGTCCATCATTCTTTCTTAGCAAATTTTTTCTCCGTTCCATAATCCTTGAACTGATTATGACACTTTACCTCACAACATGTCACACTCGATAGCAAGTATTATGGAATGGAGAAAGTATTTCTCCTTAATAATTACACTAAAGTGATTACCAGTCGTTTGAAAGCAAAAAGCTAAAGGGTGACACATTTTTCGGTAAAGTGCTAGTCAAGCCAAAACCAAGGGGAATATAAACCCTAATCACGGCAAAACAGGCCTTAACATACTACAGATCCAAACTTTCCCAAAACATTTTTGAAGTCGCACACTCTTGGTAAAATTAGTCTAGATATGCCTAATAGGGTGGAGGTTGGAAAACCTCACCAACAGGTCAAGGCAAAACAAAAAAAGAGAGAACTCTTTATGGTTGATAAGCAAGAAGTCATCACCATAAACACCAAATTCCTCTATGGTAACACCAAAACAAAACCAAAAAAGAGAAAACCCTTTATTGTTCTTCAATATTGACACTACGTCATTATGTAACTTCATCTACTCCTCCTAGGAGACAACAGCTTTAATTGAGGTCTCATGTTATATACAAACTCTAGCCAAATTCCTCTATGGTAACACCACACTGCTTTTAACAGGAACAAAAGAGTAATTTTTAATATGATTTTGAATTATCAAGTATAAGTTGTAAAGTGTCCTTTTTTTTAGTATTCTTTAACAATTAAATTAAATAACATGTAATTCGATAAATCAGACATTATCTATTCATCCCTTACAGAGCGAGTTTGTGTCTGCTATCAACTGTCAATTTTTGTAAAACAGACTTATAATTGACAGTAGAAGAAGTATGACTAATTTGATGAAAGTACTAAGCCAAAAAGGATATTCATTATAGATTAAGTCTCTTGAATTACGCAATTGAATAAATTTACTTATGATATTACATCAGATAATTTGGAAGAATGAATTAAAGAATAAAGAATTTGATTCAATCTAAATCTAATACAGTAATACTATTTGAAGGCAAAATTGTTCGGCTTTAGGAAGTGGGTGTGCATTCTGTAGGAAGACCTTTAGGGAACCTCTGAATATCAGCACAATAATTATAAATCATGTAATTCTTCTGCACCCATTTCATCCTTTCCATACTTGTTGTATCCAAGTCTTGGTTTAACCAACTCGAACTCGACGAAGGAGTGGAAACCGACCCACATGAAGATGACCCAGAAGCCCAAACACAAGCATCAGCATTAAACTTCCTATAAGAAGCAGTAAATGGGGCTTGAGTCCAATCGGTCTTAACCCGCCCACCTTGAGTAGCCCAATCGTCAGCATTCCATAAACTAGAGTAAATCCTCATGGGTTGGCTCTTAGGAAATGAGACTCCCTGTGATTCCATGTTCTTGAATTCTCTAATTGGTGTTCCATCCACAGAGAAAACAATCCTTTGAGGATTCCATAAAATGGAGTAAGTATGGAAATCCTTTGTTGGGTCGAACCATAAGTGAAATTGTTGCTCGCGGTTGCCTTTCCCTTGTGCAAACACATTGGTGTGAAGTGTGTAAGGTTGGCCACTAACATTCCCGAGGAACTCGAAATCAATCTCGTCGTGGGTGGGACCTTGGGATGAAAGATAATAAGCGGTGACAGTACCAGCAGAGTTACCGGGGACGAGTTTAAGCTGCATATCGATTTTACCAAAGAGATACTCGTTCTTGGACTGAAAGCCGGAACCAGAAGCTTTGTCGAGGGAGAGGGTGAGATCATCCCCATTGTTGAGGATGTTGGCACGACCATCTCCCCAAGTAATGGCAAAGTCATTGTAGAAATTGGCTGAACAAGTATTGGTGGCTATGAATATAAGATATGCTAACAAAATATAGTAGTAATAGGAAGCACCCATACTTAGCTTGTGATGTGTTTTGGATTATGTTTTTTTTTTTTTGTTTCTTAGTATTTGTGTTGGTTTGATGAATTGACAATTGAGGAGGGAATGGGGTTTATATAAGGAGTTTATAGATGGGTTAAGTAAGCCTGGAAGGTTCTTGGTTCCTTACTGCTGTGCTTACCAGTTGGAACTTGGAATGAATAGGCTTATGTTTATCTAGAAAGGTTCTACGGAGTTAAAAGCGAGTGGGGAGTGAGCTGTTTTGATAGCTGGACAAAGTGTAAAAACAAACAGCTGCTGAATGGTGAATAGCTGGAGCGTGTTTGGAAATTGGAACAATAAAAAGGTAAGGGGCTATCCATTTAGTTGTTGGTATAAATAATTTTAGGAAAAGTTAGGAGGGAATCCTGGATGTTTGGCATATATTTAAATGTTTTTTTTTAAATCAACGTGGTGATCTTGAACATCTAATATTTTCACGTTGTAGATAAAATCTTAAATTTTTAGTTTAGTTAAGTACTTTTTCGATTGGATTTCAAAATATGTTCAATTAGGGTGAACATGACATTTGTTTTTGTAAAAAATATCATTAAGTTAGGTAAAACTAGCTTAAAGTAACTAAAAAACTTCACTTTTGTCTACCACGTGGAAAAACTGAAGGTCAAAGTCACCATGTAAATTAAAAAACAAGTTTATCTACCACATGGAAAACTCGTAAACTGTCACTTGAAATTAATTTGCTCAAATTGTAACGCTATTATTCCCAAATAGTTTTTACTGATTTCCGCCATTAAAATAATTTAGGGATATTTCTATTATAATTAATTTGCTTAAATTGAATTTTCATTATTGCTTCTAAATAGTATAGAATCCGTGCAATGCACGAATTTCTCGTTTAAGCATCTATAAAAAATAAGATTTTCAAAACATTAAAACAAATGTATCTTAACGTTGTTAAATTCAGTTTTTTAATTTAAAGTATAATAATCTATTTAGGACTAAAATGTAACGCTATTATTCCCAATTTAGTACGACTATCAAGTCAATTGATAGGATCGACTCAAATAAAAAAAATGAAAGTAACAATGTTTAGGGAAGAATACAAAAACTTTTACCAAAAATATACTTTGGTTTGTCAAACCAGTTTTGTACATTTTCCAGTTTAGTCTTTTTCCTATAAGATTTATACATTTTAATTTTGGTCATAATCTACACTCTTTTTTTGTTTTAATTTCATCTGCACTTTAATTTTTCTTTTATTTGAATCATATATTTCTTTCACTTTGTTATAAATTACTTTTTCTAATACACTTTTACCCTTTTTCTTGATTTACTAGGAGACAAAGAGTAATATTGTTTTGTTAGCGGTAGGAATGGATATAGTGACTAGTAGGGGTATAAGTTCGTTGTTTGGTTTGGATTATACACAAATTCAAATCAAACCAAATTAAATTCGGTGTTGAATTTTTCAGTGCAAATCCAAATCAATATTTTTTTAATCCAAATTGAACCAAATCAAATTTTAAAAGTTCAGTCCAAATCAAACCGAATTAACCAAATAGCACCAAATTTCAGTCCAAAACATTGACAAAAGCGTTCACTCCGACAAAATTTCCAACAATAAGATGCATTAATTACTACTTAAAGTGTTCTTTAAAAATATACTAAAACAACTTAAAATGTTCATCAAACATCAAACAAATTTAAAAGTTTATTACAAAACACAAATTATATAAATAGTTCACTCCGACACTCAATTGAATCATTAACAAGTTTTATTCAATCACCAACCACCAAATTAATTATTATGCTGCTGCTAGGGTTTATTTCCATTGGGCTTGGGCCGCATCCTACTACTAGTGATGGCCACGGGCGGGTTATCGGGAACCGAACTGGTCCCGAACCGCTTGAAACCAGTCCCGGAACCGAAACCGTTCGCGACAGGTTCGGAACCGCGAAACCGTGAACTCGCCGGAAAAAAAGTTGTCGGAACCGTGAAACCGCCGGAAAAAACCGTTGGAACCGGACCAAAGAACCGCGGGCCAGTTCACCCGGTCCGAACCGGTTCACTCGGACCAACGGTTCCATGGAACCGCCCCGGAATCGGGAACCGGACCGGAACAGTTCACCTGGCCCAACGGTTCCTTGGAACCGGAACCGTACAGTTCACCCGGCCCAGCGGTTCTTTGGAACCGGCCAAAAAATAGCCGTTAGCTAGCCGTTGAACTAGCCGTTGGGATTTTCCTATAAATACCCATCACTTTCAATCCTTCCAATTCACAACTCATCTCTTCTCCTACTCTCTCTACTTACTCTCTCTACTTAATTACTTAATTACGCAATTATTCTCTTAATTACATAATTAGTCTCTTAATTATTTCTTAATTACATTATTAGTATTTTAATTATTCCTTAATTACATACTTATTCTTTTAATTATTTATTAATTTATTGATTACATTATTATTTCAATATTATCATGTCTTCTTTTTTGAAAAAAACCTCTAAAAAGTTTCTAAAGTGGCAAAATCTTTGGGAGGTTCTAGCTCCAAACGAAAGGCCACTTCAACTCCGTTAGTATCAACAACACCTTCGATTGGGATACTTAGATCTCGACAATCATCAACAAGATCACTTGAAGCACAACAACAACAACAACAACAAAGACAAGCTCGTGGTAAACGAGTCAATTTCCATAGTATCGATTAGTTTTATAATTTTATTCTTCAAATTTATTAAATTTTAAATTATTATTTATTGATATATTGTGGTATTTGAATAATGTCTTTATATTTATATTTAGATGAAAATGAACCAGTAAGACAACCTTTTCCGGCAATGCCACCTCCTAGTGGTAGAGCTATTTCACAAGTGGAAGCCGACAACAATGGGCAACGGACTTCCCAGGCGGGGGTATGCCTTTTAAATTTAATCGTAATGAAATGATTAATGAATTTTCCAAAAATGTAATTTGTGATGAGTTGCCTTTTAACCACGGTGAAAGTAAGGCATGCGAATACTACACTAGAAAAATTTTACAACCACAATATAGTAATCCCTAGGAATACTCTTAAAAGACGAACCATAAAATTATATGAATCAAAACGCTGTGAATTAGTAGAAATGTTTAAATCTTTTAATGGTAAGTGTTAGAATTTAGGCAACATATTGGTCTCCGGAATGATTAGCATATATTTAGGAATTAGAATTATTCTGTATATTCTTATTTTGGGCAACTTCTCATGTATATATTGACAGCAGTGTATATTGAACTGATTATGAATGAATAAACACATAATTGAAAACCCTAAAACACGTTTATTCTTCTTAACATGGTATCAAAGCCGGAACGTTTCAGAGGCAGAAAACGTTCGACGCGGCGTCATCCTTTACCGGAGAAACCTTACCTGACCAGGAAAAATGGAAACTGACCCAAAAACCATCATCTCACCAGAACAGCCAGTAACTATGGGGCAGTTGTTGCAACTGTTCTCATAGTTAACCACCAACAACCAGCCACAGAAAACCAAACCAACACCACGTTTTTTTCGATTTCCGAAAAATTAACCAACCAAAACTATACCAAATGGTCCAGGCTGATGCATTGGGCCATTAGTGGCCGTGGTCGGCTCAACCATATCATCGCCGAACCACCGTCACAAGAAGACCCAGAGTACAACCAATGGATAAGGCAAGATTCGATTGTAATTTCATGGATAGTCGAAAGCATAGATCCGGATTTGGTTAACCAATTCCTGGATTTTCCGACAGCAAATACACTTTGGAAGGTGATAGAGACTCTATACAGTAGTGGCAACGACGGTCTCCAAATATTCAACCTAACAGTCAAGACCAACAAAATCGAGCAAGGCTCAGATCCAATCGACAAGTACTATAGCAAACTCATCACTTTGTGGAAAGAAATCGACAGGCGACAACCCAATCCCATGAAAGATCCATATGACATTATCACTTATAATCGATTAACACAACAAAATCGATTATATCAATTTTTGGCTGGGATTAACGAGTCTTTTGATAAAGACTGAAGTGATATTTTACTCCAAAATCCACTACCAACAGTGGAGGAGGCTTATGCATGCATCAGGAGAGAAGTTATGAGGAGAGGAATAATGAACAAAGGGCCCTCGTCGGAATTTGACTCACCGGGCACCGGTACAGGCGGCGTTTTTACTGTCAAAGGAAAATCAGAAAGGTCTTACCGGCGTGGTGAAGATGATAGAAGTCAGTTACACTGTACTCATTGCGGAGGATCGAGACACACAAAGGCCGATTGCTTCAAATTAGTGGGGTATCCTGACTGGTGGCCAAACACCAAGAAAAGAGGAGCAAAACCGGCCCCTCGATTTTCTGATCAGAGAAAGAGTGGGAGAGCAGCAGTAGGGCTAAGTGTGGAGGAAGAATTCGCAGAACAAAAATCACAAAAGGAGGTAGCCATGGATGCCGAAGGTACAAAGGAAAAGGAAACCCATTTTCTCTCACTTGAAGAGAGAGAGTTTGCAGAAAATGAAAAGGAAAAGGAAACCCACTTTCTCTCACTTGAAGAGAGAGAGTTTGCAGGACATAACCCTTCAAATGAAGGGAGTGGAGTACCAACCCTTTTTAAGGGAAATAGGGGCGACGTGGCCCTCCCAAAGCCACACTTTAATCCTTGTCTCAATAATTGTGCTTTGTCTATTTTCAATAATGGGTGGATATTTGATTGTGGGGCTATGGATACGATGTCTTATGACCCGAATGATTTTTTGAACCATGAAAAACCGAAAAAGAACCTCATTAAAACTGCTAATGGGGAAGGGATTAAAGTCGAGGGCGCTGGAACTATTTATGTATCTGATAATCTTACTTTGCATAATTGTTTATTTGTTCCGGATCTCTCGCATAAACTTTTGTCTCTTAGTCAACTCACGAGAGATCTCGATTGCATTGTACTCATGAAACCCGGTGGTTGTATTGTGCAGGATGTTCAGACATGCAAAATTATTGGGCGTGGTATTGAAAGAGGCGGTCTGTACTACTTGGAGGAGACGGTTCAAAAAGGCAAAGCAGTTCTTGCTCATGGGTCACGGGAGAAGCAGCTGTGCACTTGGCATCGTAGACTTGGGCATCCATATGTAGGGTATCTGGAGAAACTTTTTCCTACTTTAGTGATTAAATTTGGATTTTAAGTTTGAGACATGTATTCTAGTGAAAAGTCATAAACATTCATATCCGAGTAGTTTGAATAAATCCAGTATACCTTTTATGATTGTTCATTATGATGTTTGGGGACTCACTCCTATTTGTGGAATGCATGGTTTTATGTTGTGTTTATTGATGATTGCACTCGGATGAGCTGGATTTACTTTCATAAACATAAATCTGAAGTTTTTAAAGTCTTTGTTGATTTTTATAACATGATTCGCACCCAATTCCAAACCCAAATTCGCATCTTGAGAACGGATAATGGTCGTGAATATGTTAACTCTGAGATGCACCAGTTCTTTGCTAGTAATGGCCTTATCCACCAAACCTCTTGCCCTGACACACCCCAACAAAATGGCGTCGCTGAACGGAAAAACCGGACATTACTAAAGATAACTCGTGCCATTATGCTTGAATCTCATGTTCTTACCATTCACTGGCCCGACGCCATTTCCACTACAACCTACCTCACTAACAGACTACCCACAAAAGCCCTAAACTACAAAACACCCTTGGCAACCCTTCAAAAATACCTACCCATACCATCCTCACATTCCTTACCCCCTCGTATTTTTGGGTGCACTGTGTATTTTCGTTGTCCGAAGCGGGTACGAAGTAAACTGGATCCAAGAGCTATCAAGTGTGTTTTTTTGGGATATGGGAGAAACCAGAAGGGGTATAGGTGTTATGATCCCACTGATCGACGTATGTATACTACGATGGATTGTGACTTTTCTGAGTCAGAGTACTACTATACCCATCCTCGATGTCAGGGGGAGATGCAGAGTGACGATCTCAGATGGTTAGCCAGTCCATGGATGCCAAACCCAGACCCAAAAGAGCAACTAGGCGATGCTACCGAACTGTCTCCCCAGGTCGTGCACTCCATACCACAGCCAGTTATGTCTGAACATCAGGTTAGTTCTTTACTTGAGGAAGATAAGATCTGTGATGCTGATATTGTTGATGTTACTAGTGAAACTGTGGAGACAGGGAAAGAGAAGACAGGTGAACCTCAAGGGTACACACTTCCACCTCTCTCCACTCGAGATGTGCCCCCTAAGAGATATGATCCAGACTATGAGGCCAAGGATCGAGATACCCGATTGAACCGACCGTAGAGGAAAACATGTCATAGAGTGCTTTAGCATTCAAAGCCGCTCTTTATGCTATCGAACTTCCACGGAATGTTGAGGAAGCTATGCAAGACGATAAATGGAGGAAGGCTATAGAAGAGGAGATTGAAGCTCTACGAAAAAATGGAACGTGAGAGAAGTGCATCTTACCAAAGGAGAAGAAAATAGTGGGATGCAAATGGGTATATACAGTGAAGTATAAAGCAGATGGCTTCACAGAACTATATAAAGCTAGACTTGTGGCGAAAGGGTATACACAGACATATGGAGTTGATTACTCAGAGACATTCTCTCCAGTTGCTAAGTTGGATACAATAAGGGTTCTGTTTTCTATAACAGCAAATCTTGATTGGCCTCTTCACCATTTCGATGTTAAAAATGCCTTTCTTCATGGAGAATTAAAGGAAGAAGTTTACATGCAGGCTCCTCCAGGCTTCTCAGGAGATTTTGGGAGAAACGAAGGGTGCAGGTTACGAAACGCTTTATATGGGTTAAAACAATCGCCTAGAGCATGGTTTGGCAGGTTCACTTCAGCAATGAGGAAATTTGGATACCGACAAATCAATTCTGATCATACACTTTTTCTGAAGAAGAACGGAAGTAAGATAACTTGTCTCATCATTTATGTAGATGACATGATCATTACAGGGGATGACAGAGAAGAGATCAAAGCCCTAAAAGACAAGTTGCTTCAGGAGTTCGAAATGAAAGATCTAGGAAGGCTCAAGTATTTCTTGGGAATTGAAGTCCTAAGGTCTAACAGAGGCATCTTTATATCTCAGAGGAAGTATGTGTTGGATCTACTAGCAGAAGCCGGTATGTTAGATTGTAAGCCCATTGAGACACCAATGATGATGAGCCATGGGTTACAAATTCTGGAAGATGGGGAACCAAAACATTGTGCACAGTAACAGAAACTAGTGGGGAAGTTGATATACCTAGCTCATACACGGCCTGACATTGCTTACGCAGTTGGAGTTGTAAGTCGATTCATGCATCGACCTCAGATACAGCATATGGAAGCAGTTATCAGAATCTTGAGGTATTTGAAAGGAACTCCAGGAAGAGGGGTCCTATACCAGAAGAATGGTCATCTTGACTTAGTTGCCTACACAGATGCAGATTGGGCAGGTGACAGAGACGACAGGAAATCGATATCTGGCTATTTCACTTTAGTCGGTGGAAATCTTGTGACATGGAGAAGTAAGAAACAGAAAGTTGTTGCCCTATCAAGTGCTGAAGCTGAATTTCGAGGAGTTGCGAAATGAGTCACTGAAGTTTTATGGTTAAGGAAACTTCTTACAGAGCTTGGTTTTATGCTTATGAAGAGCTATGAGTTGTATTGCGATAATCAGGCTGCCATCAACATTTCAGAGAATCCTGTGCAACATGATCGCACTAAACATGTCGAGGTTGATAGACATTTCATAAAGTAGAAGTTAGAAGATGAGATTATCAGATTGCCTCATGTACGCTCAGAAGATCAGTTAGCAGATATCCTCACAAAAGCAGTAGTAGCCCAGTTCTTTGAAGATGTTCTATGCAAGTTGGGTGTTGGTGACCCTACGACCCAACTTAAGGGGGAGTGCTAGAATTTAGGCAACATATTTGTCTCCGGAATAATTAGCGTATATTTAGGAATATATTTAGGAATTAGAATTATTTTTTATATTCTTATTTAAGGCAACTTCTCATGTATATATTGACAGCAGTGTATATTGAACTGATTATGAATGAATAAACACATAATTGAAAACCCTAAAACACGTTTATTCTTCTTAACAGTAAGGTTAGTATAACAACCGATATATGGTCAGCTCCCCCACATTTAGAGCCTTATATGTGTGTAACAGCACATTGGATAGACCATACTTGGTTTATTCAAAAAAGAATAATTGCGTTTGTGTTATTGCCCGAGAAACATACGGGTGAAAACATTATATAACGAACCCGCTTTTACTTGTATCCTAGGTGGTAGTTTATTACATATACGTTGTTGTGCTCATATTTTTAATTTGTCTTGCCAAGCAGGTATTAAAAAACTAAGTGATTTATTAGGTCCCATTAGAGACATAATGAAGTGGCTTAGATTAGGACAAGTAAAAAGAAGATATAAACAATTATGTGAACATTATAAACTAAAAAAAGTATATTGGTCTTTAGATACTCCTACACGTTGGGGTTCAACCCATGATTTATTAAAGAAGGCTATTGTTTATCGTCCGGTTATAACACAATTGTATATTGAGTTTACCGATAGCCGTATAAGTGATGACACTTGGGAACTAGCTATAGGCGTACAAAAACTATTAGAAGCGTATGTCCACGCAACTAAGATTTTTTCATATGTTTACGAACCTAACGTTCACTTAGTAATAAGTGAATGTATTACTGTTTTTTATCATCTTCTTAGACATTCTCATGATGATACTAACGTTTTTTTAAGGCTGATTCTTGCAGATATGATGGATAAGTGGAAAGCGTATTTCACTGATTTTCCTTATATTTATGGAATTGCGACAATTTTAGATCCGTGTTTTAAAACGGAAAACCTAAGTAAAATAATAAGATTTTACTACCAAGCATTAGATCGCCCGTCTAATGATGTACATATTTATGTAGGATCTTGTAAAAAGCTTTTAGCAGACCTTTATATTATTATTCTAGTATATATAACCCGAGTCGCGATACGTCTAGGCGTGCTAGCGTCTCGGCACGTCCCATGTATTATAACCCCATAATAGCTAACATAATAAGATACTTTTGTAGGATCATCTTCTTCCTCCCCCTCCGCTTCATATTTAGAATTAGATAATTATCTTAAAAATCACTTTGAAGTCGACCAAAGTAGTTATAACATTTTACAATGGTGGAAAGAAAAATCATTAGAATTCCCCATATTATCGAGAATTGCAAAGGATATCCTTGCAATTCCTGCTTCTACTATTGCGTCGGAGTCTGCTTTTAGTGCAGGTAGAAGAGTTTTAGACGAAAAGAGATCTCGTCTTGCTCCACATATTATTCAAATATGTGTTTGCAAGAAAGATTGGGATCAAGCGGATGTCCAAACACAAGGACTCAAGACCGATGATGATCAAGACGACGATGATCCATGGATGATGATGGATACATCTGCATCATCGTCGGGAGGAGAGTCGGCGGAAGCATCTAACCAATCATATGAAGATGATGAATAGGATCATGGATACCGGACCACGGTCAATCAACATTCAACAATTAAAAAGAAAAGGTATGACAAAGAACTACGTGGGCTTTGATTCCTTCGGGATACGTAGGCAACTTAGTATTTCTTCGGGATACTAGGTTCAAGTCCATTCTCTCCCCTTTTTTTATTTATCATCTTTATCGTTTCTTATTAATTTATTGTTTTCCTTCTTTTTAGTAAATATTTTAACAACGATGACAAGCATTGAATTTCGCTAATAATCAAGTAATCGACGAAGATACGTTCACATTATTATAGTATTTTCATATTAAAATTAAAGGAAAAATAAGAATGGAACCGATGGTCCGACCCACCCGACCCGGGTATTGGAACCGCCGAAACCGCCTCATGAATCGCCAAGGAACCGTTTGGAACCGTCCGGAACCGGAACCGAAAATGTTCGGGTCAGGTTCCAGATGGAACTGGAACGGAACCGACCCAACCTGGACCGTGGCCATCACTACCTACTACTGACTCCCAAGAAATTTCGGTCTTGTTTGGTTTTTTTGGTTTTATGGGGCCTAAACTGAAATCGAACCAAACCAATTTTTTTCAAAAAAAATGTCCAAACCAAACCATATTTAAAATATCACCAAACAAAATTTCTTATTCGATTTGGTTTGGTTTGGTTTGGTGTTTGGTTTTTCACCAAATTACTTACACCCTTAGTGACTAGAGGTGAAATGATTAAAATATTCATTCCGTTTTCCTCGACCGCAACTTATATGCACTCTAGCCAAGTCTTCGGTCCAATCTCTGACCTATTCTTATGTTGCAAAAATTTAGCATGATTTCCTTTTTACAAAAAAAAATTTAAAAATTAATTATAATGGTTTAAAGTGATCAAGTAATCAGAATAACAGAGAAAAATATAAAGTAAAAATAGTGTAATATAACAAAAAATTGAGTAAATTTATTGGGACAGACTAATTTGAAAAGTAGAGCAAATTGTGTAGGACATCAAAGCATCATTTGGCTAATATTGTTTTGTCCATCCGTTTGTACTTTCACTGTTCAATAATAGTCTCTCCTATTCAGCAACAATGTTCCATTTTATTATTAGGTTAGTTCACTACTAATGTTCTATTTTTCTATTTTAGTAATGATTTTCCAATTTTACCCTTACTAAAGTAAAGTAAATAACCCTTTACGCCTTATGGGGCGTTTGGTATAGTTAGCGGACAGGTAATAGAATGCTATTTGTTAAGGAAGGAAAATGGTGAAAATTGTCATTGTTATAACTTGTTTGGTTAGAAAAGTAAGGGAATGACTAATTACAAATGATGTTCCAACCCATTATCAATTCTTTACTTGAGTATCTTACTTTGTAATGTATTCACCAGAAAAATATAAAAATAATTGAATAAAAAAATTCAGAAATTATCAATTAATAAAAAAAAACTAAGAAACATAAAATTCATAAATCATCATCACCAACCAGGAATAAATTCAACAATCATTCCACAATTGCTTCATCTCGTATCCTCTATTCACCACAATAAATAAATTAATATTAGAAAGTAAGCTCATATTAATTATATCTAGCGAGACAAAATGATAAAATTTGATCTGAATGGAAAATATGTAAATTTAGATTCATTTTTATAGAGGAAAAAAATAAAAATGTGGATGTTTTTATTTTTATTTTTACTTCGCCAATTTTTTTATATATCATTTGAGTAGTTTTTCCAAGGTAAAATTTATACATCAAAATTAATGGCCAATAAAAACATGATAAATGTCAACGTAAGATGTGGTTTAAATAAAAAATATATCAAATTGCCGTGAAGTGTGTCTAGGGAATTAAACCAAAAGCATCATCTATTTTCATCGTATTCACTTTGGAGTGAGGATAGTATGAAATCCTCTTTTTAAAATATTGTGTCAAATTGAGGAGGAAATAAAAAGACATAAAATAACATCAAAGGATTGTTTTTTAGAGCCATTGTACATGCTCTTACACTACAAAAAAAACGCAATTCTCCGACTAGCCGATTTAGTCGCTGATTAGTCGGTATACGTCTATACCGACTAAACTCCGACTAAATCAAGGTAGTCGGTTCAGAATGGTCGGTAAATTGAAAGAGTCGGAAAATCAGTCGGAATTCTGACCATCTGAGCATTGGTAGGAGTTTGGTTGCAAATCCGACTGATCGATTTGGTAGGAGTTTAATCGCAACATACCGACTATTTTCCTACTAAGAGTCCGTCGCCATTTCCCGACTAACTATTTAATCGGAGTATCGTCGCTGTATTTTAAAAATGGTTATTGATGTTTTTTCAGTATTTATGCAAAAAAAATATTTTCAACGTTTCCGACTAATCTCTGACCAAATGGTGGTAGGAAACTAGTCGGAAAGGTCAAACCTTAATTTAGTCAAAAGTTGAACAACTTGTGGCGGCTCTGGATCCCGACCAATCTCCGACCATGATGTTGTAGGAAAGTAGTCGGAAAGGTCAAACCTTAATTTAGTCAAAAGTAGACCAAATTGTGGCGGCTTTGAATCCCGACCAACCTCCAACCAATATTTAGTCGGTAGGTGGTCGGTGATGCTTTCATTTGCCGACTAAATTCCTACTATTATGTAGTCGGAGTTTAGTCGGAAATAATATAATATTAAAATAAAAAAACTGGTCAAATAACCTAAATTATCGATCAAATAAAATAAAAAACGCAATAAAAGATTATATGAAAGGCACGAAAAAAATTAATAATGCAAATGTAAAAAAAATAATGTCATACAACCCAATATTTTAAACCATAAAAATAATAACATAAAAACAAAAAATACAAGGAATCAATTGGGCGGAGGCGGAGGAGGTTGTCTTTCTACAAAAATGGTGCGCACAAAGTTGAGCAGATTGTTGACCTCTTCCCTCAACTGCCGATGCTCCTCCATGAGTGCATCATGCTCCTCCCTTGAAATGTGCGAGTTGAGGCGGGCCTCAACTCGGTTAATAGACTCCTGAAGATTATCCAACCTCTCGTTCACCATTTGAGTTGGGGGAGGGTTGGCCTGGTATTGAGACTGCGGCGCCGCAACATCGGCGTAATAAACCGGTGCCGAGTCACCAACACCAAACACACTCTTGGAGGGCTTCTTCTTCGTCGGCTCCTGTGATTCGATATTTCTGACGGCCTGAAAATAGGCGTCGTTAATCTCCTCAACAGGCGCATCAACAGGAAGATCGGCAGAGAGGCGCATGTATTCGTCCTAAACAACAAAACAATATATTCTGTAAAAATTTCGGTAGTGTTTCCCCTGTAAACTAACTAAACCAAAACTTAAATAAACCCTGAAATAGAAGCCAATGTAGATCTAATGCGTATCTCCAACGAAAACAGCTATCAAACCAGCATTTCCTCAAAATTCAATATCAAATATGCTAAGAAATATTCTAAAACAACTAATTTACCAAAAGCTAACCTACCAAAAAATTAATTAAGCTACGATTCAATGATAACCAAAAAATGCTAATCTAGAAATAATATAGATCAGAGATTGAACTTACGTTTATGGCCTTGGACTTCTCGTTGACCCACTGCAACCCGTCATTTGTACGCACCTTATGAGTGCGTAGAAACAACTCATAAGAGAGCGGCGTGCGTTGCTGCTCTTGTTCCTGCAAATAACAAAGTTGAAGGTTATACCAAATTTTGTTTAAATATTTATGCGTATAAAATAATAAATCAAATTATTACAAGTTGAAGGTTATACCAAAATGCGCAATGTCCTACGCGTAGACACCGAGCCGCCCGTATGGGTGACTTCAGCGACACCCGCTTCATCGCCCCGGCGACGGTTCCTCCTCCCTCTGGACCGACTGGCCTGGAATTCTTCAGTTTTCCAGGCACTAACCCATTGGTCCCAAGCCTCCGTCGACGTCCAGGGGGGCTTGTACTCATTATTCTGTTCATAGAGTTTCCTATGACTGTGAATAATGTCCTTGTACCTGAGCTTGGCCCTCTTCTCCCACTCCGTGCGCACCGTCGAAGTAATGGAGGGATCCCAAGCCCATTGTTTCTGAAACGATAAAAACAATCAGTATTAGTATAACAAAGCAAGTCAATCAAAAATTAATCTAATAATGAAGTAATGAAGTACATAGCCTTACTTGAAACTGCTGCCAATAAAACTCGATAGTTTGCCTAGATAGGTACCTCCAAGCCCATCCATTAGGATCTTGGTAGGCCTCAAACGTCCTACGGATGGACGTGGACATTTGGCTGCCACCGTCTGTGGCAAACGTGCGCTCGTAAGGCATCCATGGTAGGAGTGGAAGTGGATGCAGCGGCGCAGGGGCAGAGTCATTGCGCGGCGGCCCCTGCGCAGTGTCTGTCTCTGGTGTCCTACCGTGACGTGGCGAAGCACGTGACGACACCGGAGAGGGAGTGACAGCCCCCTCTGTCCTCCTAAACTCAAACCTCAAAAAATGCTCCACTAAACCCTGATAAGGTTGAGAGAGCGCTACAACCTGAGGTTCAGCTTCAGGCTGAGATCGAGTGATTGTTTCTCATTCTAGGCATCTAAATTTAACAATTAATTTAAACCCAAAAAAAATCAGAAACATGATAATTTAACAACTAATAATTAACAACTAATCATATTAACAACTAAACAAAAAACTCATAAATAATGTCGAAAACAAAAAAAAATTCATGTCAAAATAATGTCGAAAATAAAAAAACAATTCAGAAAAAAAAAATAATGTCGAAAATAAACAACTAATAATTTTAACATGATAATTTCGAAAAAAAAAGGAAAATATATTTCGAAAGTAAATAATGTCGAAAATAAACATGTAAAAATAGATTAAACATATAAACCCTAAAAATCAGAAATAAAAAATAATGTCGAAAATAAAAAAAAAATCAGAAAAAAATTACATGCAATAAACCCTAATTTCATGCAAGATTACTAAACAAAAAAAAACATGTAAATAAACAAGTACATGAAAGATTATTACATGTTTATGATGTTTCTTTCATAGTAAACCATAAACTTGAAAATTAAACTTGAAATATTCGAAAATCAAACCCTAATAAAACAAGAAAATGACGAAAATAACACGTAAAAAAATATTAGAAATTACATGCAATAAACCCTAATTTCATACAAGATTACTAAACAAACAAAAAACATGTCAAATATTTGAAATTCAAACCATCAAACCAATACCAAAAAAAACATGTTCATAATCATGTTCATAATCAAACCATCAAACCCTAAAAAAACAAGTATTTAATCAAAATTTAAAAAAAATATATATAAAAAGAAGACTAACCTTTAATAGTTGGAGTAGTTGAGATGCAGTAGTCGGAGTATCACCCAAAAACACGTCGAAGATGAAGAATGTAGTAGAAATGTAGTAGGAATGAGAGAAAGAAAGAAGAAAACGAGAAGGAAATGGGAAGTGGAAATGAGAGAAAGAAATGAAAATGTTCATTTTCTGGTAAAGTGCTGCCTTTTATATCACTTAAATTCCAACTAACCTGCGACTACCAGACAGTCGCTAGTTAGTCGGTGAGACTTAGGGTTCTGAAATGCTATTTGGTGAAAAATCGATTATTATCACCGACTACTTTGCGACTAATAGATAGCCGGGATCTAGTCGGTGAGATTTTTTTACCCACTTCATTTAATGCCAACAGTAACTTTTCAAAAGACGTTGGGAAGTAAAAAAACTTTTCAGTACACCGACTAACCTGCGACTGTTATCTAGTCGGAGAGTAGTCGGTAAACTGAAAAGTTATTTTACCTTCCCAATGCTTCTGACACTCAGAGAAGCTTCTCTGGGAAGCTATGTAATTCAAAAACCGACTACCTTGCGACTGTATTATAGTCGATGGATAGTCGGAAATGCAAAAAAAAACGAGCCCTTTTTTTATTTTTGTTCGAATATGTATTATTATTATTATTATTATTATTATTAATCAAATTATTATTATTACTATTATTATATTATACTTATTATTTTTATTACTATTATTATATTATACTTATTATTTTATAATTATTAAATTTGTAAATACGAGATTAAAATATACAAAACTTACGACCCAATGTAAAATTAATAAATAAACATACGATTAAAGAAATTTAAAAAATGTTTGATAATAATAAATAAACATATAATTATTAAAACCTTATTATTGGGTTACATAATTGTCATTGACATCATCGTCGTCAGATAATACAAGATCTTCGTCGGTGTCTTCATTTTCATCGTCATCATGAACCGTTTCGTCTAATTCTAGAAGTTCTCCAGCGGGATCACGCAACGGTTCGACTTGCGCGTCAAAAACATCTTCATTCGCCACAAAATCCGGTGATTTCTCTTCTAGTTGGAAAGCGGTCTCCTTGAATTGCTTTGATCTGACTTTGCAAACAGCTCGCCAATCTTTCATGTTTTGCCTTAAACTGGGATAAGGTAAATAATAAACTTGGAAAGCTTGACTAGCTAGCACAAAAGGATCGTACTTTCTATAGGATCGACCAATATGAACGTCAATCAGCTTGTAACGCGGATGGATTCTCGTACCATGGCCGTATCCGGTGGTTGTCTGATCAAACCATTGACATTTGAACAAAGTGACCCTTTTAATTGGAAGTGCTCGATAGTCGAGGTCAATAATGTCCTCTAACTTACCATAAAAGTCGATTTCATCCGGACTGTTATCATCAGATTTCACGCACACCCCGCTGTTCTCAGTAGATTTCTTTTTCGCGGAATGGGAGATAGTGTGAAATCTATAACCATTCACGTAACAAACATCATAGCGACGTGCCTTCTGCAAAGGTCCCTCAGCGAGGTCCTTTAGAATATCGGCATTATCCACACCGTCAAGAAACCCGTCCCTAGACTGCATATAAAATCAATAATTCAATGTTAATCCGTAATACTGTTTACACAACAAATTACGATTGGTAAACGTATATTCACAATCTGTTTAAACCAGCGGGCAAACTAGTCTTGGACCACATGGTCAACTTGCTCTGCGTTAAGATTGGGTTCGTACTTTGTGATTAAGTGTACGAACTGATCATAAAATGGATTCACCTCCGGATAATTTCGTAGAACATAAGTCTGAGCAATGTTGAGATCTGCTTCATCCATCATAAGAGCCTTACCCCGCCCATGAAATTTGATTGGGTGTGTGAATATGGACAAAACACCCGATCTCACGTTATTAAAGCATCCGTCATCATTTCTAGGAAGATCTCTAACTCTGCATCGAACATCTGGCCCAAAGTAATGCGAGACAAAGTATGATGCTTCTTCTGTAAGATATGCGTTACAGATAGAGGCCTCAACATGCGCCTTGTTTTTGACATTAAGATTTAAATGTCGAAGATACCTGTAATTATTAAGACATGTAAAAAGTGACCAGAAAACGAAATAATACTTATTTTAGACATGTAAATAGTAATTACCTCTCAAAGGGATACATCCACCTATATTGTACCGGACCAGCAATTTTTGCCTCGTAAGCTAGGTGAACAGGCAGATGTTCCATAACATCGAAGAATGTTGGAGGAAATATAGTCTCTAGCTTACATAGCACCACTGCAATTTCCTCGTTCAACCTCCACATATCTGCGGCAGATATCTTCGGAGAAGTAAGACTTCTAAAGAACAGACTAACTTCAGTAAGTGCTTCCCAAACTTTGGCTGGCAGCAACTCCCGAAATGCTATTGGAATTAGTCGCTGCATGAACACATGACAATCATGACTCTTAGATACGTCGTTTGTCTGGAACCCATCTTCCCACAACAGCTTTAACTCATGTATCAATGGCTGCAGGTACAGGTCAATCTTATGTTTTGGATTGTTAGGGTCGGGGACGATCACCGTTAAGAACATGTACTGCTTCTTCATGCACATCAAGGGCGGAAGATTGTATGGAGTTAGTATTACGGGCCAGCATGAATATTGTTGACCCGAGCTGCCAAATGGGTTGAAACCATCTGTACACAACCCCAGTCTCACATTTCTTGTCTCCCGTGCAAAACCCGGATGTGTCGCGTTGAAAGTCAACCAGGCCTCACTGTCCGAGGGGTGACACATATCTCCATCTTCTGAACGATGCTCCGCATGCCACCTCATGTGGCTGGCAGTAGTCGCAGACGCATACAACCGTTGTAGCCTAGGACCAATGGGAAAGTAGTGGAACTGCTTTCTGGGGGTGTTATCTAATACCCATCTAGAAACCCCACACTCACCACATTGTGTTATACTCGCTGTGGGGCCCCAATAAATCATACACCCATTAACACAATAGTCAATCTTCTCTACCGACAATCCAAGAGCCGAAATTTGTTTCTTCGTGTCGTAAAAACTTGTTGTCATCCGATTATCTTTCGGCAACAATTCAATAATTAATTGACATAATTCATCATAAAGTCTCTCTGGTATACGAAAGTCCGTCTTCAGGCTAGTCATCCTTCCTATGACTGACATTTGAGTATGCGTTTCACAACCAGGGTACAAAGGTAAGTTGGTGGCTCTTAACATTTCAAAGAACTGTCTTGCTTGGGGGTTCGGATCTTCATCAATATGTACAAGCGGCGAGTATGGTACATTTGCGACGACATCATCACAATGCGGTAGAAAATGATAATGTGTATCCGGAAAAGTACTCGCTGCTGCATCGTACACCATTTATGCATAGGGATTTTGAACCGTGTTCTGCTGTGGCTCAACCGGAGCCGAGGCACTACAAATTGGTGCACCGTCAGAACATTTGTGCAGGTACCAATCGTAGTAGTTTTCAACAAACCCCTTCTTTAACAGATGATCTCTTACGACATCTGGAGCCCACAGTCTACGATTACCGCACTTTGTACACGGACATCTAACTTCATCTGGATTTTTTTTCCTTACAAATTGTATAAATTCTTCGACCCCTTCTAAATATCTAATATTATAAACTCCTTTAGAACTTCGCTGGTACATCCAACTTCTTTCAGTTCGTAAGTCCATTGCTCTGCAAAACAACAAATACCACTTTATAAAAAGTTGTGACTAATTAAGAACCGGTCAAATACTAAATTTCCAAATTACCGACCAACCTGCGACCAGATATTAGTCGGCAAGTGGTCGGTATACTGAGGCACATAAAAAGTCGTGCCCAATAAAGAATGCTGTCAACAAGTGATTTTAAAAATTCAAAATACCGACCAAGCTGCGACCAAAGAGTAGTCGGAAATTGGTCGGTACATATAAAGCTGTCTGCCTCACTTATTGCTGTCAGACTACTTTTGAATGATTTGACGTTTTGAATTACCGACTACTTTGCGACCATCTGGACAGTCGCAAGCTGGTCGGTAAATTTATATAAAAAAAATTTAAATGAGGTTTTTTTGGGCCATTTTAGGGTAAAAATTATAAGTACTAAGATGAAATAGTGGTTTTTCTTAATTATTTTCTCGAATGTACTATAAAAAATTGAAAACGTTAAATATATATTTCTCAAACCTGATGAACATATAAGTAAAATAATTCGATGCTCAATTTCATCAGATTTGAGGAACACATTTTAATTGTTTCTAACACATGTTTATAGTAAGCATACAAGAGAATAAGAAAAACAACTATTTCGGTTAAGTACTCATAATTATTACTACAAAATGGCACCAAAAAAACCTCAATAAAATTATTTTTCCACAACAAATAGAACCGTTAAATTTGTGTTTTTCAACTTGTCCCTCTCCTCCCCACACTCACACTTGACTGAAGAAAATCAAGTATGAGTATGCGGAGGAGAGGGACAAAGTGAGAAACAATGCAAGCAGATACTTGTTTAATTTAACCAAATTAATGCTTATATCATACCTAAATTATTTGGAGAGAATAAAGTAGAGAGAAAGTAGGGATGTAAAATGTAAGAAAAATTTACGTTGAAGTGGTATTTATAGAAAAATAAGGAAAACGTCCGACTAATATCCGACAAGAGTGATAGTCGGTATACTGTCGGTACATAAAAAGTTGTGCCCAGTTGCTGGATTTTAAAATTCGAAAGTACCGACCAACCTGCGACTATTTTACTAGTCGAAAATTGGACGGCAAATAAATGTCAGACTTCTTTGACTGATTTGACGTTTTTTACACATACTAGGTTCCGACTATTTTTCTAGTTGCAATTTGGTCGGTAAATAAAATAAACAAAATTTTTAATAAGCTTTTTTTCCGGCCATTTTGGGGTAAAAATTATAAGTACTAAGTTGAAATAGTGGTTTTTCTTAAATATTTCCTCGTATGTACTATAAAAAATTGAAAACGTTAAATATATGTTTCTCAAACCTGAGAAAATTCAGCATCGTAAATTTTACTTATTATGAATCTACTAAGAATACTTTTTTCATTGCAGCTTGTTGGTTCCCCGATAGTGCAATTTACAGTCTTAGAAAATACAATAGGCCGTAATTACCACTTTCGGGGAAAACCAACAAACTGCAAATCGAAAATTATTCTTTTCAGTAGCAAATATAAGTAAAATAATACGATGCTGAATTTTCTCAGATTTGAGGAACATATTTTAATCGTTTCTAACACATTTTTATAGTAAACATACAAGACAATAAGTAAGAAAAACAACTATTTCGGTTAAATACTCATAATTATTACTACAAAATGGCACAAAAAAAAAGCTCATTAAAATTTTTTTTTACAATATATAGAACCATTAAATTTATGTTTATCAATTCATCCCACCCTTCTCCAACTCGTACTCGATTGAAATTAACCAAGTACGAGTTTGAGGAAGAGCGGGACAAAGTAAAAAACATATTTTAATCGTTTCTAACACATTTTTTATTACGATTGAACAGTTAAATTTATGTTTCGCAATTTGTCCCGTTCTTCCCACACTCACACTTGAGTGAAGAAACTCGAGTATGAGTGTGACGAAAAACGGGGCAAGTGAGAAAATGCCAAACACCTTTTGACCACTTTTTACAATAGATGGAACCGTTAAATTTATGTTTTTCAACTTGTCCCTCTCCTCAACCATCTCCCACTTGATTGAGGAAACTCAAGTGGGAGATTGAAGAGGAGAGGGACAAAGTGAGAAACAAGTACGAGTTTTGGAGAGAACGTTATTAAGGAAGAGAGTAGAGAGAAGGGTAGGAAATGTGAGAAAGTGACGTTGAGGGTGGGTATTTATAGACAAAATCAAGAAGTTTCCGACTAATCAGCGACCACATACTGGTCGGAATCCAGTCGACAAACACAGACATTTATTTCAGCTTTTTTACGTGTTTTTTTTTTTAAGAAACATTGCGACTAACTTCCGACAAGAAAGGTAGTCGGAATAGTTGCGACTAACGTTTTAGTCGCAAGGCAGTCGGAATTTTGCTACCATAGTGTTTCAGTAGGAAACTAGTCGGAATTTCCGACCACCGTGTGATAGTCGGTAAATTAGTCGGAAATTTCCGACTAAAATCGAATAGTCGGAGAGTTTAGTCGCAACTTTGCATTTTTTTTGTAGTGTTAACCGAACGTATGACTTAATATCAAACTTTCATTAAATTAATTAAGTAAAAACGAATAGAAGCAACAATTAAAAGTATGACTAATTTAAGTCTATCCAGCACCAAAATTCATATTTTTAAGATTTTTTCTCCACATTTATCTGTAAAGAAGTCGACAATTTAATAATCATATTTTCTTAGAGTAGATTACTATTAATAGATTATATATAGAAGATTCACATTTATTGATCATTAAATTACAAATAGCTTCCTTTTTTCAAATTAATTGGGAGAAAAAAAATGATTTCAACTAAATTTAATGTCATGTTATTAACATTCCTTCTAATCTTTGCATCAGGTAATTGTTTTTATTTTCTATTTAATTTTTAAAATCATCGTCAAGTTTTTTGTTATCATTCATTTATATATCAAATCAAATTCTTGTCTAACATGTTATTTGTATGATAACATGTTAGAAACTTGTAAATAATTTATTTGCTTATATGTTAGAAAATCTCAAAATAACATGTTAGAAACTTGTAAATAATTTATTTGCTTATATGTTAGAAAATCTCAAAATGTAAAACCCTGAAATAAAAAACCACTTATTGAAACTTGTTAATCTAATTGTTGACCTTGTCCTTGAAATATAAAATATTATATACAAATTTGTCATTGTGTTTTGTTTGTAGTTTTCAATAAAAAATAAAAATTGACAATTGAAAACTAAAATAAGTAGTTTTACGTTTTAGTTGTCATTTTTTTCTAAATTTTATATCTATTGCAATAGAATTTTGGTTTGGCACCGATTTTATTTCAATTTATTCTAATTTTGTGTGTGGAAATAGATATGAGGAGGGAAAGAAAGACAAGAGATTTTGAAAGTATTGGGATTCCTTATTTGGATAACAAAAAGAGAGAAAGGTTTGGAGGGGAAGGGTTTTGAGGAAAAACATTAACAAATTTTATCAAGAATATCCTAAAGTTGAAACATTTGGAACGAAAAACTCATTTTCGTCCATTTCTATTCCCTTTTCTTCTCTTTTAAACAAACAAAGTGCACTCTCAATCCTTACCCCTCCCTTCCTATATTTTCTCTCCTTATTTGCTATTCAAACATAATATTTATCTTCATATAGGTAACATTTGAATTGAGTATGTGTTAAGTGTCATATATATGTTAAGAGATGATGTGCTTCATTTATAGAAACTTATGAATATTTCAAAAATGATACTTCGTTTGTCCTTTACAAAACATCCTCAATTGATATTAATATTAATAAATTGGTAGACACCAATAAATTATATGGGTATGATTAAAATTGATGAGAAAAAATAATGTCATAGTTATAGTAATAGTTATCAACTCAGTATCCAGTACAAAGTTAGTGTTCGAAGGGAAGCTAACCACCAAAAATAGGGCAAAGAAGAATGTGTATAGTCAAATAAACCACCAAATAGAGAAAGACATGAAAACAGAGAAGAATGACACCATGCCTCATGTTAATTAGTATATGTAAAATTTAACACATGCTAAACTAGACTGAACCATAAGAATAATAAAATAAAAACATGGGTACCAAGTTCTCTTTAGTATATCAAAAGTCTAAGAAACATATTTTGCCTCTCCAACTTCATTTATGCATCGTCAGGTCCTCAGAGAAGTGCCACTCGAGCAAGTAAATGTTTAGCTATTCCTCCCACATTCTCTTTGGTCTACCTGAGCACCCCCTCCATTATGACGCTTCCCACCACTCTCATAAGTGCATCGACTATCTTTCTTTTCACATATCCGATTTCATGTATCTTAGCCGATAGAGGGGAATCCCCTAACCTATATCCCAAATCATGGTTTCAAATTCCATCAATCCTTATGTGTTCACACATCCAACTCAGTATCTGCATCTAGCTACATCCATCTTTTATGCAGAGAACTTCTTAACGGGTTACGACTCTATCTCATAGTACAAAGTTGGTATGATTGCAACTCGGTAGGAATATACCTTTTAGACTAGTGAACATTTCTTATCTCATAACACCCTAATGGCTGCACTCCACTTAAACCAACCTGCTTAAATTATATAGCTTACGTCTTCACGTAACTCTCCATGACTCTAGATAATCGATCCTATTTGGTCGTATAGTAACAATATCTTATCCAACAATGATTATCACGTTGTAGCTCTATCCTACTGAAATGCATGGATGATACGCGACCCTTTGCCTTCCTGATTTGCCCTTCTCTAATTTCAAGTTATCATCCTTACTGATTTGCCCTCAAAATGTATCCACCATCACATGAGAAAATTTGTGAATAGAAATTAAAAAAGTGATTGAGAAATAATTTAAAATAGAAATATTGCAAATTTAAAGGCACCAAGTAAAATGAATATTGTTGCAATGTCTTAGAAAGAGAGGGATTAGTTCTTAAAAATGATATTTCTAATGAGTCGTCACCATCATCATCGTATCATGTGTATGCCACTCATAGAAAACTATGATCAGGGTATGGGGAGCAAAGATAGGTGGTAACCCGTACCCATAAAAAAAGGATGCAACCAAAAAGTCTTTAGACTTGGAGAAAAATCTTTAGAAAAAGAGTTTCCTGCAATGTAAAGGACTAAGATCAGTAATGATTAAGTTATGCAATATATAACAATGAATTGTTATGACTTTGGTAGTTATTTGAGTTTTGATTGAGGTTTTCTTTTGCATGCATTGTTGTCTCTGATATTGATGTGCACGTCTCATTATTTAGAGTGATGATTTTTTTAGGTTTTCATGCTACAAACAAAATGGAAAAGTTGATATAATTAAATGATGTCAAAAACTATATAGAGCACTTTTTTTTTTGAAAAATAACCTATAAAAACTGATTATATGTGAAAAAAACATCTAAAACTATCAACTTTAATAGAATAGAAGTTCAGCTTTTCGAACATGTACAAGCCACGTGGATTATTGTTTATGACAAAAAAAATATTCAATGTATAGTTAACAACAAAAAGTTAATTTTGATATGTAATTTTGTTTTTATAAAATAAAAGTATTCTAGACCTAGAGTCAATTTTTATTAGTAACTATTTATAATTTTTCCATGAAATAATTTTTAAATGTGTATTTAAAAAGTAATAATGTAAATTTAACTATAAAATTTCTTTTTTTTTTTACGGTCATGTAGAGTTTGACCATGTTTTTCATAATCACAGTTTCACCTGAAAATGAAAATAATGATCTTTAAGTGATTTTTCTATATAATAATAATAATAATAATAATAATAATAATAATAATTTGCAGTGATGCATCAAACACAAGCCTATGAAGACTACCCAACATGTGAAGGAATGGGTGAACCTTGCTCAGGTCATTGCTGCCAACTTGGAAAGGTTTGTGTGCGAGTCTTATGGGTTGCTGCCATTTGTTTATGATGCCAATTTTTATGTCAGCTTAAATTTTTCTAATTGTTTTTTTTAGTTCCTAGCTTGTTGAACCTTATTTTGTGGTTAATTTATGGTTTTTACATATGATGTAAATGTATAAACGAAATGGACTAAACAAAGTATGTTTCTTTATTATTGAATATTTTGTCGATTACAATATTCAAGTTTTGTTGTTTAAAAAACACAAGCCACTTACAACCAACGCACATTCCAAACCACACCCCTTCACATCCTTCTTTCTTCCCTCTTTACCACCACTACTACCCCTTATTTTATATCTTATCTTTCCAAAAGCCAACTTGACTTTTCATTCAATTTAGAGAAACAAAACACAAGCGACGACTTCTCGCTTATAAGCGACCACTCGTCATTTTCTACTAACATATGTTTTCCTTTTTTTCTTTTGCCATTATTTCGGACCTTTTATAACTATTAAATTTATTGTCTCACTATTATACTTAGTATGTAGTATATATAATCTAGGTCTTTATATACTCCAAATGTCTAACGATCCTCCCCCATTTAGATTATAAATGGGTATCATCCTTCTTTTACAAAATAAGTAAATAACCTCGTTTTATGCATCAATGTTAATTTCACTAAAGATTGAATTAACCCCTAGTATAAAACTCTTTACAAGCGATCAAATTAGAATGATATCCCTACGAATTGAATCAACTAGCCCATCCAACCAATTGAAGGTTGAATACACATAAAACGAATAATACAAAGTCATTACCTTAACACATAATTATGGTCGTGTCTATATTTATTCATAAGTTTAACATACTATCTATAACAATCTTGACTACTCAAATTAGCCAAAAATTCAAAATTATATAGGTAGGTTTTCATTACGTATACCGTATCCCCGTGAATGAAAACCATAAAGAGCTCTTCTACTCTTGACCTTGACCTTATCATCACGGTCCAAAGTAACTATGGGTCATTAATCCTTGTTGCTTACAAAGATTAAAAGGAATTACACCAGATCGAATTCAAATTACAACGCTACTTGTGTATGAATTGGGCTTTCCTTTTAACTTTAGCTTACACATTATGATTTCAATTAATGCTTGTTTACTTGAATCCTTACTCATGGGCTTAATGAAAAAATCAGCAACATTGAACTTAGTGTTCACGTAATCCTTGCACTAGGTTGTGTGTAGAGAAATATAACGCGAGTTACTATACATTTGACTATAAGCTTTACCCAAAGTCGTGCAAGCCGTATGAATTGCCACCGGTGATATTGTCTTAACAAAGGTATCTCAAACATGAGATTCCTTAACTACTTCGCTTCATTCGCTGCTGATGCAAGCGCTATGAAATCTGCGGACAAAGTGGAATCAACTATACGTGTTTGTTTCTTTGACGAATATGAAATGGAACATCCCAATAAACAAACACTCAACCACTGTTAATGGAAGAATTATCCTCTTCATTAGTGATCCAAATAGCACCTGAATAAACCTTCCAAAACAAGAGATTCACCACTATAAGGTATACCATAATTCATGTTAGCCTTTAAGTATCGTAATACTCTTCTTATTGCCATCCAATGATGCGGACCCAGGGTGCTCTTAAATCTACTCATTTTGCCAACCGCAAATGCTATGTGTGGTCTTATACTCGTCATAGCATACATAAAAGATCCTAGGATCTTTGTATACTCCAATTGTAAAATCGGTTGTCCGGTATGTTTAACAAAATTGGATACCTTGTTCCATAGGACTTGATATTGGAGTCGTATCTAATATACCACACCTATTAATCATTTTTTAAACGTAATGAGATTAACTTAGGTTAATGAAAGTACCATCTCTTATGATCCTAATACCTAAGATTACACAGGCCTTCCCTAAATCCTTCATTTGAAAGGATTTTAAAAAAAATTCTTTGTCTCTTAGATTTGTACTAAACTAGTACCAAAGATGAGAAAGTCATCCACGTGTGGGCAAATGATCATCTCCATTTCCTTAGTTATGAAGTTTGATATAGATGCATTTTTCAACTTAATTAAACTTGAAATCAAAGGATAACATGGTTGCATCAAACTATTGATGACATTGCTTCAATTCTTTGCTTGTTCAAGTCCATACAATAACTTAACAAGTTTATACATCTTGTTTTCTCACCTTTTCAAAGCAAACCTTTGGGGTTGTTTCGTATATACTTCCTCATCTAGTTTCGCATATAAAAATGCGGTTTTAACATTCATTTGATGTATCTCTTGACGATAGATCGTAGCCAATGCCACCAACAATCTAATGGTGATTGTCCTTTCAACGGGTGCATACACTACAAAAAAAATGCAGTTTTGCGACTACGCATTTTAGTCGGCATTCGGTCGGTATACCGCTATACCGACTAAGCGGCGACTAAACATGACTAGTCGGTCTAATGTTGTCGGTAAATGAGCTGGGTCGATAAAGTAGTCGCAAGCTCGACCAACATGAACATGGTAGGTATTTAGTCGCAACCTGCGACCACAGCACGTAGTCGTTGCTTAGTCGCAATTACCGACTAAGTATTAGTAGCTATCTAGTCGCTGCAAACCAAAAACCGATTTTGTTGATATTTATTTGTTTTTTAAGAAATATTAATTTATCATTTGTCGACTAAGTCTCACTACCGTAGTAGGAGATTAGTCGGCAAACTCAAACTTCGATTTGACCGATTTTGACCACATTTTAGCCTAATTTTACCGACTAATTCACACTCATGTTTGGTAGGAATTTGGTGAAATTTCAAACTTTTATGTGACCGATTTTCACCACATTTTAGCGTAATTTTACCGACCGATTAACACTTACGCTCTGTAGGAATTTAGCTCGGGGAAGTCTATAGTCCGTTGACTGAAAATATTTTACCACTAGTCACCTACTAAACATACAAATGGATGCTAGTCGAGATATTATAAATAATAAATAAAACGGTCAAATGTGGTCAATAGTCGCTGACCACATTTGACCTGCTTTTATTATTTTATTATTAAATAAATTAACGATCCAATTTAATAAAAACGCAAATAAATTATCGATCCAATTTAATAAATAAACGCAATAAAAGATAATAGTAAACGATAAATAAAAATATTAAAAAAGAAATTAATATATACAACTTATTGTTTTACATATAAAACTAAAAAATAAAAATAGTAAAAATACAAGGATCAGTGGGAGGAGAGAGGTTGCAAAGCCCCTTTCGTCAAAACCGCGCATAAAGCTAAGAAGGTGTTGTACCTCTTCGCCAGCCTATGCTCGCAACTAGTCGGCCAAACTCTCCCCTGGAATGTTCGATTGAGGCTTTGCGTAATTTCGGAATGGTACGAGCTCATCCAACCGCCATTCGTGGAATTGCTCTGGGGAGGAGTGGGTCGGTTCCGAGTCTCGCGCCACAACATCGCAGAATAGACCGTCAGCATCACCAACCCCAAACACGACTTATTGGGCTTCTTCGTGCTCATCCGATTCGATATGTTTGACAGCCTGAAAATAGGCGTCATTCATATCCTCTTCAGACGCCTCGAGAGGAAGCTCGGCACAGAGGCGCAGGTACTCGTCCTAAACAAAGCAAAAAATTATATAAGAAATTCGGATTTTTTGTATAAAAAAGCAAAAAATTATATAAAAAACAACATACAATTAAACTTACATTTACATCCTTGGACTTTTTGTTGATCCACTGCAACCCGTCCTTTGTTTTCACTCTATGAGTGTGTAGAAACAACTCATAAGAGGACGGCATGCGGTTTTGCTCTTTTTCCTGTGAAAACAAAGTTAATAGTTAAACAAAGTAATTAATTAATAATTAGAAAAAAAATTCAAATTCAACAAAACTGAATATACCAATATGCGCAATGTCCGACGGGCAGACACGGAGCCGCCGGTATGGGTGACTTCTGCGACACCCAATTCATTGCCCCGCCGACGGTTCTTCTTCCCTCGCTCCCGCTGGGCCTGGTATGATGGGTTTTTCCAGGCCTTTACCCATTCATTCCAAGCCTCACTATCGGCCCATTTGGGCTTATATTCATTGTCATCTTCATAGCGGCCCCTATGAAGATGCATAAGATCCTTGTACCGGAGCTTGGCCCTCTTCTCCCACTCCGTGCGGACCTTGGAAGTGATAGAGGGATCCCAAGTCCATTGTTGCTGAAACGACAAAAACAATTAATATTAGTTGAACAAATAAGTCAACTTAAAGTTAATCAAATAATGTAGTAAATAGACTTACTTGAAACGCCGCTAATAGAAATCGACAAGACTCTAGATAGGAACCTCCAAGCATATCCTCTAGGATCTTGGTAGGCCTCAAACGACCTACGAATGGACGCTGATATTAGGCTGCCAGTGTCGGTGGAACGTGTCTACTCGCTATTCCACGCAAGGGTGGTGGTCGCTGCAATGGCGAGGGGAGGTCATCCCGCGGGCGCCTGCGTAGGTCATCATCCGGTATTGATACGGCAGGCACGGATGACACCGGAGGGATTGATGCCCACCGCACTCTCTAATCCGACCGCACAAAATGCTCTTCTAATTCCGATTTGGTGCAAACGGGTCGAACGTGACTTTTCGAACCTGCACTACATCGGTGGTATGGTTGACCGCTCGGGGTCTATACGCTGTCCAAAGTATTTCTATCCTAGGTATCTAATTAACAAGGATTTTTCAAAAATATAAACATTTCAAAAACATATATATTCAAAAACGCAAAAAAAAAAAACAAAACCCAAAAAATAAACATTAACATTTCAAAAACTCTAAAAAAATAAACAAAACCCTAAAAATATAAACATTTCAAAAACATATATATTCAAAAACTCTAAAAAAAAAAAAAACAAACCCTAAAAATAAACATTAACATTTCAAAAACTCGAAAAAATATATTTTCAAAATAAAGATATATATTTCAAATTTCAATTTAAAAACAACCCAAAAACAACATAAACCCTAAATACAAAAACATAATAAACATTAATATAAAAACAAGATTATCAAACCCTAAAAATCACATAAAACAACATATGAACATTAATCAACATATGAACATCATGTTTTTGAAAAAAAAAACCTAAAAAACTAACCTTTAATCCTTGAAAAACTTGGAAAGTAGTCGGAATCAAAATAATGGTAGTCGGAAATTGAAATGGTAGAGTAGGAAGAATGGTAGGAATAGTAGGAAGAATGGTAGCTAAAGAGAGAAAAGAACGAGAAAGAACTAAAGGAGAGAAAAGAAATGAACGGGATTTTGGTGAAGTGTGGGTATATATATAATACATCACGATCTAAGCGACTACAACGTAGTCGATGGCCAGTCGGTGAACTTTTTACCGCTTGAGCCTAATGCCTTAACTGCCTCGAGTAATTACGCTGAAAAATTCAAAACAAGACTGTTCAAGTCACCGACGACCTGACTACACCAGTAGCTCGGTCCTTAGTCGTGAGATATTTTCAACCACCTACTAATTACTCAGAACTTTTCGTAAAGCTTGGGAAATTGAAATAACTTTTGACATCACCGACTAACCTCGCACTATAGTATAGCTCGGAGTTAGTCGGTGCAATTTTTTCAACGCCATAATAACTTCTTGCAGTAACTTTTCAGATTGCGTGGGAAAGTGAAACAACTTTTCAGTGCACCGACTAATGTGCGACTCAGCTGTAGTCGGTGCTTTGTCGGTATGGTAAAAAGCGTTTTTACCTTCCCAATGCCTTTTAACTTTTCAGATTTCGTTTTTTTTTTTTTTTTTTTTTTATTAATTATTTATTATTATTAATTATTTATTATTATTATTATTATTATTATTATTATTATAATTAATAAAATCTTAAATACTATATTTAAATATATAAAACTATTTTTTTTTATTTTGAAAAATAAATATATAAAACTTACTTCTTCAAAAAAAAAAATATATAAAACTTACAACCGAATTTAAAAATAATAAGAAATAAACATATTATTATTAAATACGTAATACTAGGTTACATAATCGTCATCGACCTCATCGTCGTCAGATAATACAAGATCTTCGTCGTCGGTGTCTTCATTTTCCCTGTCATCATGATCCGTTTCGCCTAAGTGTAAAAGTTCTCCAATGACACCGAACGTAGCATTTGTAGGTCGAAACATCTTCATTTGCCACAAAATCGCTGATCTCTTCCAGCTTGGAAAGCGTCTCCTCAAATTGCTTTGATCTGACTTTGCAAAAGCTGCCACTTTCATGTTTTGCCTTAAACTCGATAAGATAAGTAATAAACTTGGGAAGCTTGAGAGGCTAGGACAAACGGATCGACTTTCTATAAAATCGACCAATATGAACGCTGCACTCAGCTTGTAACGCTGGATGGATTCTCGCATCATGGTCGTATCCGTGGTAGTCCGATCAAACCATTGACATTTGAACAAAGCTACCCTTTATTTGGAAGTGCTCGATACTGAGGTCAACAATATCCTCTAACTTTCCGTAAAAGTCCGTTTCATCCGGATCGTATCATCGATTGACGACACCCCGCTTTCGTAAGATTTCTTTTGGAATGAGAGATAGTGTGAAATCTATAACCATTCACGAACAAACATCATAGCGACGTGCCTTCCGAAAGGTCCCTGGCCAGTCCTTTAGAATATCCGCATTATCCACACCGCTAGAAACCCGCCCTCGGATCGCATACAAGAACAATAATTCAACGTAAATACGTAATACTAATTTTCACAACAAATTAAAGACATTTAACGGTACTTACAACTGCTTAAACCATAGTGCAAACCGTCTTCACCTACATTGTCAACTTGTCTAGGCTTAGATTAGGCTCGTACTTTGTGATTAAGTGTACGAATTGATCATAAAATTGATTCACCCCGACAATTTCGAGTAACATAAGTGTGAGCAATTTTGAGATCTACTTCATCCATCATAAAAGCCTTACCCACTCATAAAATTTGATTGGTGTAAATATGGACAAACACCTGGCCCGACAGTTAAAGAATCCATCATCGCTTTCTAGGTAGATCTCTAACTCTGATCGAACATCCGCCCAAAGTAATGCGATACAAAGTATGATGCTTCTTCATTAAGATATGCGTGTGATCGACGCTTCAACATGTGCTTTGTTTTTGACATTAAGTTTTAAATGTCAAGATACCTCGTAATTTAAACCAAAGAGTAATTATTAAGACATGTAAAAGTTATCGAAAAGTAAATAGTACTAATATTTTAGACGGTAATTAGTAATTACCTCTCAAAGGGATACATCCACCTATATTGTACGGCCAGCAATCCTCGTAAGCTGATGAACGCGATGTTCCATGACGCCAAAGAATGTTGGAGGAAATATAGTCTCTAACTTAGTAGCACAACCGCATTTCTCTCCAACCTCCACATATCTCGGTAAATGCTCTGAGAAGTAAGACTTCTAAAATACGACTAATTTCAAGAAGAGCTTCCCATACTTTTTCCGGCAAAGAACTCCCAAACGCTAACAGAATCATTCGCTGATGAACACATGACAATCATGACTCTTCATCCCGAATACCTGATGTTTAGCCATGTCGATGTTCCTGGCTAAATTAGAGACATACCCATCAGGAAATCTCAGAGTTTTAAGCCACCTGCACGACAGCCATTTGCTCTCCGTTTAGTGTGTATGATGCCTTGGGGATGGTAGAACCAACTGGATGCAATTCCGATCGGATCCCGAGCTCGGCTAAATCTTGACGTGCCTTGAGATGATCCTTTGTTTTTCCAGGCACACACATTATTGTGTTGAAAATGTTATCAAAGAAGTTCTTCTCAATGTGCATCACGTCAAGGTTGTGACGGATCATATTTGTGCTCCAAGACGCAAATCCCAAAAGATACATCTCTTCTTCCATCCAACACAATGTCTACTTACATCCGCTGTACTCTGCCGATCGCTTCAAACACCCTTAAAACCCAAAACGATCCAACTCCTCCAAAGCTCATTTCCCGTGACGATTTCGGCCTTACATTCCTTCAACAACTCCATCGCTAAAAGCACCCGTTCTACAAATCAGTAGCACTATCTAAAAATCTCCTATGTGAGTCAAACCAACCGACTTTTCTATCGTGTCTAAATAAAAGGCTTTGGAGTCATCCATGCAAGATCGAAGCTGCGTAAGCCGATGTACTCCACCCGACATCATCGAATAAGTCGGAAGTCGCTGGGGACGATCACCGTTAAGAACATGTACTGCTTTTTCATGGTTAGGCCAGGGACGATCACCGTTAAGAACCCCGTGCGGATGTGTCGCGTTGAAATTCAACCAGGCCTCACTTTCCGAGGGGTGACAACCCCATTCTCACATTTCTTGTCTCCCGTGCAAAATCCGGATGTGTCGCGTTGAAATCAACCAGGCCTCACTTTCCGAGGGGTGACACATCTCTCCATCTTCTGAACGATGCTCCGCATGCCACCTCATGTGGCTGGCAGTGGTCGCAGACGCATACAACCGTTGTAGCCTAGGACCAATGGGAAAGTAGTGGAACTGCTTGGTTATTATCCGATTTCCATCCGAAACACCACACTCACCACATTGGGTCATATACCTGGGGCCCCAATAAATCATACACCCATTAACACAACAACAATCTTCTACCGAATCCAAGAGTCGAAATTTGCTTCTTCGTGGTCGTAAAACTCTTTGTCATCCGATTATCTTTCGAACAACTCAATAATGAATTGACATAATTCATCATAAAGTCTCTCCGAATACTAAAGTCGTCTTCAGCTAGACATCCTTCCTATGACCGACATCCGAGTATGCGCTTTCACGCCGTGGTACGGGTAAGTTGTCGCCTTAGCATTTCAAAGAACTCGCTCGATATAGGGTTCGATCTTCATCGTATGTACGGCGAGTATGGTACATTAGCTACATCATCACGATGCGGTAGAAAATGATGATGTGTATCCGAAAAACACTCGCTGCTGCATCGTACACCATTTGTGCATACGGATTCGAACCGGTTCTCCAGAACTCGTACAAATTGGTGCACCGCCGTAACATTTGTGCGGTACCAATCGTAGTAGTTTTCAACAAACCCCTTCTTTACAGATGATCTCTTACTACATCTACACCCCATACTCTACGACATCGCACTTTTACACGACACCTAATTTCAATTGGATTTTTTCTTTGCAAATTGTATAAATTCTTCGACCCCTTCTAAATATCTGATATTAAAAAATCCTTTAGAACTTCGTTGGTACATCCAACTTCTTTCAGCTCGTAAGTCCATTGCTCGTAAGTGAAAAAAATATATTGTTGCAGAATGTAAAGAGAAAGTAAGGAAGTAAAATGTAAGAAAGATTTACGTAAGATAGATTTACGTAAAATAAATTTACGTAAACGGCTATTTATAGAACAGGTGCAGAATTTTCCGACCGACGCGCATGCACCATAGTCGGTATAGTGTCGGTCATGAAAAGATGTGCGCACTTAAAAGTTTTTGAATTTTGACATCACCGACTGACTGGCGACTGCACTCATAGTCGCAAGTTAGTCGCTATACACACGGATACTGAGGTAATAAGTGGTTTTGACCAACAATACCGCCATTTGACCATAGTCACCGACTACCCAAATGACTAAAGGTGTAGTCGGGTGTAGTCTGTATTTTAAAAAAATGAGCTTTTTCCGCCATTTTGTTTAAAATTATTAGTACTAAGTTGAAATTGTGTTTTCCTTACTAAGTTATCGTATGTACTATAAAATTAATAACGTTAGTATGTTTCAAAAATAGAAAATAAGCATCGTATCTTTACTTATGATGATTCTACTAAGAAAATTTTTTTCATTGCAATGGCGTTAGCTGCTCGATAGTGGACTTTACAACCTATACTCCCTCTAATTCACCCTTTAAATGGCTCCTATATGTTTTGTGACATTGTTCATATCTTAAAACAAATGGGAGCCATCCGTGATGAACTAGAGGTAGTAGAATAGGCCGTAGTACCACTATCGGCAAACCAACGCTTGCAAATCAAAAATTATTCTTTTCAAGAGTCAAATATAAGTAAAATAATACGCTGCTCATTTTCTACAATTTTGAGAAACATATTTTAAGCGTTTCTAACACATTTTTATAGTAAACATACAGGACAATAAGTAAGAACAACATATATTTCAATTGAGTACTGATAATTATTAAAACAAAACGGCACGAAAAAAAGCTCATTATAATTTTTTTCGTGAAAAATTAGATATGTTAAACAACATAAACTATTACTTCTGACACGCATACACCTATTGATACACCAAGTTTTTGGGCATTTCTAGAAGCTAAAAAGCAAGAATCGATCGGTTCTAACTTGACTTGTTCACAAAGTGTAGGTTTAGTTTCTTGGTTTTAGTGTTGCTGCTATCATCACTAGAACAATTGTTACAATCTCGATAGTTCTAGTGATAATAGCCTGAAGCAAACACTTGAAACCAAGATAACTTTAAAGAGCTTTTTTTCTGGCCATTTTGAGTTATAATGTGGTTGATACCTTTAATATCAAATATTGCCATTTTTTTGAAACGATGGACCGAACCGTTAGATTTATGTTTCGCAACTTGTCCCGTTCGTGTACCCACACTTAAGTGATGAAACTCGAGTGTGGGTACAGGCGAAGAACGGGGCAAGTGAAAAACATGACAAAGTTAAAACCTCTCCAAGATCAATATTAAATTTTGCCATATTTTTATTATGATTGAACCATTTTATTAATGTTTTTCAACTTATCACACTCCACCTCCACCCCTACTTAATCTAATTCTCACTCAAGTAGGAGTGAGAGGAGGAGTATGACAAAAACAATATAGTCATATAGATTATAGAGAGAAGAGCCAAAGGGGCAATTGGAAAAAGACGTGAAGGGGTATTTATAGACAAAATCGAACCCTCCGACTACTTAACGACCAAAGCTTGGTCGGAAATCAGTCGGGGAAAAGTTTTTTATGGACATTGTTTTGATTTTTTTTTTTTTTGAAATTTCCGACCAACTACCGACCAACTCGCTGGTCGTTAATCTAGCGACTATAGGTTTGGTCGCAAATTAGTCTGTGGTTTGCTACCATATCACATTTGGTCGGTATTTAGTCGGTAGTACCGACCACATGCTTTTGGTCGGTATTTTAGTCGGAAATTGCGACTAAAGTACCGCAGTCGGTATTTCTGAGTCGCAATTTTGCAAAATTTTTGTAGTGATACATATGTATCAAAGTGATCGATACTCAACTTCTGTCTAAATCCTTGTACCATTAAACGGGCTTTAAACTTATCAATAGTTCCATCAATCTTCATTTTCTTGCTAAAAATTCACTTGCAAACGATAGATTTACAAGTTGGAGGAAGATCTACTTATACCCAAGTATTGTTTCCCATGATGGATTACATCTCATGATCTATTGCCTCTTTCAAAAAGGCATTGTCTTGTGATGTCATTGCTAAAAAATGGCATCCCTTGACTCAATGATCGAGTGAATCGATATGTAATCAATTTGTTCTAATACATCGAACCTATAAGTTTTGCTATGAGTAGTAGAACCTATAAAGATGCAATCTAATCCCTGTTCATCGAGTTTCTTTCTCTTGTTGTCGGGCACTCTTACAACGACCTTACAGTCCCAAACCTTTAAGTAATGTAAGTTTGGCTTTCTTTTGTACCAAAGTTCATTAGTAGTTTTCTTATTGGTTCTAGATGGAAGCTCGTTAAGAATGTGACAACCCATCAATATTGTTTCACCCCAAAATCCTTCACTCATACTAGAGTAATATAACATGGAATTCACTATCTGTTGTAGATTACGATTTTTCCTCTCTGTCACACCATTTGATTGTGGTGTGTATCCAGTTGTTGTTTCATGAATTATTCCCATAGAACGAAAATAAGAGGGATCATAGTATTCTCCTCTTTTGTATGTTCTAAGACTTTTAAATTTACATCCTATTTGTATTTCTACTTCATTTTTGTAAAAGAATTAAGATCTTCATCCTTTCTATGTAAGAAGTACACATAGCAAAACTTGGAATAGCGATCAATAAAAGTAATAACATATCTTTTATTCCCTTAAGATGGTATACTATGAAAACCGCACAAGTCACTATGTACTAAATCTAAAATTTAAGATTTTCTAACAATAGTTTTAAATGGTGTTCTAGTGATCTGGTTTAGCATGCATGAATTACAATTATATGATTGTGCAAGACAAAAAGGAAATAAATCATGCTTTGACATATAGGAAATTTTATCAGAATTAACGTGTCCTAACCTTAAATGCCATAGATAATCCAACTCATCATATACATTGTAAGTAAGCACGACCAACAAACAAGTTACTTTTAGAAAGTATACATCAATTTGCTTCAACATTAATTTGTAGCCCAATCGATTCAAGATAGAACCCAAAACAAGATTCTAAATAATGTCAGGTGTGTAGCATACATCTCTTAACACTAAGAGATTTTCTGATGTAAACATGAGTTCAACTTGTCCCTTTGCATGAACCTTAATAGAAGTATTTTTTCCCCATGTAAAGAAACTCCCCCATCAACCATCATATGTAAGGTGTTGAACAAAAGTTTATTTTTACAAGCAATTCTCTTCGCTCTTGAATCGAGAAACCAAGACATTAGATCATCCTGCATAATACTATTATCAGTATACATTAAACAAACATCAAAACTAGAATGTTCATTTAATATGGAATGATCACCTTAAGTAGATAGGTCCTCGCATGAAGAAGGTTGGCCCTTTATCTTCTTTTGATTGGTTTTGAAAACAAAGTAATTCCTTTTTAGATGTCTGAGCTTCCGTATTCCCAACACCCATTTTTAATGGGTTTCATTTTACTTGTATTCCCCTTGAAAGATTTTTTTTCGTTTTCCTTTTTGAGAGGTTTTCCCCTCTACCATTTTGATTCCCCTAGACTCAACAATAAAATTTTATCCAAGATTGATAAGACTTATGTCTTTGTTCTTATATTTAAGAGCATGTCTAACATCCCTCCAAGATGGAGACAACTTGTCTGTTATGCTTGATACAATAAAATTTTCATCCAAACTTATTTCATGAAATTGATCAATTTTAGGGCGATTGTCAACCACTTTATAAGAATTGAAATTACTTGCAAGGAATTTCTTAAAACTCGCATCCTTAGCCATGTACTCGTCTTCAAATGCATCCCACAAAAGCTTTGTCGATTCATGAGATTGATACACATCGAAAAGTGAATCCTTCATGCCATTCAAATTAAATATGTCCCCAACAGATAAAGTCATCATTGTCCCACTTGCTCCTCTTCCTTGCTTATTCGAAAGTTTCATAAACCCCTTCCTAAGGTCTTAGAGTTCTTATGACATAAGCAACATTAAGAGTGGTAAAAAAATAAGCATTTTATTTTGCGAACGACAAAAATCCACTCCAACAAATTTGTCTAACTTTGTAAAGTTAAAAGGTCCTTCACACTAGCCATGATGGAGATGATATCGCAAAAGAATATTGCAAAATAATGTTATTACAAATGTGTTACACGTATAGATAATCTAGGTCTTTATATATTCTAAATGTCCGGTATAGAGAAGTTGGAAGAAAAGAAAACCAAGAAGATAATTTGCTTCTTTCCCTTGAATTTGTGCTAATGAAAGTAGAGAATGTGATCATATCTTTAGTATTTATAGCTTGCATCTTAAAAAAAATTGATTTCATTAGATATACATTATTGAAAATATCATGCAACTAGCACAAGTTAAACCCTAGTATGCATTAAAAAGAAATTTCTCATGATACATTATCTTTGAATGATATGAACAAATATTAAAAATTACTCATAATACAACATATCTTAAAGCTTGCTACAATTGATCTAAGGTTATCAAAATATATATATCACAAAGAAAACTGAAAATTTATATATTAACATTTCTACAAAATGAATGAAATGGCGCTTCTTGAACATATGTGATGGATTCATCATCTTCTCTGGAAGTTGAGGGTCTTAATAGCATAAGCATAAATCACTGCAAACAAAACATTTAGACCAAGTATTACTCCAACAACAGCTCCCAAGAAGTCCTTCTTATAACCAAAATAGCTACGCAAAAACGCCTTCACAGTTGGATTTCCTTCGACATCTGTGAGAATATCTGTCGGACCATCATAATCACCATATTGTGTGATTAGTAATCCATACAAACTCCAAGCTATCGGGCATGCCCAGTAGTACCATCTCCACCATACTGGGATTCTCTGTAACAAAGTATTACAACGAAATGTCAGATAACATGAACGAAATAAGTATTATAAAACGGACATATATATGCGAGTAAACTTACAGGTCTTGGGATGAGGAATCCAGCGAAAAGATTCCATATACTGTAGAACGCGGATGAAATGATGGCGGATACACTTGCATTTGGGGTTAGGCCAACACACATCATACCGTAGTATGTGAAGTACAGCAAGGTAAAGTACATGAAGAAGAAGTACCAAAAGAACTTGGCTGCTGTCCACTCGAAACCCACCATGGCATACACGACCACACCATAAAAGATTGTTTGTAATAAGTTGTAAGGAAGTTCAATAAGAACCTGCGCAAAGGCATAAGGCAAAGCAGAATACATTCCTGCCGCCCTTTCTCTGTAAAAGACTGTTCTTTCGACAAACACAACTGGCTGAACTCCCATGGCGTTTTGGATACCGAGAAAAAGAACTGCGATGTACATAGAACCCATTGCATTGAAAAGATCTTGCTGTGTATGTCTGCAAAAGTTAACAAATTAAAGATTTAGATGCGTTCCAAACAATTATTTGTAATCGTATATGATTATTTAGATATGCAGAATGAAGTCAAGTACCTGTGTTTTCCGATCCTCCAGAAAATTGAACCAAATACAACCCCAACAAGGGCTGCGAAAAGAAGCCTTAATGCGGTGTACATGGTGTTTCGCCAATATGAACAATGAAGTTTCCATATACAAGCCAAAAACTGGTTCACAGAGGACTGTGAGTATTGAGTTGGGAAGTACAAATCCTTTGATCCGGGAGCAGGCACACTTAGTTCTGTTATCAATGCTTTGCTTCTCCTGCAATATCGCAAAGCGTAATTAGTCTATTGAAATTTGAATCGAGACAACACAAACATAATCACAATCAAGATCTTTGAAGAATACAGATGCAAGCATGTTACCTGTATAGATCTGAATTCTTGTAAATTTCAGAAAAATCAACTCCAAGAGCACTTTCTTGAGCTATGGATGAAACCTCCAACATCCAAGTTGCTGGGTTGTAGGACTCTTTGATCTTCTGAATACCATTGATTCCCTTTATTCAAAAACAATATACAAATATGTCAATTTCTATAGAATAACTAAAAAAATGAGTTTCATATTTGGGAATTTGGTTTAAGATCCTCACCTCAAAGTATTTGATAAGTTGCACACCATGGCGACCTATCGGACCAAAATAGATTTGTTGCCCACCTCTCTTTAGCAGTAGCAACTGTATATAGAAATCGAAAAAGAATAAGAACTGTTAATCTCTATAGATTATAATAAGCCAGCGGTAATATAAATTTGTTTGTACTCAAAAAATCGAACCTCATCAAAAGCGTCAAAAATGTCAATGCTAGGCTGATGGATGGTGCAAACCACTGTTCGTCCTGTATTAACCGTGTTTCTAACAGTTCTCATAACGATTGCAGCAGCTCTAGCATCAAGTCCAGATGTTGGTTCATCCATGAAGATAATAGAAGGATTAGCCACAAGCTCAACCGCAATAGTTAACCTCTTCCTCTGCTCAGTTGATAGACCATTCACTCCAGGAAGTCCTACGAGTGCGTGCCTAATAGAATCTAGCTCTACAAGTTCCATCACGTCTTCCACAAACAGCTGAAATATCAAATTTACAATAATTTAGTCATTTTCTTAATCTTCTCTAATTAACCGCAAAATTTGATTTGTACTTCATATTAATGACAAAAGATTACCTTTCTCTTTTCTTCGGAAACATCAGCGGATAACCGAAGCCATGCTGAAAACATCAGGGACTCTTCAACGGTGACATGAGGAGAGTGGATATCAGCCTGCTCACAGTATCCTGAAACTCGGGCAAAAGTTTCTTGATTCTTTGGGTACCCCGATATTCTAATGTCACCATCGATGTATCCCCCGGTTTTCCTCCCAGCAAGTACATCCATAAGGGTGGTCTTTCCAGCACCACTAACACCCATAAGTGCTGTCAACACTCCAGGCCTAAAAGCACCACTCACACCCTTCAAAAGTTCTAGTCTATCCTCGACAACACCTTGTGCTTTCATTTCCTGTAAAAAGAAAAGTGAATTTGTTTACAAGTGTCTTAAGATTATATTGTAAATAATGATGTTCGAATGGAAAGAAAGATTACCGCAGGCATATCTACTGAGTATCTCATTTCATCGAAGGTAACAGAAAGAGGTTGAAACGGTAGAACCATCCCCCTTTGTCCATTACCATTACCTTGTTCTTGAATCTCTCCTCGTTCTGTTGATTAAAAATATGTCGAAATTTAGCATCGGGGCTATGAAATCAATAGAAAAATTCAGCACTAAAATATGTTTTTCGAGTTCATTGACTCACGTGATCGAGAGGATCTCCTCTTGCTAGATGACATTTCTATAGCTCGGCCAGCTAAATTAGCTTCCTTTTCTTCCATATCCTCCTCGGATAACATAGCCTGAGGCTTACCAATTGCTGCAAACAAACATACATCAGCAAAAAATCAAAGCAGGTGGCATTATTGAAGCTAAAAGAGCGTATGTAAAAAAAACTCACGATTTAAAAATGCCAAGGTCAATGTATATACTCCATTCAACAAGAAAATGTATCCCACTAGACCTCCAAGTCCAATCCAAAACCAATATGAATGTTGAAATACCCCACGAGCCTTCAAAACAGCTATTCCTAAATTTCCTTTGCTCCAACTATGGCCGAGGAATTCATTTACTGCGAGTGCATTCTGGGTGTATTGCAATGGAGAGATCCAATAACCCCAAATCCACCAATGCTTAATGGTTTCTGAAATAAAAACAGAACAACATGTTCATTAGTTTTAGTCCCGTCATTCAGACTCTCTCAAAATCAAACAGAAAATACAATGGAAAACTTACTTCGAGATATCAGGTATCCACCCAACACTAACAACATAACCACGGCACCTGTTCCAAATGAGTTGGCCAAAATTTGGTTTCTTCCGAGTCCTGCATTCACTCTGAACAGTGCGGAAGCCATCAGGTGTAGACATAACAGGACAAGATATTGTTTGAAAAACCGTCCCACATTGGAGTCATAGCCAATGACATAGTAAGTTATTCCAGACCAAATGGCTGTTTCTATGATAGCTATGGGTAAATTAAGAATCCATGCTGGTATGGCGTATGCCCACGCTGGGAAGAACCGCAAATCTCTTTGCTTATAGAAGATTGGAAGCCTTGCTATTGTTAATGCAAGCTCAGCAAATCCATTGAAAAGGATAGTAATTTCAGCGAAGAAGAGAGAACCCATGTAAATGTTTCCATCCGCCAAATTTCTCTTATGCATATGAGTTCTCCAGAACACTGTTGCAGTGATAAGTGCAGTTATCATGAGCTGCAAACACAAGAAAACACACATTTATCAGCTAAGCAAGCGATAAAAAGAACTTGGTTCTTCTAGGGGTTTAGTATTGGTGCAATACTTACTTGAATCGCCTTGAACACGTAGACAAATGAGTTTCTCTTCATAAGCAATGCTTCTCTAGACAAGCATGCTTTGAGCAAATCTTTTTTATTAAGTCCATATTTCTCTGTTGTTAACGCTGCAGGATGGCTTTTCGACTTGTCAAACGGGACAGAAAGCTCACTAGCAAGTTTCCTACCCACATGGAACGATTGAAAAGCTTCTACAAACTCCTTAACGGTAACAAATCTGTAAGGCTCATTCCCACGGTACCAATATTGAGCCTGATCTTTGCTTGACGTCACCTATTACAGAAATAAAAAGCCGAATTAGGACATCTCAAAGGTTGTAAAACCAAAATCCATGTCTAGGAAGTAGAAAGAAAAAAGATTTTACTTCTTGTAAAAAGTCAGCAACCCCCTTCCTCTCCGGACATCTGAAACCCATGGATTCAAAGAACTCAAGAACATGTTCTCGAGGACCTTGATACACGATTTGCCCATCCGCTAGAAGTATTATATCGTCAAAGAGATCATATGTTTCAGGAGCAGGTTGGAGCAGAGATATTACACCAGTCCCTTTTAGTATATGGATAGATTGCCTGATTGAGTTTACAATCTGATAGGTTGTAGAACTATCAAGACCAGTCGATATTTCATCCATAAACAGTGCCTTTGCAGGACCAACCAGCATTTCCCCTGTATCATTATGAATTCCATATTACATACACGAAAACGAATGACCAAAATTATGATCAAGGAGATGAACTAAAGGTTTTGATCGATAGTCCGTACCAGTAGTAAGACGTTTTTTCTGCCCTCCCGAAATACCTCTTATCATTTCATTTCCAACCATTGCATCAGCACAAATATCAAGTCCCAAAATCTGTATATAAAGATCAAACCCATTTGCTTAAATTCTAAAGTTCATAGACTAAAATATATAGCACAAGTTATTAACTAATCACCTATTTTACCTTAAGAATATAGTCAGTAACTACACTTGCCTCCTGCCCTTCCATTGCAGCAGCCTAGTAATATGAAACGAAGCAAATTAGGTAAGATACATACTAAAAATTTAATTTGAAAAGCTTAAGATTTTCATCTAAAATTCTTACTTTCATATAGACATCAACATCAACATCAGGCTTAATGTTAGCTGCTTTCTCTCTTCTTGATAATTCAACCAACATATCTGTACATTATAATTCTCATTTGTATCATTACTTAAGCTCAAAAGTTATATATTTATTAAAGAACATTTATCAATGTAGCAAACTGACCATAATTGGTTCCAACCCCTTGAACTCTTGCTGAAAAGGCCATTGTTTCTCTAACTGTCATTTCTCCAATGTGCACATCATGTTGACTGATATATGCTGAACTTCTTTGTGGAACAAACTCATTCATGCTATGTCCATTGTAGGTAATACTTCCTCCAAACTACAGTTTCACACCATGTTGATCAGATTAAGTTGAGTGTTCATATTATATCTATAAATTTGTTGACGGGCTTATACACAACAAACCCGCATAAAAGAGAGTTGGCTGCATATAAACCCTGATGAGGTTCCATCATAAAACCAATAGGTTACAGAAGGAGTATCTCATCAAACTTATATGTTAGTCAACCTCTCTCTAATTATTCGACGTGGAATGTTACCTTAAGATCTTTGTCAAGTTTACCAGCCAATGCCAAGAGCAATGTTGTCTTTCCAGAACCAGGAGGACCTAGAAGTAATGTCAACCTGCCAGGCTTGATGCTTCCATTAACATCATGAAGAATGGTGAATGGTTTTCTTCTATCAGGGAGAATGTGTAGAAGATTCAAGAAACCCTGAAAGAAAGAATTACCCAATGCAAATGAAATACAATTAGAATTCCATTTTACAAGTAATGTAAGAAATAACAAAGAATTTAAAATTATAATTTAGTTACCTCTATTGTGTTGGTGAAGAAGTTCAATACAGAAGGTAAACCTCTGCTTCCCACTAAAATTTGTGCTTCAACATTCACATGTTCATACCTCACCTCAATTGTTGGGATTTCAATTCCAACTCTGAAAATACAATTATATCAATTTATGGTTAGTTTCCATTACACCATGTCTAAATGCACTATTCGATCATCAACCTTAATTTATGATTGATTTTTTATCTATAAGTTAAAAAATAGTGAAGTTGGATCTTATTTTGAAATTTTTTAAATTTTTATTATAAATATTAAAGACATAGAATTGAATTAACAAATTAGACTGCGATGAAAAGTAAAAAAAATGCAAGTCGAAGTACTGTGTAAGCTTAGAACAAAAATATTGGGCCCATTGAAGTTTACAACTTGTAACCTAGGCCTACTGTTTTTGAATAGTCAAGCTTGAATATTTAGTCATGTTTGGCAACACAGAAAAGTAATCTACTAATAATCAATATATAATTTACTATTTCTGGTCAAATCAAATGTAACTAATCACTTAGTCAAAATACTAAAATAATAAGGACTACATTTTCTAAAGCTAATATTTTAGTTAAACTCATGTCCTTTGAGCACAATAGTTTTTTACCATTATTTGGGAGATTTTTTGACACTAACTTTTCTTTATTTAAATGACCATTTCAAACTCATACTGTTAAGGTATAGAATTAGTTATTGAATAATCTAAATGCATGTATAGGGTAGGAAATTTCTGATGTTACTTTAGAACGTTCTTCCATTTATTTATGTATCTATAACAATAAATAAATTACAAAGGACTCTCATTTTTAAATTATATAAATTATATTTTATTTATTCATTTGACAAATTTGTAAAAAATGAACCACAAATTAATTACACATTTTAATTATATTTTAGATGATGCAAGATACTCATGCATACCATCATATAGGCCAAAAATTTTTTTATGTTGGAATGGTTATCCATAATGACAAATTTAAGATGGCGTGCACAGTTTAAAACCCGTTGAAGACCTTCTTCTCATTGTCATATGATTTTGAGATGGTATATATATCTCTTTGATTTATGTAGTGTGTGCACCTCGTGTTTTGACATTTAATATGTGAAAATGTGTGTTGGCAAATGGCAATGCATGTGTTTGACTAAAAAAATAAGAAAGGATTGGAAGAGTACCTATCAATACGTTGTCTAAGTTTAAGCAAGAATTTTTCATTATCTTCTTCAGCAATCTTAACAAGTCTTTCAAGAAGCTGTTTCTTTTCATCAAAACCAAGTCGATCAACATCAATTTCCTTAGCAGGACCAGCCATATCAGTTAGAATACCTTTCCTAACACGATTATAAGTAGGCAATTTCTCAAGTGCAGCCCATTTAAGTGCTTCTTCATCATCTTCATCTCGAGTCGACGTCGAAAACACTTCTCTTCCACTGTTTCTCCACACTGCCGATGCACCTGATCCCCCTATTCGTGCGCTTGCTGCTCTGTACAGCTCTGCTGCACTGCTCATCTCCATTTCTATTTCTTATATCTATCTAATTTTACAAAAATAAATCAATGAATTTTTTTTATTTAAATAAGTTTTAAATTTTCGAGATTATCTGATGATTGAATGCCCAAAATATTTGGAGATGAAGCAAGGCAAGAAAAGTCTTTGGTTTTTGTTTTCCTGGTGGATGAAGAAACAAGGTGTGTGATGAGTGAATTATTTTTGTGAGAAAATGTGGTGTTATTTATACTAAGTAGCTTATGTTTAGAATAAAAGAAATAAGTATGACGTTATTCCAATAAAATAAGGAGAATAGTATATTAGTGATGGTTAGCCATATTTGACCATTGACGATATTCCTTCTGGATGGCTTATTTCTTTATTGTAATATAGTTTTCAATTTACGGGTTGAAAACATCTTCCATTTTGGAAAGTACCCATCCTTTGAACTTTCAATTTTGTATTGCTTATATAAATATTTTCATTCTGGGGCCCCTATCATTTTTTAAATAAAAGTCTTTTAGGTTTAGATATTTTTTTGTATTAAAAATTGTAAAAAAAAAAGAGTAAATTATTATTTATTGCTGCAATAATTAAACTTCTATCACACAAGAGTATATATTTTTATGGATAAATTATAAGAAATTATCTAATTTATAGGTCTATTTTTGCAAAAAACTATTGCCTTATGTTTTATTTTTTGTTTCTTTTTAATAGCTACACAATATTCACTGCTTTAACATAAGAAACTGATGATAGTTTTTATAACTTAGTAATGGTCAAAAAAAAATTTGGTTTCCAAGCTATAGGGGTAGCATACCGTGTAGAGCCCCCAAAATCAAGAGGCCTCAAATATTAAATATAATGGTGTTATTCAGACCCAGTTTGAAGCAACACTTTTTAAGTTATTTGTTTGTAAATTTTTTGTATATCTCAAAATAATATAATATTATAATACATTTTGTATTAAATTATTTTTATTGAAGTGGATAAAATATTATTTTTTAATATAATAACGGGTCTCATTTTAAAAGACATGATAAAAATAAATAAGGCTTCTAAAAATCTTTACTTCGCCACTATTATTTAATATATAAGTTCTAGTTAAACTAAGAAAATTTTAAATCATTAACTTAAATGAATTTGTATCATAGTAAAAATTGATAGTTAACAAATTAATAGTACACTATGAAAATTAAGATATAGTAATTTTTGTTATACTTTTACACTGTTTATAAAATATAAATTATATATTAATCAGGAAACCAAAGCTAAAAATACAAGCAATCACGTTGTAAAAGGGTGCTGGGCCTCCCTGGCCCATGTAGCTTCGCCACTTTGGCTTTGCATATGTACATGACCATATATAGTCTAAAAACAAATTATTATAATAAAGTTAAAGTAATGATTATAATAATAAATTATTAAAATTTAAAGAAATGAAGAAAATATTTATCTTTATTTGGTGAATAGCAGAAAATGTCAAAAAGATACAAACTATATATTTTAGGAATATTATAATATTTTAAGATTGTTTATGTATTTCGATATTTATTTTCTCGTATATCTAATAATATTTGGAAAGTAATTTAATATAGAAGTGATATGAGAGATGTTCGAAAATAGTGTTTCTAAATTCAACGGAGTACTGGCAACAAAGAATTGACCCATGGCCATCGGTCCAGAACAAAGTCTTCAGAGCTAGCCACCCAAGAAGCTTCCGAAAAGCCTGCAATTGACTCGTGTTGTGATTGCAGTATATATAGAAGTAGTCATTTGGAACAACTTGCGTCAAAATGAATAGAAAGATAAATTGTATCTCGTAGAATGAAAGATACGGAGAAAGTATTAAAGTACTGCAATTGTCTCCTTCTCATTTTATATTAGGGATCACAATGGATCGGACTTAGTTCGGATTATACATACTTTGACTTTGCTTCGGATAAGAGTTGAACTGTTTTTTTCAGTCCACCTCCCTCGGAGTCGGATTATGCATACTCCAAGTTTGCCCCGACTCGAACTCTCGGACCTCCAACAGAGTCAGATTATTATCAAACAGTATCGTTGTAATATTATACTAATGAGTTTAAAGCATAAAAAATTTACAAAATATATTTTTTAAATACAATTTAACAAAAAAATGTGTACTTTAAATTCAAGTTTAACAAGAGAAATAATCCTATAACTACAATTTAACAAAATTTTCTCAAATTTTGATTTGGCGTATTTTATTTCTCTTGATCTGATTTGTCGTATTCTGATTGATTAATTTAAATAAAAATACCAAGGAGTTTTTTAAAATCGAAAATTACACTTAGTATGAGAAAGAGTTTGAATTAGTTATGTCTAGAGTTTTAAAGGAAACAAAATATTGGTATAAAAGTCAAATTCAAAGTCAGATTTCCTTCAGTTTCGGAGTCGGGTTGAACTGTCGGATTTTTAATAAGATCCAACTCCGGTACGTCTCTAACTCGGACTCAGATCGTAAATTCGGAGTCGAAGTCGAATGACTTTTTCCTTGGACTCGAATTGGATTATTTTCCTCGGATCGAGTTGGACTAGGGTCGGATTCAGACTGAATTGTCATCCCTGTTTTATATAGGTTGAAAAATACATAAAATTTAACACTTTCTTCATTTCGAAATACTCATTACATAAAGGTTTTTGACACTATTTATCGCAAGCTTATTTTATATATTGCTAATATGTAAGAAAAAAATATAGTCAAGTGAGATTTTGTTTGAATCGTCTAATCGCATATATTGACTTATATATAATATTTAGATTTAGATGTGTATGATTTAATATATAAATGATCAAAATAGTAAAAAGTCAAATGTACCAAGTATAGTGAAACGGAGAAATAGTAAAGTAAATTGAGTTAGAGAATAAGATAAAAAATACTTCCTCCATTTTCTAATGAAATTCCCACAAAAAATGATTACAAGAATAAAAATAGAATCTTTCAGATATTGGATATATTATTTTATTTTATAATGAATTTGTTGGAGGAAATGTGTTGATCATAAATATAAAAAAATAGTAAAAGAAAGTTAATGAAAAAAAATATGCGGATCACAACTAATAAAAAAATATTTTTTCAAAAGTTAGAAGGAAACATATAAAGACCATAAGAAATATAAAAATGTTAAAATAAAGTTATAGTAACATAAGTAGAGACCATAATCATTATTAAAATATTAAAATGAGAATAAACACGATTATTTTTTGTCCAAAATTTGTGATATAAAATTTCTTTTATATGGAACAATAAATAGAACACCTTAAAATGACAAATGAAAATTTTTTTAAAGAAAAAAACGTATGTAAGTAATAGATTTGAGTGCTTAAAAAAATGAGAGTATGAAATTGAAAAAAAGATTTGTAAAATTAGTGAAAGAAACTACTTACAATAGAAAGATATTTGTAAATTTAGTAGGACAGCCGGAGTGTTATTTTCGGTTTTGAAAGATTCCTTGAAATTATTAACCCCATATTTGAGCCGTCACCTATGAAGTCTCGCCCATACTTGCATTTTGTTTAATCCAAGATTAGTCAAAACACTTTAAATTTTTTGAAAATATGCCTTTTTATAATATTTTTTTTAGTTATATGTATAAGAATAATACTTCCTTCGATTCACAACTATTGTTCCATTTATTTTTTCACACTTGCTGATGTAACATTTTAACCCTTAGGGCATGCTTGAATTAGGTGTAAATATTCAAGAGGAGAAAAAAGTCAAACTAATGAAATGAAAGCAAATAGAGATGCATTTGAAGTAGTTGAATAGTTGTGAAGAAGGTAAAATGAGTATAAAATAAAAATAATGAAGGAAAAAGAAGATGATTTTCCCTATTATGGAGGTAATAAATTCCTCCACCCTCTCCTAGGATAAATATTTATCCCATAAAATTGAGAGCTCTTTCTATTTTTCATTACTTTGCAATCATTCTTCCACCTCTATAACAATCAAATTTCACTAATTTCTTATTTATCAACTTAATTTTCTTACTTTGACTATTTTTACTCCCCTAAATATTTACACCCAATACAAGCATGCCCTTAATATCTCTAATTATTCTAAATCAAAAATTATAAAAAGTTGATATTAATAATTTTGTATTGAGACGAATCAAACAAGATCCCACATGACTATATTTGAACTTATAGATTAAGAGTAAAATACAAATTGAGAGCGATACGTGAATAGTGTCCAAAAACAAATGGGACATTTGTTTTGAATTGGAGGAAGTATTTTATAAATAAAAGAGGCTAGGAAAATTAATTTTTTATAAATGTTGAGAATAATAACTAAAAGAATGAAAGATAAAAACGTTGATTATAACCTAACAACAACATAGTTTTTATATATAATTAGTTAGTTGGAGTAAATTTAAATAATCAAATTTAATTTTCGGATTCAAAGTGAAGTATTAATTAGAATTAATTGTATTTCTGTTTGATAAAGCATTTATTTGATGGTGTATTAAGTGTAAGTTGTTCAAACAGAGAAGTATAAGTTTATTTCTAATGGAGTATTTAAACGTCCAATATGTTGATCTATGATGTATGATGAGAAGTGATTAAATGATGATGATGATGTGATTTGTGTATTCCTTTCCGCATGCTAATGAGATGCATTTCTTGGTATGATTACATTGTCTTCAAGTTGCTATTTGTAGTGTTGAACATCGTAATTCTTACAACCTTTTGCTTTGATTATTTTTATTCATATATATTGTAATGAGATCCACACATAACTAAGTGTCTTTGAAATATAACTCATAGTACGCTTGCTTCCAAAAAAAACCCATATCCATTATGTTTAAAAAGATAATTGTTATATAAGGTATTTTGAGCCTCAATCATCAACTTAAATTTTTGGTTATGTTGGCTCATTGATATGATATTAGAGGCTACATGATAAGAGGTCACGAATTCAAATCTCAATTAATCATATCTTATTTAAAGTTCATATTTAGCGTCATTTATGAGGAGGACCAGTGTTGTATCCACACTTTTAGCCCAAAAGACTCTCGTGTGAGAAAGCATGTTAGAGTATATAACATATCTAGGGACCTCAACCACCAGTTTAACCTTTTAATTTAGTTGATTCCTTGACAATAAAGGTAAAATCATTTTTTTTGTAATATGATTACCATTCTTCATCATCTTGAGCAATGTGTGCTAGCAATTATGTTGGTATTGCTGAATTAAAATCATTTCTTCTCCTTCACTCGACCATTTTTATTTGATTGTTGGAAGAATTTGATTGATAAGCATCTATTTATTTGCTTGTTGACCGATTAAAATCCTTTTTGTAGTCGCTTCTTTGCTGAACTAGAAAATTTGAATATTTATGTCAAATGTACAATAACCCATTTAGTTCCATCTCACACAACTCATGGTAAACATTATCCAAAAACAAATATAGTTATTTCAGTTTATGATAACATTGATAATGACTTAAAATCCCACTATAGTAGTCAATGTTAAGACTGACTACAAAAAGATTCCAATTATACTAGTATGTCATCTACAACAATTTGGAGTATTATTTTATGTTCGTCATTGCTTGGATGTGTTAAAGGTTGACATCTTTAAGGGAAGATGTATTGTAGGAAATGAGATTTAAGAGACTTACACTATGAACAATCGTTATGGAGTCTATTTCTAACACTCTAGAAGGGGATGGGTTGGATAGATTATAACATTTCATCAAAAATATTTTTCAGTATTATGAACGTATATAGTAATCTGATTCTACTCTACGATTCTACGATCTTACGATCTAAAAATAGGTGATCGATTCGAATTATAGGTAGGATCTTAATGTGGTAGAATCGTGTGCTCCTACTAATTATCTCAAAAATTTAGGTGGTAGGATCATAACACACTTTTGCGATTCTACGATCCAACGATCCGATCCTACATGGCTAATTTTAATCGTAATACATTTTCATATAAGATAGATTTCACTTACGTATAAATATATATTTAAAATAATTACATCAATATCTTTATAAAACTCAAGTTTTAATTATTTGCAGTTTCTAAATGATTATTACAAGTATTTTTATTCAAAACTTAATAGATTAAGTCAAATATGTTTTTACTGACCGTTTAAAACTTAAAAGAAAACAAATATAATTGATAATCAGTAATTCAAAGCACATTAAATTAAAAGTCATATTTGTAGGATCACATGATCCTAAAATCCGATTCTACCGATCGATTTCCCTCAACGATCCTAGGTAGAATCTAGAATCTCGATCCTAGGTAGAATCGCGATCCTAATAACATTGATTATGAATACTTATATCGTCAGGGATTTGCGAATTTTTAGTGAAAAAAAGCAAAATCAAAATAGATAAAACAATACGTATGAAGTTCATCACGACTAATGGCTAATCTCTTCCTAGAGTTATCCCACTCCTAAGAGTTAAATCTACATATATCTCTTTTTATATTCACATCAATTATGAGCTTATTACACCTAAATAGATACTACACTTATCCCTCAAACTAACCGAACTTGTGGTAGAGGAGATAAATCATAATTCATTTAAGAGAAATAAAAAATTTACCATATTAACCACTCATATATGCAATACCTTATACTAACACCACGTGACCCCCAATGTTTTTCTGAGTGGTAGAATTAATATATCATATGTAGTGTTATCTTGGACGTTGGACCCATAGAAACATGTTACAATGTTAAAAAGGTTGCTACAGAGTACAATTCACAAGGTGCTTTCAGTTAGGCCTTGTTTGGATGGAAGGAAATGGAAAGAAAAGGAAAAAAAGAATTTAGAGGGATGGAGAATCTTTTTTTTGGATAGCAAAAAGGAAAGAAGAGTATTTGAACGAAAGGGATTTGGAAGAATTAAGTCCCTTCATTTTGTTAACATTCAAATTTCTCCATAAGAGGAAGATTTGGAAGGAAAATAAAATTTCTTTCTTTCCCCTTTCCTTCCTTCCTATATAAACAATGAAGTATTTCCCTCTCTTTCCCTCCCCTTCCTTTCCTTCCCTTTCCTTTCCTTTCTTTTCTCTCCTAATTTGCTCTATATCCAAACATAGTGTTAGTGTCTATATGATGCAGGTGCCGCCCACTCAATTATAGGATATTAAAAGAGCTATTACTGCTATCAATGTAGAATTTAAATGAAGAATGTTGACTCCCAACTCAATCGGTTGTCTGATTGCACATATGTGCACAATTATTTGTCCATGCATGCACAAACTTCTTTTTATGTTGCATCCAAGTGCCAGATATATACTAGATGGCCCTTTTGTTCCTCTTAACCCATGCGAAAACAATCAATATTCAACAATGTTCAAATTGCTTTAATAGAAGAATGTTGAATCTCATCTCAATTGGTTGTCTAATTGCACATATGTGCACAATTATTGGTTCATGCATGCACAAACTTCTTTTTGTGTTGCATCCAAGTTCCAAATAAATACTAGACACTCTTTTATTCCTCTTAACCCATTCAGAAACAATCAATTTTCAGCAATGTTCAAATTGCTTTACTATGGAGCAATTAACCAAAGGGTTCCATTAATTCTGCCTAAATAACTGGCCCTGTTGATATTTTTTGCCACCACATAATTTGTCCATCATAATGTCGACATTATTTCCTATTTCCATACACATAGTAAATTTCGAACATCTACATTTATGAATGCAATGCATAAGTTCAATATACATCAAATAAAATAATAAATATGTAATAGTTTACGAAAAATACGTAGAGAAACTTCACGAATAGGTGTGGATACCCCCTTATCTCGATCAATCGCAATTACATTAGGAGTTTGAACACCCCAAATCTCTGAATCTTTTCAAGACTTGGGTGTGTAAAATTGTTGTTTCCTCTTTTATTAGGTAAAATGCAAGCAAGACCTACAATCTCACAAAGGGCAACTTCATGTTGTTTGTTTTATGCGTCCTATCAATCAATACAAAATAAGGCCATGTACGAATAAATTGAATGGCTATAGGATTTGCAATTACTAACCGAGTCAACTGACCATCAATATTCATATCCGTCAAGCCACATAGTGGTGCTTTGTAGCCAAATATAAGTAGTGTTTAGTAGAAGAGGAACCATCAGGGGCGGATGTAGGCCTGTTCAATGTTGTCAATTGACAGCATTTGAATTATATACATGCCTATTTCCCATTATTCACTGATGAAGAATGTGTTTCAGTTGGTAGGAGGTTTTGCATTTGACAGCATCCACCCAGGATCAAATCCTCCTGATAACATATTTTAATTTTTTTTAATAACTCATTACTGCATCCTTCCCATTTCCCATTATGTAACTTTTTATTATTATCGTTATCGACATCATTTGATTTTTTTTCTAGATCCGCCCCTGGGTACCTTCCATCTCTTCAAGTCTCATTGCTAGCCTTAGGTTGTATATTTGATTTATACGAGCATAAACCCCTGTATAATTTTAGTTTTGCTTTTTTCATTTTTAGTTACAAATAAAATTCACTCTCTCTATATTATAGAGTTATTCTATCCATTTATTGAATTTGATATATCCATATATAGTAATTTTTAAATTTTTTCCATGGTGAAAGTTTGGAGTTGTTATCAATTCGATGGTAAAAAGTATATGACGTCATCACAAGTATCAATTCTACTAATACATTTCTTGATTTGAAGTTTAAAAATAATTGGTAAAAATATACTTATTCAAAACATAATAGATAAAGTCAAATAAATATTTTTTCAACACTTTAAAATTTAAAAAAAGAACAAATATAATTGATAGCAAGTAATTCAAAGCACATTAATAGATATTTATAGGATCACACGATCCTACAACTTAATTTTATGGATTTTAATTTTATCCCTTAACAATCATATGTAAAATCTTAATCCTAATAACCTTAACCGAATGGAATTATGATCGAATTCAAATTAAAAATACAATCCCAACAACACGTAATAGTGGCTCAGTAATTTCACTCAAAACAATTCATGAGTGCAATAATTCAAAAGGTGTTGACTTGGGAAATTCCACTTCTAGCACTCAATATATTATCCCCCCTTCTAGAAGTGGTTAAAAAAGTCTTCACGTGGTAGGAATAATTCAAAAGCTTCTGTCTTTCTATAGGGTCATAATCTTTTTAAGATTTCTTAAAGTAAAATCATAAATCTAATAAAAAATTTAAAAAATACACCTGTTATTTTTATAGAAGTCTGCTAAATTAAAAAGTTTTATTGGTTGATGTTGTTTTAAATAAAATTAGCATTTCATTTTAGCAATAACCAAAACTGATAAAACCAAATAATTTACCATTTAAAAAATTAAATTGAATTATTCTTACTTAAATTGAGCTAAATAAAATAAATTATTGATTAAAAATATCACATACCATAAACTTATTATTTATAAAAGTAAATAATTTGAATAGTTTAATAAAATTGATCAGCTAAAAAATTTTATTGCACAGAATGTAAACATGTCATATATATTTTAACAATTATTACATCACATTTAATATATAATGTGTTTATCATTACATATCTTTGAAAATTATATATATATATATATATATATATATATATATATTATATATATATATATATATATATATATATATATATATATATATATATATATATATATATATATATAATATTCATACTGAATTCATGTATTACATGAGATTTTATACTATTATGTAATAAAGAGTACAATGTTACTAGTAGAGAAGACATGTGTCATAAGTTCTAAGAGTCTAAATTGGATTCCATATTAAATTAAGAGTTTTGATCTCCCTAATTTTTGGATCTTAATTATATGTCTAGTTTCGAATTTTGTTCCGCACTCTTGAGACTTAGATTCAACCCATGAACTTTTTGATTTTATTTTTCTTAAAAACATATTTAGGGAATATTTATTATATGTAATTAATTGTTTGATTTGAAACTTTGTTATATTTTGGAATATTGAGTGATTTGGAATTTTGTCAGTTATGCAATGTGAAATGTAGTCGTTGTAACCATGTTTAAGAACTTTAATGTTGAAAATCTTCATATATCTGATCGCTTAGTTGATTGGTGTAAATATTTCATACGAATGTACAAAATTGTATAAATACTCTCCCCGTTCCTTAAAGGTCCTCCCATTTATCATTTTGGGTTGTTTCAATTGTTGTTTTCATAAGATTTTATATTACAAGTTTAGACAAATTAACCTTATACATACTCATTTTTAGAGGTGTTTATTCGGGTGATCGAGTCGGTTTCGGACGAGTGTCTTTCGGTTCAGTTGTATTCCGGATCGGCTATTTTTCGGTTTCGTGTTACGACGGGTCGCACTCAGGTCAGATCGGTTAGTCGCGGTTCGGTAGAAGATCGGTTATTCGAGCTGTCGGGTTAGCATCGGTTCGGTGTCTGTTGAAGTTCGTGTCGAGTGTTAATCGGTGTCGGGTTGTCATCGGTTAATAATTGGTTCGGTTTTGTCAAGTACAGATCGGGTTCGGGTTTTAATTAGTATCAGCTACGTACTACTAATTACTATCGATCGAGTCAATATTAAATTAAGTTGTTAGTCATTTTTTAATTGATGACAAGATTTCTTTTACTTAAAGCAAAAATAGTTAAAATGTAAATCAACTGGTGATCATTATTACTTTGTTACTTTTACTTGTTTAACCGGAAATTAGAATTATAAAGTTCTATCAATTTTCATCTAATACGGTTATATACATTGACCATTGATTATTAACTCTAAATATATGAAACCATGTATTTATAAAATTTAATTTATTAAAATATCTATCACTTTATTAGATTAAATAATAAGATGATTGAATATGAGTCTATCATACTTCTATGTTAAAAATTGGTTCAGGTTTAAAGCAATTCGATCTAAAATTTATTCGGGTTTAGTCGATTTTTGCCGGATCAAGTTCGGTTTCGAGCATGATTCGGGCCGGATATGACTCGGGTCGGTCATTTTTGGTTCGGGTTATCTCGGTTAACGGTTATGTGTCGGTTACAAAAATCGGTTACAGTTCGGGTTCAGCTTTCTCATTTTCGGTTGTTAATCGGTTCGGGTACAACTTCGATTCGGGTATTGTCGGTTCGATAAACCTTAAAAACGAACACATTTTCGGGTCGGTTTACTTTCGGTTTCAGGTCGGATTTTCGGGTCGGGTCACTTTTGAACAGCTCTACTCATTTTAATACTTAATATTTATGATCCCCTTAAACATTCCACTAACTTTATTTTAATATTTTTATGTTGCTTATGGTCTTCAAATGTTCTCTACTCACTTTATAAATACTTTATTTGTTCCGTTATACTTGTTACATTTGACTTTTTACGCAATCCCTACTATAAGTATTACTTTTTAATATCAATGGTATACTCTTTTCTCCATCAAATTTATTATTTAATAAAATAACTTATTCGCCATCTAAAAGATTTTATTTTGGTTAATTCTCGTGAACGTTCCTTGTGGAAACTTTTTAAAAGAACAGGGAAACATATATTTTGTAAAAAATTTCAGAAAAAAAAAACAAAATATAAATTTTGACTCAGATCCAAACCCGAGACTTGCTAGACCCAAAGAGTGAAGGAGCATGTCTAAGATCTGGTCCAAATTTTTCGCACCGAATGGATCTGAATTCAAGTTTGGTTCCAGAAAAAAAAAGGTCTGAAATTGAGTCTAGGTGGACTTGATCCACACCCGACCCTTGTCCATCCCTAAATAATATGTACTCGATCATCCCTGTACAACACGAAATCACAAATAATTTTTTACATAAAAGTATTCTATTAATATGAAAAATAAAATTTTAATTAAAAAAGGAACGTAAATTGATAGGAGTATTATATACTTGAGTATAATATTACTGGATAAATTTTCATGTAAAACATAGAGCTATAAATATTTACTGAAATGAATAATGATAATATTTTATAAAATTAATTCATATTCAAAAAATTATTAATTATTAAATCTTTGTATTTGTTATGATATTATCAATATTATATCAAAGTGAATAATAATTTATTATACAAAACATTTAAACATATACTCATAGTAATTATTGATAATTTAAAACAAATAATATATAAAAGGACTTCAACTATGATAGATAAGAGGGAGGATTTAGTTGAAAACATAGCCAAACTAGTATAAAAACTCGTGCAATGCACGAACTTTCTAATATGAAAATACATAAAAAAAATTTAGAAGAAATATGCAACCACATAAAATGTAATAATCAGTATTAAAATTTTATAACAACTTCACCACGACTATTAATTAAAGTTTCTTTTTATTAATTTTTTTTTTGTCTCGTCAAATTGGTATAGTGGGAAAACTTAAGAAGCAATCAGAGAAAATATTCAAAAGAGATAATTTATGAACACGAATTAAGAAATTATAGAATATAAGGCAAATGTATGAACGAGAAACAATAATTTGATAAAATAAATTTCTAGGAAATTATAAATGTTTTCATTGGATTTTACTTTATTCTAACTATCAAAATAAAATACTAACAAAAAAGAGATCACTATTAATATTATTATTAATATTAATATTAATATTATTATTATTATTATTATGTCAGAGGGGGAATTATTATTATTATTGTTATTTTATCAAATTATAGAATATTATTATTAATAAAAAAGCTTTCTTTTTTATTATGACCTTCTAATAAAGATTTTGAATGTGATATCATTGTTTACCTAATTTAACATAGCTTTTAAATATATCTATAAATTATGCCTATTATAAAAATTTAAAATATGACTATGGAGTATGCTAATTATAAAATTTTAATTATTTGAATCGATATTATTTCCTAAACTAAACTGTCATGTAATCAAAAGAAACAAATAATGTATTATTCTATTTAATAAAGAAAGTTCTAATAAGTTGACACTTGGAATTTTTCAAGTCTTTTATTATATTGTATGATAATTTCTATAACTAAATCAGTCTAAATTTTAATAAATTATTTAATGTTATCTAAATACTTCTTACTTTATTTTGTTTTAAAATTTCTCTAGTAGTGATTTATTAAGATATATATGATTAATATTTTATTCCCTAATTTGTAATTTTAACTTTGTTAATATCATCTTAATAATTCTTAATTTAATGTTTCCATTCTCTTATTCAATCTAAGATTCAATCTATAGATTAGAATATTAATTGATTGTCAAATCTTTGATTGAAGTAGATTGGTCAACTATTTAATTCATTTAATTTAAATACTCCAATAGAAAAATTACATATGGCAAGTGCTCCAGAAATTTGACACTTGGCTTTTTACAGCTTTTTTTAATAGATGATATGATTATGATTATGATTATGATTAATTAGATTATTCATTATAGGAGCATAATGATTTATTATCTAAGTTAAAGTAAAGATTTGCTTGTATATTATTATTTTGGTTTATATAAGAAAATTTAGTTTTTTAATAGATCATCACATATAGTTATAGTTATTTAATAAATATTAGATGTTTAAATGGGTTAATTATTTCCTAAATATCAAGTCAAAGTTTCCCTGTTAATAATAGAAAAAAAGACGAAATTTTTTTAATAACAGTGTGACACATATTTCGAGTCGTTTCTTTATTAGTATATTTTATTAATTAGTTAAATTATCATCATTACAGTGAACAAATAATTTATTATACAATAATATATTAAAACATTTACTCATAATAATTATTGTAATTAAGACAAGTAAGATTTAAAAAGTCTTCAACTATGATAGACAGGATGGAGAATTTAGTTGAAAATTAGCCAAATTAATTAATTTATTCATAATACGATGATGATTTATTATATAAGTTAAAATAAAGATTTGCACGTATATTATTTTTTTGTTTTATATAAAGAAATATAGTATTTCAATTGATCATCATATATAGTTAGTCATTCAACAAATATTACATGTTTTAATAAATAAATTGTATCCCTAAATATCAAGTCAAATATCAAAAATTTCCCTCTCAGTAATAATCAAGGAAAAGACGGGAAAATTTTTAATGACAGCTTGACAACGTTTTTTAAGTCTTTTTTTATTAGTATACTTTATTGATTTGATGACCTTTTTATGATTTTGTGAAGTAATATGAATATATGATCAATGAAAATATATAGTTTAATAATTTGTGTAAATGAATAAAAATTTATAGTTTAATAATTTTTTTTATCAAAATCTATTATAGATAAGTAACCGGTTGAGTGATTCTTTTCCTAGAATCCTAAAAAATAGTAAAACTGAATACCGTTGTAATTTTGACCAAAATGAGATCTCAAACAAGTTTTCTCCTTAAAAAAAGTCCACAAAGAAATTTGAAAGTAAACATAAGTAATAATATTAAAATATCGAAACCATTGGGTCATGATATTTTCATGCCAAAAAGAGTATTTAAAAAAAACAAATGTTGGAATATTATGAATCTAGAAGGGAATAAGCAATTGACTAAAGACCTATTCAAATCAAAGTAATTACAAAAAAGTCTTCAACAATAAGTCAGGCCTAACGGGAATGAGGTAAGTAATTCAATCTTCCACATTTATTGCACTTTTGGTTAATCACATACACTCTAGACTCCATACTATCTTCGGATAAGCATTCATGGAATATTGATATTTTCATTCTGTTTATTGGGTCGATTTTAAGTTAGATGTTTTAGGTCGGTTTTAAATTGTGTCTTATACTCACATTAAATTTTATATAAATTAAATTAATTTTGAAGTCGGATTAAGTCAAATTTGGTTAAAAAGTCGATTAAATATCAAATCATCATATCTGCTTAAGTACTTCTAATTGAATATATAAGTGTTATAGAAGTATATTGAAATATCATATTGAAATATGAGATGAGTAAGATTCAAATTTCATACAATAAAACATTTTTCACTCATTTTATATTTCTTTGATTAAGTTGATTTTATTTATGTTTCATAACGAAGATATTTTAGGTGAGAAACTTTCGAGCGTTTGGCACAAGGAAATAAGATTTGTGAAACTTCAATATTAAACATTTAAGATGATGCTTTTAAGATAAAAAAAAAGAGTCTTAACACTTGTTTGTTATATTATGAACTTGAATGAAAGATTTAAAAATAAAAATCTCCTTTTTAATTTCATTCCCCTATCCTCGTTTCTTTTAAACAAACAAAATTTAAATTTTTTGTTGGCCAAATATTTATTTCCTCCTTACATTTCCCATGTGCCGAAGGACTCGTTTCTGTAAATTGTAGTGTCAACGAAGTACAAAAGAAGCTTTCATTAGACTTTTTCCTCGTAAGACTAATAAAGCAATTAAATAAAGCAAGAAACGAACAGAGTATTGCAATTTAGTTGGTTGCACGAATTGGAAGAATTTTTGTGTAGTTAGTTAGTCACTTATTTTTAGTCATTTTGCATTATATGAATCATGACATGAATATTTTTGTCCAAATAATGAAAAATGAATGAAATAAAAGTTTAGTAATTTAGATTGACTTTTATTTTTGTAATAGTAATTCTTCAAAAATTAAATTTAATTTCAAGTTTCTAGATGGTTATACCCCTTTGTAAAAAGAATTTTATCAATTATTTATAGTAGTAGTAGTTATTGTAGTAGTTGTAGTTATTGAAGTAGTGTCAAGCTAACAAACTATACCATTATTTGTAACATTTGTCAAGATAACTTTTTAATCCTAGATATTTTTAATTGTTTTTATTTAAAAATTATAAAAAAAGTTAATATAAATAATTTTTTCACTGAGATAGATAAATAAAAATTTCATTTGCCTATATTTGAAATTGTAGATTAAAATAGAATACATATTAAAAATAATAAATAAATAGTGATAAACTAAAGAAGACAAAAGCAGGAAGTATTAATTAATAAATTCAACAAATTAAAAAGCATGAGAATCTCTAAGATCAGGGTGTTTTCCCTGAATTTTGGGAAATTCAACAAACTTTTGGAAAATTTATGTGGTGAACTTGAGTTTATTGTTTTTTTTATAAATATTTTTATGAATTCACATGGTAATTACTAAAGAAGACAAAAGCAGGAAGTATTAATAAATTCAACAAATTAAAAAGCATGAGAATCTCTAAGATAAGGGGGTTTTCTCTAAGATTATAATCTTGAGCTTTAAACTTTTTCAAAGTGTCCAATTTTCGGTTAAATTAAGTACTTATGCTAATTTAATTTTGAAATATGTGGTCAATTAGAGTGATCATAACGTTTATTTTTCGAAAAAAATGTCATTAGGGTCTTCTAATACATTTCGATGTTCCCTGAAAATTTTCAAAAAAAATATAAAATACAATTTCGGTCGTTCTATAAAATTATTTAAACATTTTCGATTAACGAGGATCTTCTAATACTTTATACTTATTGAGCGAATAAGTATATGAAGTTTTCCAACATTCAAGTTTTTATAACGAAATATTTATTAGGTCTTTACTTTTTCAAGTATAGATACAACGACCACATTTTAAATTACTTGAACAGAGAAAGTTCAAAATCATGTAGCGTTTAGAAATAAAACAAAATATCAAATCAAATAATCAAATACACGTGATAACTAATACTCCCTCCCATTCAGCCTAAATGTCCCATTTAGTTTTTTCACACTTGTCGAGGCAAAATTTTGGCCCTTAATATCTCAAATTATTTTTAATTAAAAATTTGATATTAATAATCCTTAGCTTGTATTGAGACGAATCAAACAAGATCCCACATAACTATATTTTAACTTATAGATTGAGAGTAAAATACAAATTAAGAGTGATGAGTGAATAGTACCAAAAACTAAATGAGACATTTAGGTTGAATAGAAGGTAGTATATAACTTTTTTTAAAAAAAATGTAATATAGGTCCATGGATTGAATCTGGGTCTCAAACGTGTAGACCCGAACCCGAAACCTAAGGTCCTAGACCCCAATCCGACCCGGATCCACAGGGTCCAAAAATAAATGAACCCAAACCCTTAAAATTAGGTTCGGATCGGGCCTAGGCCCTTAGGTTCCAAGATTCATGCCCATCCCTGGTAGTGACTAGTGAATACCTTGTATTTGTTGTTCTTAAAGTAGTAATTGGTTTGGGAACATTGGGCCCTAATGTTGATGGATCCAAACACATAGAACTATTTGTTTCTCATAAACTCTCCTGTGAGACCGCTTTATTCGTGCAACCAGCCCAGACTGAATTAGTTTTTAGAATATTTTGACACATTAATTTTAAAACTTAAAAATCCAAGTTTAAGACTTAAAAATCCAATTTAAGACTTAAAAAGTCAATTTTAAAATTTTTAATATCAACATTAATGTTTGAGTCATCCTACGTTAAAGTTGAAATAAAAATTTTAAGTCTAGCAATTGGTCTTTTAAGTCTTAAAATTGGTTTTTTAAGTATTGTAATTGAACTTTTAAGTCTTGAAATTGTCAAATTCCATGATTTAAAATGCCAATTTTAAATCCTTGTAATTGTTCCTTTTAGTCTTCAAACTAGATAGTGCCCGTGCGATGCACGGTTTTATCAAATTTTCTGAGTATAAATAACAAAAACAAATCCTATAGTCAAAGTATGTATTAGGTTTTAACTATCTCAAATATCCAATACACTAAATAATATTCATTTAACAAAAAAAAATTGAAATTTGTATATAGTTTGCTAATACATTAAATATGATTTGACCCAAAAAGTAAAAAAAAAAAAACAATTAATATGAAAAATAATATATTCAAAATAAAAAAGTAGAAAGTCAAAGATCATAACAATGACATCATCATTTAATTTAGGAGGGAAAATTTTTAATATGGAAGCGACACGTAAGCAATTTTGAAAGGTGATGTTGTAAGCGTGTTTTATTTTAGTAATAGTTATAGATAGATTGATCTTTTAACTCTTAAAATGGACATTTTAATTTGTGAAATTGATAAAAAAAATATTCGATTGGACCGGTTCAATAAGACGCGTCTCACAAGTGAGATGGTCTCACCCAAGTTTTTGTGATTGTTTCTTGGATGTTATGTTAACTGATAGTGGAGGTCACACTTTGATCATGCAGGCTTTCTATTGACAACAAGTCTCTTAATGCCTACTTTCAATATCTTAAATGTCTACTTACATTATCCTTAATGCCTACTTACAAGAATTTGAAGATGATATTTCAAAGAGACCGTCTCTCACAAGAATTTGTGTTTTATTAATTAATACAAATTATCGATTTGACCTTAACTTATGTACAAATTTTATTTTTATCATTTGCACTTAAATTTGTACATGTTGTTGATAAGCAAAATATTTAAATGATAATAGAAATGTAAAGAGAAAAGTGCCGCTCGATTGAAAATCCAACTAATATTAATCAAATATGGCTAATAATATACTAATACGACTATTGTAAATCAATATTTATAATTCAATATTGTGCTAAACTAATACAATACTAATATACTTAATACTACACTACTAATACGAATAAATATTATGCTAATCATTATTAATATGATTGATACAATATTAATTTAATACAATTAATATTTTACTAATAATTTACTAATACGACTAATATTATACTAATACGACTGAAACCATATTAATACAATCACTTTTATTCTTATACTACTCCAGTACAACTTATAAATACAACTAATGTGACTTATTTTAAGTTAATAATTTACTTATATACCTATACTGCACTAATGGCACTACATGGCAACCATTTTACTATTGGGACAGTTTGCATAGCGAACCAAACGCATTTTGCAGCCGTTTGGTTGCTATACGCGATATGCCTATAGAGATCAGACGACTACCAAGTCATCTGGTCGTCATTTTAAATATTTTTTTATAGTTATAAAGAAGTTGTTAATAGTCTGTTTGAAAATTTTGATTTCATTTCAAATGTGTTTGACAAATTGACAAAAAAAACTATATTTGAATGTTGGTCAATTTTAGACATTCTAAAAACTAGTTCAAGTTGAAGATGACTGTCAAAGCTTTGTCATTCTCAAATTTTAATACCAAAAATCATCTCTCTTCCCTTAGATAAATTTAACAAAAATCATCCTCCATTAATAATTTTTAAGTGATTGTATTAAGCATTCCTAAACATCAAATTTTTAAAATGAAATTCTTTAATTATGATTTTATTATCAAATTTATAATTAAAAATGAATTACCCGATAGCAAACACAACCTAGTGGAATTTTATTTCTAGAGTTTCATGTAGGTGTTATAAGTTAAAAGGAACATAAATAAAAGACGAGTTTGTTTTCAACGATTTTTTCATAGTAATATACACATTTTTTATAAGTTTTACATTTTCTTCTTTACATTGAGACAAACTTTTGCCGCAAGATTTGACATAGCTTGGAGTACAATTATGATAGAATATACTTAATATATATTATAGCTCTAACCATCCATTTAGGTTTTGATGAAATGGTCACTTAGATATGAAAAAGTATTAATTTTTTTTCCTACACTTAATCTATAGCTAGATTATGCAAATACAATTTAAACGTATATGAACATTCCTACAAAAACAGGTGGTGATGTGAAGAACAATCATCTTCTCTGGAAATTAAAGGTCTTGATTGAATAGGCATAAACCACTGCAAATAGAACATTAAAACCCAGGATTACACAAACAACAGGTCCCAAGAAGTCCCGCCTATAACCAAAATAGCTACTCAAAAATTCCTTCACGCTTGGATTTCCGTCAACATCCTGGAGTCTATCTGCATTACCATCGTAATCACCGAATTGTGAGACTAGCAATCCGTACAAGCTCCAAGCTATAGGGCATGACCAGTAGTACCATCTCCACCACACTGGAATTTTCTGTTACAATGGCACAACGAAATGTCAGATTCTTCTAAGAGTTCAAAGTTCGATTGCAGAGAAGTCACTAAAATAGCATATTTATACGTATTTATGTACATATATATGGGAATAAACTTACGGGTCTAGGAATAAGAAATCCTGCGAAAAGGTTCCAAACACCATAGAAGGCTGCAGATATGATGGCAGACACGCTCGGGTTGGGGGTTAGACCAACACACATCATGCCATAGTATGTGAAGTAGAGCAATGTGAAGTACATAAAGAAAAGGTACCAAAAGAACTTGGCCACTGTCCACTCGAATCCCATCATAGCATATACTGTAACCCCATAAAACATTGTTTGGAAGAAATTGTAAGGAAGCTCAATGATTACCTGCATTGTAATATTTCATGAAAACAAAAATAATAATCTTCCTAGTTTGGACTAATCTCCAATACTATTAACAAGTTTGAGTAGAGGTGTTCAAAACAAACTCGATGACCTAATATTTATCCGACCTTGTAACTGAACCCGACTTAAACCGATGTCAAAATGAATTTAAAATTATAAAAAAATCAATGTGAACTCAAAATCCGATTTTGAACCGACCAAAACATGTAATCTAACATTGACCCGACGACCCGAATGAACACCTCTATGTTTGAGTGTATACCTGTGCAAATGCATAAGGCAAAGCAGAATACATTCCTGCTGCTCTTTCTCTGTAAAACACTGTCCTTTCAACAAACACAACTGGTTGAACTCCTGACGAGTTCTGAATGCCAAGGAAGATAACTGCGGAGAACATTGAACCCATTGCATTGAACAAATTTTGTTGGGTATTTCTGCAATGTCGAAGAAATTAACAACTTAGGAATTACGTGTGCTACAAATTTCTTCTTCTTGTAGTTATGAGTACATAACATAATCAGTTTTACATACCTCTCTTTTCCGATCTTCCAGAAAACAGAACCAAACACAACCCCAACAAGGGCTGCAAAGAGGAGTCTCATTGCGGTGTACATAGTGTTTCGCCAATACGAATAATGTAGTTTCCATAGGCAAGCTCTGAATTGGACAAGAGAAGATTGTGAATATTGAGTACGGAAGTACAAGTCCTTTGATCCTGGTGCTGGAACACTAAGTTCTGTTATCAATGCTTTAGTTCTCCTGCAGTATATTACCGACATTTAACAATTGATAAACATAACAAGAAACAAAACAATAGAAAAACATGTTCTTCACTATATTTTGAAGCTTAATTACTTGTAAAGATCCGAAGACTTGTAAATTTGAGCAAAGTCAACTTCAAGTTCATTTTCCTGAGCTGGTGATGTCACCTCCAACATCCAAGTTGCTGGATTATAGGCCTCTTTGATCTTTTGTACGCCATTTATTGCCTTTATTCAACCAAAAAACACTTCACTCAGAGTCAAGAGAACATCTACCTTATACATACTATGTTCTTAATTTTCTCACCTCAAAGTATATGATAAGTTGCGAACCATGGCGGCCTATAGGACCAGAAAAGATCTGTTCTCCACCTCGCTTTAGTAGTAGCAACTGCAGAAAAGAGGAAACAGTTAATCTCTTTCATTTTCATAAATAAAAGTAAACTTATTTGAATCACCTCATCAAATGCATCAAAAATATCAATGCTAGGCTGATGGATAGTGCAAACTACAGTTCGCCCCGTATTTACTGTGTTTCTGACAGTCCTCATCACAATTGCAGCAGCCCTAGCATCAAGCCCAGATGTTGGTTCATCCATGAAGATTATAGAAGGATTGGCAACAAGCTCAACTGCAATGGTTAATCTCTTGCGCTGCTCGGTTGACAGGCCGTTTACACCTGGAAGTCCTATGAGTGCATGCCTTAACATGTCCAATTCCACTAGTTCCATCACCTCCTCCACAAACATCTGCATTTGGAATTTTATTCTTCATTTGATAACTTTAAATGAAACTTTCCAATTTCATACTTAAGGTGCTAATAAGTACGAAAAGATAACCTTTCTTGTTGCCTCATCTACATCAGAGGATAACCGAAGCCATGCTGAAAACATTAGGGATTCTTCAACAGTGACATGAGGAGAGTGGATATCAGCCTGCTCACAATATCCTGATACTCGGGCAAAAGTTTCTTGATTCTTTGGGTAGCCTGATATTCTGATATCTCCATCAATGTATCCCCCGGTTTTCCTACCAGCTAACACATCCATAAGAGTGGTTTTTCCAGCACCACTAACACCCATAAGTGCTGTCAACACTCCAGGCCTAAAAGCACCACTCACACCCTTTAGTAGTTCTAGTTTGTCATCAGTAACACCCTGTGTTTTCATTTCCTGAAAGAAAAAATAGGGAATGTGTAATTGTTCACAATTTAGACTAAATACATGATAAATAAATACGCAATTGATATTTGAAAATATTGTGTCAGTAAGACAGAAAGATTACGGGAGGCATGTCTACTGAGTATCTGATTTCGTCAAAGGTAACAGAAAGTGGTTCAAAAGGCAAAACCATTCCTCTTATTGAGTTTTCGTTAACTTCTTGAACATCAACACTCCTTTCTGCAAAGAAAAATAACTTGAAGCTTAACATAGGCTCATGATATATAAGAGAAACTTGACTTAATAGATCTGTAATGTCAATTTATTAAGGCTATTGACTCACGAGAACTAAACGATCTGCTTTTGTTTTTGCTTGTGCTTTTGCTGGTGACCATCTCAATAACTTTTCCAGTTAAATTGGCTTGTTTTTCTTCCAGTTCCTCTTCAGACAACACAGCCTGAGGTTTACCAAGTGCTGGAATCAAACAGTAATACATTATCAAATGTATTTTGTGTTGTAGAAATGCATGAAAAATATTGAGGCTAATCGATTGTAGAAAAGCAAGAACTTACGATTCAAATATGTCATAGTCCACGTATATAATCCATTCAACAAGAAAACATATCCTACTAAAGCTCCAAGTCCAATCCAATACCAATATGCATGTGTAAACAACCCACGAGACTCCAAAACAGCTACTCCTAAATTTGAGTTGCTCCAACTATGCCCAAGGAATTCATTAACCGAAAGAGCATTCTGCCCGTATTGCAATGGTGAGATCCAGTAGCCCCACAACCACCATTTTCTTATGGTTTCTGAGAGAAAAAGAGAATAATATACTCTTTAGTTTCATTTGTAAGATCTAGACATTATTCCTATTTACTTGGTAATTTATTATTATATGAAAACTATTAATATGTCAATTGAACGAAGGTGGCTTATTCGTTGAAATCAAACGAGTGAAAAAAAAGGAAATGACAGAGAACATACTTCGAGACATGATGAATCCACCCAACAAAATTAGCATAACGATAGCACCCGTGCCAAATGTGTTGGCGACGATCATATTTCTTCCAAGTCCTGCATTGCATTTGAATAGCGCTGAAGCCATTTGGTGAAGGCTTAAGAGCACAAGATAATGCTTGAAGAATCTTCCCACATTAGAGTCATAGCCAATGACATAGTAAGTTATTCCTGCCCAAAGAGCTGTTTCTATAACAGATATAGGTATTTTAAGAATCCATGCAGGTATGCAATAAGCCCAAGCAGGATAGAATCGCAAATCTCTCTGTTTATAGAAGACTGGAAGCTTTGCAATTGCTAATGCAAGCTCCGCAAATCCATTGAAAAGGATTTGAGTTTGAGCAAAGAAGATTGCACCCATGTAAACCATTCCATCTTGTACATTTCTCTTATGCATATAGGACTTCAAAAACAATGTTGAAGTCACAAGTGCGGTCAGAATGAGCTGCAAACACAAGGAAAGAATCATTTAGCTCAAGCTACAAAATGTTTTGAATTGCATTATGTTTGAATAAGGGTAAAAGAAAAATATTGTATTTCCCTTATTTGGATACCGATAAAGGGAGGAGAATATTAAATGGAGAAACTCATTAGCATTTCAAATAAAACAAATCCTTCTAACCCTGGAAAGATTTGGAAAGAAAACACACCCATCTCCCCTTTCCTTCCCCCGTCCCTTCCCTTCTCTTCTTATATATTCAAACATTGTATTAATGAGAAGGAAGAAATACTATGTTACTTAGACTCGTATATTGAAGCAAAATACTATTGCATATCAAAGTGCTAGAATTGTTTCTATTGTAAAAATTGGAATGTTTTCATGCTTTTAGTTCAACATTAAGTTCTTGTCCAAATGTGCAAATCCATATCAGAGGATATAAAAATGCAACACAGTACTTCCTAGTAAAATGTAGACTTCGAGAAATTTGGGATAAACACGTCTAATAAAATGTGTGAAAAGAAGATACTCACTTGAAATGCTTTAAAAACATAGACAAATTTGTTTCTCTTCATCAATAATGCTTCTCTAGACATACAAGCTTTAAACAATTCTCTTTTACCAAGTCCATATGTCTCTGTTGTTAAAGCGGCTGGGTGGCTTTTTGATTTGTCAAAAGGAAGGGAAAGCTCGTTAATGATTTTTCTGCCAACATGAAATGATGGAAAAGATTCTGCAAACTCTTTAACAGCAACAAATCTATAAGGCTTGTCCTGAGCAAACCAATACTGCCCCTGATCTTTCCTTGACGTAACCTGTCCCGAAAATAAACATCAAAAACCCATAAAAAAGAAGTTTTAAACATTGAGCTTAAGTTGATGTATTTAAAAACTATATAGTAAGAGTTATTACTTCTTGTAAAAAATCAGCAACTCCCTTTCTCTCCGGACACCTGAAGCCCATGTATTCAAAGAACTCAAGCACATGTTCTCGAGGGCCTTGATACACAATTTGCCCATCAGCAAGAAGTACTATATCATCAAATAGGTCATATGTCTCGGGAGCTGGCTGGAGTAGAGATATTAGAGCAGTTCCTTTTAAGATATGAATAGATTGCCTGATTGAGTTGACAATCTGAAATGTTGTTGAACTATCTAAACCTGTGGATATTTCATCCATAAAAAGTGCTTTTGCTGGGCCAACTAGCATTTCTCCTACATGATGATGAAAACCAAATTATGCAACCTAATTACATTGATACAAAATGTGTAAAGATCAAATATTTTTATTGATAGGATACCAGTGGTAAGTCGTTTTCTTTGACCTCCAGAAATACCCCTTATCATTTCATTACCAACCATTGTATCAGCACAATTTTCAAGTCCCAAAATCTGTATAAAATATACATAACCCAATTGCTCAAACTTTAATGTTCTTACTCTCTAAGTAAACTATCACTATATCAAAATAAATTTCCGAGCAAATATTACCTTGATAATGTATTCAGTAACTATACTGGCCTCCTGCCCCTCCATTGCCGCTGCCTAGTGATCAAAATAAACAAACTTAAGTGATTCAACTCTGAAGAGCCATGTTTTATGAGAGCTACCGATTCTAGAAGTATAATCAACTCATTGTCTTGATACAATTTATATATTTTGATGAGCAAGAGTACTTTCCAATATGATTTTCAGCACTAAGTACACTTAGTTTATTATTACTACACAAGAACTAGAACTAAACTTTTTCAAGGCATGATTCAATCATTCAAACTTATCGCCTCTTAACATAATTTCATTTGCGATTTGAGTTTGGATTATAAATAACTCTAGTTTAAACTTTAAAGCAATCGGAAATATTTCCTGAAACTTAATTTTATTAAACTTCATACCTTCATATATACATCAATATCAGCATCAGGCTTAATTTTGGCAGCTTTCTCTCTTTTTGCCAATTCAACCAACATATCTGAATATGACAACAAGAAGATTACCAACAAATTATATTCATATTTGAATTATAAAATTTGTTTCTAGCTCATCATTGTATTGTATGGGATCAATGTGTGTATCAGTTAATAGTTTATACACTGACCATAGTTTGTTCCAACACCTTGAACTCTTGCTGAAAAAGCTAATGTTTCTCTAACCGTCATCTCTCCAGTGTGAACATCATGTTGACTGATATATGCTGAGCTCCTTTGCGGAACAAACTCATTCATTGTATGTCCATTGTAGGTCACACTTCCTGAAAACTACAATTCCGTGTATTTTGCATTACGTAAATCACAATATGGTCATGAATGATATATGCCTTGGGTGTATGTTAAAAGAGGGTAAAAGAAAACATAGTCTAAGTAAATTAATAAGCTCCTAGTAGAGAATAATTTCTATTATGGGTAATTAGTCCTTTAGTAAAGTAATAAGCTTGAGTATGTTCGAAATACACTTACATTTTGTAGCCATTAGTATCATCAATACTACCAATATTTCTTACATAAACATTCTGATTTTACTTAAGAACTCTGCTCTATTCCCTAATTCAGAAAATCTGTCCAGAATCCTTCCCTCATTTACAGTCTTGGCCAGCTCAGTTCATTACATAATACTTCAAGGGAGGCAGAGAAAACAAACTAGAATAAATGGCTTGTACATAGAACTTAATAGAGGTATGACTCTAACCTTAAGATCTTTGGCAAGTTTACCAGCCAATGCAAGAAGCAATGTAGTCTTTCCAGAGCCAGGAGGACCTAGAAGTAATGTCAATCTGTAATAAAGCTTCTAATATAAGACCATTATATTGTCCCGATGTCATTAACATCCATCTATTGTTGGTATCAAGTCGTGGGAAGATTTAATGAAAATTTAATATAATTGAGCTCGGAAAATCTCTTGAATTATTCTAATACTTTCACAAAATCTATTTTGATCTTGTACTGCTTATGAGTTTGATATAAGGTGGTAATGGAAAATCGAGAATGAGAGTTCACCATGGCAAAATGATATAACATATTCAAGAAAATGAACATTAAAAGACATTTTTATTACCATAATTAATGATAAAATACATTGTTTTTTTTTTTATTAATTTATGTTACTTGTACTTTGTTTGACAAGTATTATGCTACTGTGTAAGAGACATGTATAATTTTCATAAGCTTACCTGCCAGGCTTGATGCTTCCACTCACATCATGAAGGATTGTGAATGGTTTTCTCCTATTTGGAAGAACATGGAGAAGATTCAAGAAACCCTGAAACAAATTTCCAATGAGAAAAAATACACATTCATCATGACATCAACTTTAAAAAAGAGTAAAAAGTTAAATAAAAAGAAGTAGCAAATTACCTCTATTGTATTGGTGAAGAAATTCAATACAGAAGGTAAACCTCTGCTTCCCACTAAAACTTCAGCTTCAACATTCACATGCTCATATCTTACCTCAATTGTTGGGATTTCAATTCCAACTCTGATTACACAATAATTTTATTTAATCAGCCACACTTCAAAACTTTGTCAAAAATTTTTAAATTAACAATGTTTGCCACCTATGAAGGTACGAATCGCTAGGACATTGGTCAATTCGGTACAACTCGACATGGTGTTTAGTATTCCTCTGTTCCACTTATTTTACATCATTCTTTATTAAAATTCTGAGAGTCTAAATAATGCAAAATTAATGGAATAGTATTGCTTCAATCAAAAGTTTATTTCCTGTTAAGAAAATTATGGACATCTTGAAATGGGCAACTTGAGTATGCCCATTATATATCATTGGACAAAGCATGCTAGCCAGCATAGGCCCACCACCACATCATGATTGGCCAATTTTGAGTTGGGTCAGAGCTCAAATATTCAGTTGATATCCAAGTCATGCTGTCAATCTGTGACCTCAATTTTCAACTTGTATTTAATTATGACAAAGAACTTTGCTTGATGAATTGTTTCTCCCAAATAAAAGGCGATCATATCCCAAATTTTCTCCTGAATTAAAGATCACTCACAATGAACCGATTTGGTAACAATAGATCAAATATTATTGTCTCTTATTCATTATTATTGTTTCATCTGATTTTGCATATTTGCTAATATACTATTTTAATCTTAAATATAGAAGTATGTAAAAATTATAAAAAGTTGATATTAATACAATTTTGATAAAGAAGAATTAAATAGGATCCTACTATACTATGTTTTAACTTATAGATTAAGACCAAAACACATGTATATAAAAAATGATGGATGAATAGCGTTCAAAACCAGATAAGACAATAATAGTGAGTAAACGAAGTATTATTTAATATGAAAAAATGCAAGTATAAAATAATAACAAAAATATAAAATGAAAACAATACTCCTCTTTCACATTCAGGAAGATATATTTAATTTGATTAATAAACGTTTTCACCTACCGAAACAATTTTTTTTTTGTTGAAAGATACCAAAGCAATTTTAAAATTATAGATTGGAGGCTCTAAATAGATATGAATGGGCATGCATCATGCATGGCAATAATGAATACCGATGAATAATGTCATTTTAATGCATTTCAGATTTCAGATTTTCATTGTCTAAATAAAACTAATAATAATAAAATCTCATCATTTCATTGCAACCAATAGATTTTTTCCTTAGCGTTTTTTTTTTCGTTCTCTTTACACCCTATTGGCCATTAATAAGTTAGGATATGTACATGCAAACTCAAAATACTAATTCAACCCAAAAGAAAGAAAACGATGAATATAAGAGTAGTATAAATCACATAATTTAGAATTTTACTTAATTTTGATTATATAAGTATTACTTACAAAGTTCATTTTTTCTTTAAAAAACTAAACAAAACCATTAATATATAATTCCATTGATTATCACAAAATACTTTAAGAATGGAAATGAAAGTCCTTATAAACTAACAACTATTGTGCATGGATATGAAAGTTAATTTCTAAGTGTTGAAACCCGAATTATATAATACAGTTGAATACCAAAAAAAACCTGTCAGTATGGGTGAAAACGATATCCCTATCTTTATACACAACCAATAAACATTAAAATATCATATGAATTATATATTATTGAATTTCATATTAATACATATTCTAATCAAATAAATCCAAAAATAATTTAAGTTTGGTGACACTTTTCTATGGTTAAAATTAACCTAATTGTGGCCATACACGTCATTGAAATACATATCTAAATCATGAAACAAGAAAAGATTGAAATGAGGAGGTACCTATCAATACGTTCTCTGAGTCTAAGCAAGAAGTTTTGATGATCTTGTTGAGCAATCTTAACAAGTCTTTCTAGAAGTTGTTTCTTTTCATGTAAACCAAGCTTATCAACATCAATTTCTCTAACAGGACCTGAAATATCACTCAATATTCCTTTCCTAACGCGATCATATGTCGGTAATTTCTCAAGTGCAGCCCATTTGAGGGATTCTTCATCATCTTCTTCACCTCGAAACGACGTCGAAAATACTTCTCTTCCACTATCTCTCCATATTGATGAACGACTCAATTCTGCTTCACTACTATTGGGTTCCATTCCTTAATTTTAAAGGAATGGAAACCTAAATCTACAAAAAATACGCAGAGTTAATGATAGAAAAGAAAGAAAGATTCGAAAATTTTTTGTTTCTTTTTACGCCAATCTAATCTAAACCCAGAAAGAAATGTTCGATACCCAAAAAAAATGTTCGAAACCCTGAAAAATTATTGGTAAACTCAAAAAAAGTAGCCTTCTTTGAAGGCTAAAACAAGAAATTGTATGATTTATGCAAAGGGTGTTGGCTTTAAGGAGTTTGTTGAGCTTTTAAAGGATATACTCCTAATAAAAGATCAAACACTAAAATCTGTTGAGCAAAAGAATTAGTATATTTGTATTTGAGGTTTAAGATATACTATGTAAATTGATGTGGTGCACTTCTATTATACTACCTCTCAGTGCCGGCCCGAGCATTTTAAGGGCGCGGTCAAAAAATTATTTATAAGCCTCTAAACTATTGAATACATAGAAAAGTTCGGACGTTTCACTAATTGAAAACTATAATTTTAGGGGACTTGGACGTAGGCACGCATTGCCCTTACTTAGGACCGACCCTGCTACCTCTATGTTTCTCTAAAGCTTTCAATTTGCATCTCTTCTCCTATTTGAATTTGTTCTATTTATTTTACACCCTTTTCTATTTTGACAATGACCCTAATTTTATTTTTTAAATTTCATATACAAACTTATTTTTTCTCTTCATCTTAAATATTCAGTTCTATCATTCACTTATTTTTTTGTCTTATGTTTCGATCAAATTTCACTTTTCACTAAATCAACCCGTCTCTTGAGAGACTGTCTCTTTGAGAGATGTCTCTTAGGCCCATCCCATTAAACTTTGATGTCCACTTATTGTATCTTTAATGTCTACTTACAATATACTTAATGCCTACCAAAAAAGTACTTAAAATGTTTACTTAATTACAATATTTTTAATGCCAACCGGAAAATTTAGTCTACTAGTCTATACTTAACATATCCATAATGTCTACTTACAATATCTGTAATGCCTAATTACAATAAATTTAATGCCCACCGAGTAAGTACTTAAGTACTTATAATATTCAAAATGCCTAATTACAATATCCTTGATGTCTACTAAGAAACTTACTCTATATTTTTTTGTGTTAGTCTAATTATAGATGATTTATTAAAGAGACGGTCTTTTACAAGAATTTGTATCACTAAATTCGAGTCAAAATAATTTGAATGCATTCTTATAGTAACGGATGTAGTAAATAGGAACTATGGAATTTTCCTATTGTCACTGAGATAGAATTATGAAATTGTTTTTTTGGGAAAAAAACGGAATATGAAATTTTAATTTGGGAGTAATTTAATAGAAGTAGGAGTATAAATGAAAAGGACAAAAATACTCTCTAAGGTAATATAAAGGAAGAATATTTGGATTTAGGATTATGTTTAGCTAACCATTAAAGTTAGTAAAAAGTGGGGTTGTTTCTATACTATATTTGAAGCTCGTCTTGTACACATGGAACATGGGTAGCAAAATGGCAACATCTTACTCCGTACGAAAGAATTAACTCCAAGCCCCCAATTACAAATTAGATTAAAAGAAATTGAATTAAAGTAATAAAATTGTTTATTTTATAGAAAATCGAAGAAGTATATGAATGAGCAGAATAAAGGTATGTTGCGTTGATTAAAGTTAAAGAAAGAATGTGGATCATTGTCAAAAAGGATTTGGGCCAAATTGTACGGGATGGACTAAAAAAAATCAAAATAAGAGCAATTCTATGGAATGGAGAAAATATGTTTATATCTAACTTTCTACGTCCTATTATACTAGCTCCAGTTCACTTTTAATACAATTCAGTGCCCCTAGGATAAATATATTATGAAATATGCAATTATATGATACAAACAAGATCATATTTGACTATTTATAAATTAAGTTTGAATGATAAACATTAGGAAAATTTATCCAGAATAATCCCAACTATCCTCGATTTTCCTACAATAATCTCAACTATCAGTTAACTATGAATAATCCCATCTATTCCATCATTTTACCTGGAGTGTTGTTAAATCATTTTTTACCTATTGAACGGTTACTATCATCTTTATCTCATAATATAACCCAGCACCTTCATCTCCTTATAACCCAACATCTTCATCTCCGTCTAATACCTCTCTCCTCCATTAAAACACATACCCAAGCTCTCCATTGATTTCCAAAAAAAAGCTGTAATATTCTCTTATTATTTTGATTTATTGTGAACATGAAAAGCATAATCACATCTCAATCTTCAACATCAAGAAGGTCAATTGCAATTTGCAAGGGATCACAGAGATTAGCCTAGCATAGATCAAATCCAGAACAAAAAATTCAGAATGCATAATTGGAAATGAAAAGTGGAAATTTGAAACCCTAAATTAATTTAACAAGATTAAGAAAACTTACCATTAATTGCTGTTGGAACTGAATGGAGATCGAATATCAGTGAACCTGCGATGGAAATTGATGAAGAAAGGACCAACTTTATTGAAGAAAGGACCAAATTTATTGAAGAACCTGCGATGGAAGAACTAGAAAAGAATGGCAAAGTTAGGAATTAGAAGGGCAAAGTTACTGGAAATTGGAATACAAGATTAAGAAAGTTCGGGAAATTTTTAAAACATTTTAATAAAAGAAAACAAAAAAAAGAAGAAAAAAAGGAAATTAAATTAATTATTAGGAGCCGATTACAAGTCATCCAACATCACTCCGGGAAAACCGATACAATAGATGGGATTATTCACGGTTAATTGATAATTGGAATTATTGTAGGAAAATCGAGGATAGTTGGGATTATTCTGGGTAATTTTTCCTAAATATTATTAGTGACCTAATGAAACAAGTATTTCATAACCAACGTTGGAGTTGGTGTGACTTGAGTGCACCATGTAGGGAGCTTGATGATGCATATAAGTGTATGGGATCATATGTGTGTATGGAGTGGTTTGTATGAAAGCATGATATGATGTCATACTATGCTCGAACTTGTCACAAAGCACTGGTTGATCTGCTTGGGCAAGACAACAACCCGAGACAAGTTAGTGGGCTCAAAGCTGAGGCGCTCGAACGAGCATACCCAGCCCACATCGGCCAACTTTTGTTTTCTGTTGCGTTTAATTTTGCGACTACTGATATTCCTATTTGTTGTGCGCCTATTGTTCTACTCATTAGGCTATTATTTGTAGTATAAATAGAGAAGCTCTATACATAAACCTAAGTATATATTCTAACCCTAAGATCAAACACATATCTTCCCATTTCTCTTCTTTTCTTCTCTACCGCAAGACTGCAACCTCTCAATTATAAGAGTTTTTCAAGATCTTTATTGTTTTCCATTTCCTTTTCTCAAATTCATTCTTAGGGCACTGATCAAGACTGAATTTGTATCCCTTAGCCACAGGGGTATCTCCTGGTTTGCAGTTTTTGCATGCCATATCTTTTTAACACATTTTCGATATAACTCTCTTGTGATAATCCAAGAATACCTCGAGAACTATCTCGATGTATTTTAATACCTAATACAAAAGAGGAATCACCAAGATCTTTCATCTCAAAATTCTTTGATAAAAAATTCTTGGTTTCACGCAAAAAGCTTATATCGTTGCTAGCAAGCAATATGTCATCAACATACAAAACCAGAAAAATGTATTTCCTTCCACTAAACTTGTGGTAAATGCATTCATCAAGCAAATTCATCTCGAAACCAAATGAGAGAATCACTTAATGAAACTTCAAATACCATTGACAAGACGCCTGCTTGAGTCCATAGATGAATTTCTTAAGTTTACAAACCATCTTCTTTGGGTCACCCACCGCAAAGTTTTCACGTTGTTTCATATACATTGTCTCTTCAATATTACCATTGAGAAACGCTGTCTTTACATCCATCTAATGTAACTCAAGATCAAAAAGTGCTACTAATGCCATTATTATCATCAAAGAGTCTTTCGAAGAAACCGGAGAGAAAGTCTCTTTGCAATCAATGTCTTCCTTTTGTGTAAAACCTTGCACTACCGGGCGAGCTTTGAATCTCTCCACATTGCCACTTGAATCCTTTTTGGTTTTAAATATCCATTTATTACCAATAGGTTTTATACCTTCTGACAATGCGACGAGATCCCAAACATCATTGTCTTTCATGGATTGCATTTCCTCATTCATGGCTTCAAGCCATTGCTGGGAATTTGCACTTTTCATAGCTTGATGAAAGTTGATTGGGTCATCTTCCATTACAATGTGTTCAAACTCATCTTTTTCGGCATCTATCCACTCTAGAGAGGTAGAATTTTCATGTTCTTGAAGATATGCAATGTAATCATCTGGCAATGCACTTCTTCTCTCTCTAGTAAACCTTCTTAATGGCACAACTTCTTGAGGAGCGAGAGTTTGTTCTCTAAGAAGTTCTCCGTCAACATTGTTTTGAATTGCGTCATAAGTACTGTCCGATGTAGGAATCGATTCAATACCAATGACATCTATAGGAATAATAATATTCTCTTCTTCAAAAACAATGTTTCTAACCGTATCTCCCTTCACAAAATCGACATCCTCAAGAAACCTAGCATTAATCGTCTCAAAAAGATTTAGCTTTAGGATCATAAAACTTAAAGCCCCTTGACTTTTCAGAGTATCCAATAAAATAACAACTAACAATTCTACAATCCAATTTCTTTTTATTAGGCCTGTAAGGCCATGCCTCAGTTGGACATTCCCAAATATGAAAACGATTTAGACTCGGCTTTTGCCGGTCCATAGTTCATATAGGGTCTTATTATTAGCCGCTTTTGTTGGTACTCTATTAAGAATATAAGCTGGAGTCTTAAGTACTCTCCCTAGAGTAACTCTGGTAAGGTAGAATGACTAATCATGCTCCTTACCATATTTCCTTTGTTTGGTTTGTTTTCTTTAATGCATTCAACACACACATCCATGTCTGTGAAAATTAAAGGTCCTAAAATGCCATCAGACACAAGTCTTTCCATTCTCCTTTGGGAGATATGGACTAATCTCTTGTGCCATATGATGCTGAATTTTCTTTAGTTGCCTTTCTTTTTATTACTCGCGAAGATAATTGCAAGAATTCATTATATGAAGCAATAGATACAATTGTATATAGATTATCATTTAACAATAAAGAACCAGAACTAACAACCTTTGAATCATGAAACAAAACTAAAAATTCTATTTCCAAATGAACAAGAAAAACCAAATTTGTCCAAAGTAGAAATTGAAATCAAATTTCGTCGAAAAGACGAAACAATAAATGTTTCATTAAGATCCAAATAAATTCCAGTCTTTAACAATAATCTAAACTTTCGAATTTTTTGTACTTCAACCGTCTTGCCGTCTCCCACATAGATGTATCTTTCACCATCGATTGGGTTTCGGCAACTCAGGCAACCTTGCAAAGACACACTGATGTGAGTGGTTGCACCAGAATCTATCCATCATGTGTGTCTAGGCACTGAAACTAAATTATCCTCAGAACAAACCAAACTAAGAAGCATACCTTTCTTAGCACGCCAAGCGTGGTAATTGTTGCATTGCTTCTTCTTGTGATTAGGATTTCCACAAAAGAAACAACCCTTATTTTCAACATCGGTTGATTTATCCTTTTGTTGTTTCTTTTGAGAATCCTTATCTGCAGCTTCTTTCTTTTGTGGCCTTTTCCTTTTAGATTTTGAAGTAAAGGCAAGATGAGCACTTTCAGTCTTTTCTAGCTTCAACCTTTCCTCTTCCTGTACACAGTGTGAGATGAGCTCATTCAGAGACCATGTCTCTTTCTGACAATTATAGCTCATTCAGATATCAAAACCAAGTACACAATTAGATCCTCAGAAATTTCAAGGTTCAGTGTCTTTAGTTTTGAAGCTAGATGAGACATTTCCATTATGTACTCCCTGATATTACCATTACCTTTATATCTCATTGAAATTAAGGTTGTCAAAATTGTACCAACTTCAGCCTTTTCATTTTTGACAAACCTTTTTTTAATATCCGTAAGGAAAGCTTCAGCTGTAGTTATGTCATCAGACATTGTATCCCTGAATGCTTCAGGAATGGCCCTTTTATAATCACCATACACATGCGATTTGATCTCTCCCACCTTTCAAACTCCCTCTTTTGATTAGAGGTACTCAAATCAGTAACTGGTGTGGGAGAGTCAACCCTTAACGCAAGGTCGAGATCCATAACTCCTAAAACAATCGAAATATTTTCTTTCGATTCTTAAAATTTGAGTCATTCAATAAATAATTAAATTGATGTTGAAAGTACTATTAACAAGATAAGTTAAACAGAAAGAGAACAACAAAATAAACTTAATAATCTCACAAACTTTAATTCTGAAAACCAATAATAATAAGTTTAATTTAGTAACATCCCATTACAAGATGTCGGTTTTCCATTAATATTCCATCTTTGGATGAGAATACTAACTTCTTAGTGACAACTTGTTGTATTAATCTAACATTGATAATAAAATAACATGTCGATTATAAAACCTTCCTTTGGTCCGATTAAATAATCACATGTAATCCTTATAATTATCACACGTTTATCACCACCCGAAAAAATTCACACAATTATATTATTAAAGACCTTCTTTTGAGCCGATCGATAATAATATAATTTATATGAATCATCCTTTTATACTGTTAATAATTTAATTTCAACAAAAGAGGTCACTTTGGAGACATATTGTATCAATTAAATTACCTTCAGTATATATAAAACCATACTATAATTAAACTTAAATTATTCCGAATTTTCTATTTTACAATAACATTAAAATTATTGTAATACGAGGGCAATGAAAAAAAACATAATTTACAACACCATATTTCTCAAACCTTAAAAGAGATTAATTTCATAAAATATCTCCATAAAAAATGGACGATTAAACCATAATCCAAAAACGAGCTTAATAATCTTAGGCAAATCATATTTATTGTATCCGTACAATAAATTGATTCCAACACCAAAAAAAACTAAATTTCCTAAAAAAATAGGAAACATGGACCAAAATAATAATATAACTAATTTAAGACCTTTAAAAAAAACTGAATTTCAATAAGCATTACCGAAATTAAAAAAAATGAACCCAAACTTTCAGATTGCAAAGACAGAAAACAAAATCGAAAACTTGGGCACAAATAAGGCGGCGGAAGATCATCAAATAAATACTGATATTATGAAATCTTGATATTCCAATCAAACAAAAAAATTGTCCTAAAAACTCAACCTCAACATAAGAAGCGACTGATACCATTTGATGGGACAAATAAATGGTGAATACCATTACTAACAAATAGGATCGATTATGTTGAATTAGAAGAACAAACTGAAAAGACAAAACAGAAGAATACCTGATTCCATAGCACGGTAGATAATCTTGAAAATGAGAGAGTATGGATCTTCTAGATTAACACGTATTCCCTAAAGTGATACCCTTAATGTTATCACTCTTGATTCTTTCTGATAATGGGATGTCAGGAGAAAAGGAATATGTATAACCTAGGGAACATAACTGCTATATATATAATAACTTGTAACTAGTATTCAGCCCATCATAGAACCCAGTCATAAAATGAGTCTCTACACATTTAAGGCCCACAGCCTATTGATACATTTAAGCCCAAACTCTTTAACTTTAATTAGATCACTTTAATTAGGGCATAAAGACAGTCTTAATTAATTATAATGACATATAAATATTTACATATAAGCCCAACATTGGACTTTGGTCCAACATTTATCACTAACTAGAACAAACTATATCAAACTTCACTTTTTAATATAAAAATTGACATGTAACAGTAATTAGAGTATAAAGTTTTGAAATGTTTAAATGCAAAACCTTATGTTAGGTTTAGAAATGAGAACTTTATTTGAAAATCTAGAATTGTCTTAAATTTAGTGTTTAACAAATTAATAAAAACTAAATTTGGATTTGTATCAATTCCATCATTGTATTAAAGTTAGTTAAAATTAAGAATTTGAGAATGACTTTCCTCACTTTGTCATTCTGAAATTCTACATTTATGTTTTCATAATTGAAATTAATAATTGAAAATGAATTACTTATTCCCGAACATAATCTTAAGCAGTTCGCAATTACATCTTAAAAGCATGATTTTTAGAGGTGTTCATTCGGGTGATCGGGTCGGTTTCGGACGAGTGTCTTTCGGTTCGGTTGTATTTCGGATCGGCTATTTTTCAGTTGCGTGTTACGACGGGTCGCACTCGGGTCCGGTCGGTTAGTCGCGGTTCGGTTGAAGATCGGTTATTCGAGCTATCGGGTTAGCATCGATTCGGTGTCTATTGAAGTTCGTGTCGAGTGTTAATCGGTGTCAATTACGTTGTTAGTCATTTTTTAAATGATGACAAGATTTCCTTTACTTAAAGTAAAAATAGTTAAAATGTAAATCAACTAGTGATCATTATTACTTTGTTACTTTTACTTGTTTAACCGGAAATTAGAATTATAAAGTTCTATCAATTTTCATCTAATACGGTTATATACATTGACCATTGATTATTAACTCTAAATATATGAAACCATGTATTTATAAAATTTAATTTATTAAAATAACTATCACTTTATTAGATTAAATAATAAGATGATTGAATATGAGTCTATCATACTTCTATGTTAAAAATTGGTTCAGGTTTAAAGCAATTCGATCTAAAATTTATTCGGGTTTAGTCGGTTTTTGCCGGATCGAGTTCGGTTTCGAGCATGATTCGGGCCGGATATGACTCGGGTCGGTCATTTTTGGTTCGGGTAATCTCGGTTAACGGTTATGTGTCGGTTACAAAAATCGGTTACAGTTCGGGTTCAACTTTCTCATTTTCAGTTGTCAATCGGTTCGGGTACAACTTCGATTCGGGTATTGTCGGTTCGATAAGCCTTAAAAAGAAACACATTTTCGAGTCGGTTTACTTTCGGTTTCAGGTCGGATTTTCGGGTCGGGTCACTTTTGAACAGCTCTAATGATTTTGACCAATTAAGGGCTTTTAAGTCACTGCCGCATAAAAATTAGACAAATTTTTTTTTATCTTTTTCATGTAAAACTTGATAAACAACACTACATGTGTTAGTTCGAAAATGGTTAAACTTGAAAAATCTTGAGTTGATATATCTTGAGTTGATTTGACATTATGTCATAACAGCTCTTTTAAAAACTGTTTAAGATCTTTAAAGTCACTAACTTGCAAAAATTAAATCAAATTTAATTTATTTAATATAAAACTTAGCAAGCAACACTAATTAGTACATAATTTTATTTATTATTGTTTAGTTTATTGGAAAAAAAAACTTGAGTAGGTTTGAAATTACGTTAGAATAACTTATTATTGACCTTCTTACAGGTTGTAAGCCAATATGACCATAATAATGTGTCGAAGAACTGAGATAAAAGGTTCAAACGTTGTTTTGGTGCACTTTAACGAGCACCCTAGCAGTGGCGGATCTAGAGTTTAGAGTTTCATGGGGCACCAACGAATGAATGAAATTAGCTAATGTGAGCAACATATAGTATTTTTGTGAAACAATCTCTTAAACCAGAAAATAATTTTAATAGCAAGCAATTCCCAATAAAATAGAGAAGAGGGTGCTGGGAGGGTACTCAACCAATCACTTGAGATTCATATTGATCTATTGAAAAAGTCAACTATGTTATTTTGTTATTCAGTCAATTTGAATCTTGACTTCACCTAAAACATAGCATTCATAAAATGAATTAAATAAGACTTGCGACTTTAGATTTGCATTCTAGCTTCACAGTAATTCACGTGAGATTCTAACCAAATACCTAAAAACATAATCTGCAACTCCCACTTCTTATTTCTAAAAACTCCATTCTCTTCGGTGAATCTGTGTACTTGGTGTGCTATCTAGTTCATATAGCCTGAATAAACATAAGGTTTCGAGATACAGTGGATTCCCGATTCTAAGTTCAATCAAATTTAAATGGCATTGTTATCAGATATCAAAAAACACTTATATGCAATCGGAATCAAGATTAAAACAACAAGATTAAGAATTTAAAATTGTGATTAAAGATCATAACATAAAAATTAAGATTAACAGTGAAAACACCTACAAAATCAAAATTTTGAACATAGAGGTTAATTTTAAGATTAGAACAAAAAAAATGTCAAAAAAAATCGCACGGAAGACCCGTACATAGATCCGCCCCTGCACCCTAGTAAATCGATCTTTGAGATTAAAGGTTCAAATGTTGCTTTGGTGCACTTTAATTTTTCATATTAGTTTGTAACATTCATTTTGCACCCTAAATCTGTATCATTTTTATAATTAGTTGGTTCTATTCATTTTGCACCCTAATTTTTCTTTTTGGCAATAGTTTTATTTCTTTCTTTTAATTTCAATTAATCTCGTCATCAACCTTATTATCTTTCTTTATCTGAACCACTCATTTTTATCATCCATTTGTTTTTTGTCTAATATTCTCTAACTTAATTAATTCCCCTTTTCTACCAAATTTCATTCAATAAAATTAAGGTGTTCTAATAAAAACGAAGGGAGTATTTCATAACAGTTATATGTGGACATTCCTTATTGACATTATGTCTCCTAAACCCACAGTAAAATCATGTGGAAAAACATCATATTGAATTATAAAATGTGTTATTAAGAAATATTGCATCAGATAATTTAAGTAGACATTTAGAATAAATAAATATATGTATATAATTCATATATAGATTACATGTGTGTACATCAAATTTAAACTTGTATGTTTCTGTAATCGGTTTATATAATTAATAACTATCATTAGGCATTTTATGCTAGACATAAACATGCAAATCAATCAACTACATAATTTGTTTGTTCCCATTATTATCGATGGAGAGAAACGAGCAAGAAGTTTATCTTCACATAGTTTAAGAGCTTCATGATGTGGTAGTGTGACCATTACTATTCGACTTAATTTTCCTTCACTAGGATGAGATGGTAGCACCATAACTTTACCCTTTACAACACCGGATGATACATTGTAATACCCTATTCTTATTGGCTCATACCCTTCCATAAAAACAGCTGAGTACGGATCGACATTCTCGAGATTTGAAATGACTAAATTACCCATATCGAGGGAAGAAATTGGGGATAAACTTTTGTAATTATTCAACCATTCAATCAAATCAATTGTTTCTTGTTTGTTCACCTTGGCAATTTCGTCTCCTATTACCTTATTTGCATGTGGGATATCACCCAATTGAACGTAGTCCCCATTACATTTGGTGTAAATCATGCAATTACCAAAGTAACCTCTATCCAACCCTAACTTGCTTCGCACGTCTAATCCTAGGGATATATGAATGAGTCCATTCGTCTCGCCTTTCACCTTGCTAATACTAGCCCAAAATAATGCCGCAAGAGCCACAAAAGGCGAACTATCGGGCCTATGATTAGTTGGGCCTTTCAAGTGGGCTAAATTGATGCAAGCTTGGACCATAGGATGTGTAAATTGAAAGGCAATGGTTTCAGATTTTTGGGTCATGAATGGACTTTGGCCTTCAAGTAGGGTTTTGTAATGGTTAATTAAATGGTTTTTGGGATAGGTATGGGCCTTTTGATAGCCCAAAGTGTTTTTAGGTAATGGATGGAAAAAAGGTGGAATTGAAATGCTTCCCATAAGCAGTTTATCAGTAATGGCCTTAATTAGGTTGGTTGCACTAAATGGGTCACTTAAAAGGTGCGAGCAACTTAAGCCTATGGCCAGCCCACCTTCTTCAAATTCTGTAACCTGCATCAACATTACACAAATTATCAGGAAAAAACTATTTTATAATGAGATCAAACATACACCAACCATTCTGTTGAGAAATCATCTTTTTGATAAACGTTCCTTAAGCCCAATCCATTAAAACTGAATGTCTACTCTTACTCTTTATTTTCCTTTATGGGCCGACCCAATTATAGATGATCTCTCAAAAAGACCATCTCTCACAAGAATTTAAGAATACACATAGGCCAAACTCCTTTTCAAATGTGACTTAACATATACAAATAAGCTGAACCCTGCCACCAGATTAGGGATAGAAGTCTAGAACAACGAAGAAGTATAAGGAGGAGGAGGAAGTGAGTGTATCAGCTAATAGGTAACTATATAAACCTATTAAAATGCGGTAAGAGGTGTTGTTAGTATATTATTCAAAAATTATCAATAATAAGAATTATTCACAGCAACAAGACAATAGGTGGGATTATTCACGACAGGTTTTCCTAAAAAACATTTGTACTTACCATAATATAAAGAGTGGGAGAATAATAAGGGATATGATGCCAATCCTCCCAATGCATGAGTTTCATCTGTTTATGATGATCAAGATTATGTAACCAAGTGTGAACACTACCTTTAGCTATAGCTTCAATGAATCTTAATCCAGCATCATTACACTCAATCATCCATTTCCCATCTTCATCCATCTTCAATCTACCAGCTACAATTGGGAAATATGACATAACATCAGCAAGTGCTATCCTCAATACATTCGTTAATTCCCCGATTGGTAAAGCCCCCTTTGGAATGTTGTAGTAATAAACCATTTGTAAGTAATGCTTTTCCATCACAAGATCAAGGCTAGATAATGCTATTTTCTTCCCTGCTTCAATCGGCTTGTTGGGTAACACTGTTCTTTTCCCATAATATGTGAATTCTTCCATCACTATTTTGTGCTTTATCTATTATTATTTTTAATATTGTTATTTATAGAGGAGTATACCTAAGTCTAAGGATGAATAAAAGTGTGACACGTCACAACTTAATGACAAAAAAAATTCAAAATATTATTTATGATTTAGCTCACGTTGTTAACCTTAGGCAAAATAATTGATATAAGTTGTTTTTTTTTGTATGATCGATTTTGGTCTTTATTAAGTATTTGAAAAAAATAATAGAGACGAATTTCTTGTATAATTATCATTATAAGTGTAGACGTGTCATATAAAACTTAAATGATAATATTAGGATAAACAATGCCAATGTCAAATTTGTCATTAGTTCATACTTATTGAAATAAATTGTTTCCTTCAAAATTCATCATTTGTCTCCTCTCTCAAACATGGTTTTTTCCTAAGAACATCCACTATAGAATAATGGATTTCTTTAAAATAAGGCCCCTGTGTATATTGGTTTTTGGGCGACGGTACAGTTTGCCTACCCTAAAACGGTCTTTATTATAATCAATTTAACACTTAATATTCTTTAATGTTTTTCTATTATTTTACAAAACGTCCGAAAAAATTTACAATGACACTGAAAACCAAATATCAAACTCCTTTTATGTTGGATATGCATAATTTGCATGATTAAACAATTTCAATTCTGTTTTAGGCATATAATTCATGGTTGGTGTTTCTTTTGTTATTTGTTAGTATATTTATTATTAGATTGAATAAAATATTATGAAAGTGTTTGGTTAAAATAACATAGCAATGATCATGAACATTATATGTTAAGCTGCATTACCTCCATCCGCTTGGAAATAACTATTATTATACAAACTATATAAATTTAATTTGTATTAATTAACGGCAAGGTCGTCGATATTACACTACAAATAAACAGCAGTATTCCAACTAACAGGAACAATTTGAATTCAGTGGTATACTGTTTAAATTCCGACTTTTTCTAATAGTTGGAGTAAATGTAGTCGGTAAAATAATTTAGTCATTTTTTTAGTCGGAATTCCGACTAACAAAATGTTAGTAGGTATTCAATTCGGTTGCAATTCTAATTATCTTGATTAGTAGGAATGAAAACAATGACGTATTAGAGATCGAACGATGTGTTACAACCTCTAATACCACTAAGATCGAAAATGTGAAGTCTTGTGTGAAACAAATTACGCAAATTATAAACTCGATGTTTATAAGAGATAAAAATGCAATAATAAATGACACAAAATATATACGAGGTTCACCCAAATTTGGTTACGTCCTCCGGTGTAGTAACTCTTATATTATAACAATTGAGAATTAAAATTAGAGAAGAGATGAGGCTAAGTGTTTGGCTTGGGATATTTTGTGGGATTGATTTCAAGCTTGCTAATGAGACCTCTATTTATAGCACTATGCATATTGGATGATAAATGTACACATAAAGCACTCTTAATGCGGAGAATTAATCTTCATGTAACATCCCATAGCAAATGAAACGACAGAAAACAGGATCCAAGGCCACTGACTGAACCGCTCGTTCGAGCCATAGGGCTGCTCGTTCGAGCGGGTGCTGCTGGGGGGGTTCTGACTTAATGCTTGAGCTAGGCTCGTTCGAGCTACATATTGCTCGTTCGAGCATGTCACTTCAGAGGCTTCTGTTTGCTTTCATTTGTACAGCACGTGCAAGTCATGAACATACTTAGTTGCCCCATTAATTAGCATCTTTGATAGACCATCAAACTCTTGGATTACCTCATTCAATCCCTTCATTTCTTCATGAGTTTAAACACCATCATAATAATACTCATTAAGTCATACATTCATCACATGCATTAACCACCACTTTAATCCCTCCATAGGATTCCACACACTAATTCACAAGATTAATTTGGTGCACTCAAGTCACACCAATAAATCATAACAATCTCCACCTTGACTTGAGTTCACCCAAGTCAATGGAATTCTCTAATTCACTCTTACATAATATAACCACTTACACAAATACATATTCAAATAAAAACATAAAACAACACATGTGCTTAAACATTACACATGCTCAAAATGCCCACAAAGGGCTCCAAAAGAGTATGAATCAATTACCAATCAAGTCCATATATCCCATGGACTCATTGGGGTATGTTGGAATTATTCTCGGGTCTTCGTTGTCTAAAGAAGTAACGTGATCATCATTTTCATGCTTGGTTGAAGTAGTGGACACAAGCCGAACTAGTTAAGGTTGAACCCACAAGCATATACAAGCTATCTTTTATGGATCCTTTCATGATCAAATTAGGACCCTTGCCAACCTTCAAAACTCCACCTTCACCAATGCATGTATAACCTTCTTTATCCAAAATACTAAGGGAAATTAAGTTCTTACTCATACCTGGAACATGAAGGACTCCGGTCAATGTTCTTACAACACCATCAAACATGACAAATTTAACATCTCCAATACCAATTATCGGACAACAAGCCTCATTGCCCATAGTGACTTTTCTTCCATCAACCTTTTGATAAGTTGAGAAGAAATTTGAGTTAAAAGTCATGTGTCTTGAACATCCCGAATCCAAAATCCATGAGTCACCACCCTTGTATTCATTGGTAACAACGAGAGCACCAACATCATATAACTCACCTTCAACATAGCTAGCTTCGGCGGAGATAGCTTTATTGGACTTGCTTTCATTGGATTGTTTGGATTTTAATTTCCAACAATCTTTCTTGAGGTGGCCTTTCTTCTTACAAAAGTTGCAAGTCATGCCCCTTTTGTTCCTACCCGACTCCTTCACAAACAACGCATCATTGGGATCTTTGGACTCCTTTTGAGCGAATTGAGAATCAATAAGGTCCTTTTGTGTTAAGGCCTTTCTAACATCCTCGCTGCTCAATGTGTCTCTTCCATATAATAAGGTTTCCCTAAAGTGCTTAAATGAAGGTGGTAGTGAAACCAACAATAAGATGGCCAAGTCCTCATCATCCACTTTTACATCAATATTTTGCAAATCCATAAGTATTGAGTAAAATTCATCAAGGTGCGGTTTCATCGGCTTTCCTTCTTGCAATCGGAGATCATACAAACGACTCTTTAATAAAAGTCGATTGGTAACACTCTTTTCCATATAGAGTGATTCCAATTTATCCCATATGCCTTTAGAAGTTTCCTCCTTTACAACTTCTCTCAAAACTTCATTAGAGAGACAAAGTTGTATGGCGGAAAGAGCCTTCGCATCCATTTCTTCCCATCTCGCCTCACTTGTGCCTTCGGGCATCTTCTCTATACCACCAAGTGCTTTATGCACTCCATTTTGTATCAAAATTGCTTTCATTTTGACTTGCCATAAGCCAAAGTTCACGCTCCTATCAAATTTTTCAATATCGAGTTTCATAGTTGCCATGTTACACCAATACGACCTCTACACGACGATAATAACGACTTGGCTCTGATACCAATTAAAAACGATGACGTATTAGAGATCGAACGATGTGTTACAACCTCTAATACCACCAAGATCGAAAATGTGAAGTCTTGTGTGAAACAAATTACGCAAACTATAAACTCGATGTTTGTAAGAGATAAAAATGCAATAATAAACGACACAAAATATATACGAGGTTCACCCAAATTTGGCTACGTCCTCCGGTTTAGTAACTCTTATATTATAACAATTGAGAATTACAATTAGAGAAGAGATGAGGCTAAGTGTTTGGCTTGGGGTATTTTGTGGGATTGATTTCAAGCTTGCTAATGAGACCTCTATTTATAGCACTATGCATATTGGATGATAAATGTACACATAAAGCACTCTTAATGCAGAGAATTAATCTTCAAGTAACATCCCGTAGCAAATGAAACGACAGAAAACAGGATCCAAGGCCACTGACTGAACCGCTCGTTCGAGCCATAGGGCTGCTCGTTCGAGCGGGTGCTGCTGGGGGGCTTCTGACTTGTTTCTTGAGCTAGGCTCGTTCGAGCTACATATTGCTCGTTCGAGCATGTCACTTCAGAGGCTTCTGTTTGCTTTCATTTGTACAGCACGTGCAAGTCATGAACATACTTAGTTGCCCCGTTAATTAGCATCTTTGATAGACCATCAAACTCTTGGATTACCTCATTCAATCCCTTCATTTCTTCATGAGTTTAAACACCATCATAATAATACTCATTAAGTCATACATTCATCACATGCTTTAACCACCACTTTAATCCCTCCATAGGATTCCACACACTAATTCACAAGATTAATTTGGTGCACTCAAGTCACACCAATAAATCATAACAAGGAATTTGGTCGAAAGTCTGACTGTTTTCCTACTAAGTTTCACTCGAAAATTTTAACTAATTATTAGTAGTTAAACAGTCGGAAAAATAAAATATTCACAAAATCACCTGAATTTCTAAAATCTAGCCATTCAAATACTATTTTTTCCGATTGAGTTCTGACTAAATTTTCAATGAAAAACAATCAGTGGGAAGTGAATTGAGTATCTTTCGACTGTAACAGTTAGTCGGAAATCGATCGGTAGACTTAATCAACGTTTGTATTGTTTTTTATTATGTTATTATTATAAAATATGATAAGTGCAATTATTTGCACTTATCAGTGTCATTTTTATGCTCCGTTTAGGTCGTTTTAGTAGGTTTTAGGTAGTGTCTTTAGTGTTTTATGATAATTTTGTCTCAAGGGGTTCATCGTTGTATTTTATATGACTTTGAGTCAAAGTTGGAGATTTACTAGGTTTTGGAGTAATAAGAGGGTGAAGGCTTGGAGAAATGGCCTAAGAAACCTTTACGAGGTGAAGAAATCATGCCAAGAACAACTCCCGATGAAGAAGCAGCGAAGAAACAAAGCATTGTGCAGATCAGAGGCCAAGTGCGAGTCGTCACCCCTATGTGACGCTCGTCGCCTTCATCAGCATTGCAAAGAAACTTCCAAGGACTAAGCGAGTCGTCGCTTACCATGTGACGATCGTCGCTCAAAATCAAAGGACTTAACATTTTTCCAGTGGAAAAGCGACGAGTCGTCGCTCCTTGAGCGACGCTCGTCGCTCGATCGATGAGGTAAATCAGATTTTGGCAGAGATTATGCGACGAGTCGTCGCCCATGAAGTGATAATCCTCACTTTTCAGTTTTCACCCGGATCTTGGCGGTTTCTTTTTAATTTCTGGAGCCACTATATATAGTGGCGGTTACCATTCTTGTATTTTCTGTCTTAGAACCAATTTATTTCTGTTTTTCTTTTAGTTTTCTCTCAATTTTCTAGCTTTTTCTTTATTGTAATTTCAATTCCAGTATCGTAATTTCGGATTTTTGAAGCTTTTCTTGAAGAACCATTGTGGCATTTGGATTTCGTATTTCTGGTTTATGTTATCTTCCGGATTTGTAAGTTTTCTTGCGTTATCATTTTGTTCTTCGTTTTTGTTCATCAATTGTTATATGTTTTTCATGATGATGATTAGTGAGTAGTTTTCTTATCTAGGGTTAGCGTAAATTCCCTAAGTCGGAGCATGGATTGATATTTTATTGATTGATTGTGTGCGATTTGAGCTTATGATTGAACTTATGCTTAATTAAACTTGATTCAAACATCTTTATTAACCTTTTCAATAAAATGGAAGTTTGAGATTAGGATTGATTTAGGATTGAGATATATTTAAGTTAAATTCCTTTTAGTATTAACCAATAGAACAGAAGTTTGAGGATTAATACTAGTTGGCCTTAAATCGATATTATTCAATAGAGTGGAAGCTTGAGATTAATTAGATCCTGTTCGATTATGTTAATGGCCCAATTTCATACAATCATAAGAGTGATTGAATTCCATGTTAGAATTAGGCGATGCCCAACGTCCTAGTGTTTGTCATATCTTGTTTTAACATCGTTTTTATACTTGCTTTAGTTTATTGCATAGTAGGATTAGAATTAAACCCATATTCTTTGTTTAACCCTTGTCTTGTTTATCATAAAACATAAAATTTAGGATTATCTAACCTCCTTATGTTCGACCCGCACTACGCGTACACCGTGCGCTTGCGGTTAGTTATAATTTGACGATCAAGTTTTTGGCGCCATTGTCGGGGAGGCGACCATAATTCTTTTTGTTTTGTTTATTGATTTACTTAGACATTTGCTTGTTGTCCCAAACCTTTGGCCCTTTGTTTCTGAATGCCCAGGCGAACTCGATCTCTTGAGCGTTTCGACCCCGAGATTGAGGCTACCGCCCGTAGACTTAACGTCGAACGACTTAGGAGACTTAGGAGACAACAAGAAGACATGGCCAACAACACTAACCTATCTTTTGTCCAAATGGGTGCGCCTACACTCACCCAAACCTTTATACCTTACATTGTAAAACCTGATTTTGGGACTGAAAACTTCGAACTTAAACCCCACCTCAACCAAATGATTGAAAGGAATCAATTTGGTGGTCACTCTAGTGAAAGCCCGCATGACCATATAGCAGACTTCATAGAAAGATGTGACACCATCAACACTAAAGATTTATCTATGGAGGCGGTGAGGATGCGGCTTTTCCCCTTCAATCTGAAGGATAAAGCCAAGTCTTGGCTAAATTTCGAACCGGCTAATATATACACGACTTGGGAGAGTCTGGCCAATGGCTTTTTAGCCAAGTTTTACCCTCCTAGGAAAACCTCGTAAATTCGAACCCAGTTGTAGACCTTTTAGCAGCATCCTTTTGAATCCTTCTACGAGGCATGGGAGAGGTTTAAGGACCTTCAACTTAGTTGTCCCCACCATGAGATACCCAATTGGTTACTTGCTCAGTCCTTTTATGGAGGACTATTCGAAGAACACAAGTCCTCAATAAAAGCCGCATGTGGCGGTGATATGGATTCTAAGATCCCAGAGAATCTCTTAAAACTCTTCGAGACCATGGCCAAAAATAGCCACTCTAAGGAGGGCGTTTGGGTGGATCCGACAAAAATAGAGGCAGTTCGAAATTGGTCATCACCAAAGAGTGTCACCAAAGTACGAAGTTTCTTAGGATTGGCTAGGTGTTATCGTCGTTTTGTACTCAAAATATGGAGGCATTACTTGTATGGGGCTAAATGTAGAATTTACACTGATCGTGAAAGTCTGAAATACCTTTATATTCAACCCGATTTGAATATGGAGGCATTTGAATTTTCTAAACTGTCTGAATTGGCTGTTTAAGTTTCTGGTTAAGTGTTAAAGCTTTGAGCTATTGGGTTTTTGATGAAATCAATTAAAACTATCAAGTCTTACTAATAATTTAGTGGTATGGAATGGGCTAAGTGTGTAAACACGTTCTAATACATGATTGTTTTGTGTGTGTGTTATTTAGGACCTCGATTCATAAGAGGGTGAAATTCCTGACGTGGTTGAATATCGTTGTTTGCAGCGCTTAAAGGTACACGCTTAGAGCATACTGTTATGTGGTTGTGCAAGTGGTGTTGTTTCATTCTTGGTTATGGCATTGCGAATCACATAAGGATTAGACACTTCAAATAATTTGAAAGAAGTTAAATTTGGAAACTGAGGATTTATGTGTTGGAATCCCAAAAGGGTAAACATTTTTGGATTGGATTATATATATTGTTCTTATGGCAGTTTTGGATCATTACGGTCACCATAGGGGTATGCATACTTTAACCTCTGACGACCCGAACAGGACGGGCAATGTCTTAGGTCGGTGGTTGCCTTAAAATTAGCTCTTCCATATGTATTCCTCCAAAAAGGATTGGATTATTACTTGGACGGCTCGAACAGGACAGTCAATGTTACAAGTTGGGAAATTTTGAAATGAACGTATTAGAGCCTTTGCATGCTAGGATGAACACATTACTTGTATTCCACTTGTTGATTGTGTGTATGCAGTCTCTGACGTGTATTGGAATTGTTCTTTGGAACTTGCTATTTGTTGTTATTCAACGAGTAGCAGGTTGATTGCAGGTGGGGGCTGGAGTAAGGACTCAATTTAGGACCTATACCACAAAGACTGCACTTCTTATGTAATAAAGTTTATGAAAAGAATAATTCCATCTTTGTAACAAAACTTAGTTTGGTTTGTTTGTCATTTCAGTATTTTGCTTAACTCGTCTTAGAGGCCAAAGGGTTCTGGAGTTGTATGCTGGATCTATCGTAGATTGTTTCTATCTTATGTTTTATTTTCTACTTAGTTATATTCCTTATCGATGGAACGTTGACGATCCTGGAAAGGAAGTCTCCTTTAAGTGTCCAGTGTGTGAACCAGAGTCATATTTTCATAAGATTATCCAGGTCACTTGAGCCGGACAGTTACTTTGTGCCTACGAATGGTAATATGCCGACTCCTACAGTTAAATGGTCTTCAATTGAACTTCCTAAAAACTTAGGTGGTTTAGGGGTGGGAAACGTCTTACATAAGAATCTGATTCTCTTGTTCAAATGGTGGTGGAGGTTCTCGGAGAGCGATTGCACGTTATGGAAACGCATTCTCAATTCCATTTATAATATTAAAGGTCTGAAGGCATCGTCGGAATCGTTTGCTGGAATCAAGAGTGGTACTTGGGCACATCTAGTTAACAACGATGCAGATACAAAGAAAATTAGAGATATCGTCGAGGAGGGTCTGCAAGTTAGTGTTGGTGATGGAAGCTCCACTCTTTTCTGGCATGATAAATGGTGCTCCTCTGGACCGTTGAAGGTCTCTTTCCTTGGACTTTTTTCCATCTCCGTACAATGTGATGCGGTAATTAGTCAGATGGGCTTGTGGCATGATGGTGAGTGGGTCTGGAACTTCTGTTGGAGGCGACGTCTGTATGAGTGGGAATCTGCTGATGTTGAAAGATTAACTCTCCTTGTTGAACATTTTACTCCACAACTTGATAAGAAGGATGGTGTTTGTTGGCATGGTCTCGATAGTCACAGGTTGCCCATAAAGGAGATTGTTAACAAACTTTATGAATCTTATACTCCTATTCTTCCCAAGGCAGTCTCTAATTTCATCTGGAAAATCAAGGTCCCTCCTAGAGTCCATCTTGTTATCTGGCTTGCAAACTTGGAGAAGTTAAAAACGGGGGATTCACTTGTGGAAAGGGGTTTGACCGACCCTTTTAACGGGGTTTCCCTTTTTGTGACAATGATGTAGAAACAAATTCTCATATTCTTTTCACCTGTAACTTCTCATGGAGTATTTGGATGAAGGTTCTTGACTGGTGGGGTGTTTCGGGTGTACTCCATAATCGGTGTGCCCCTTTTTCACTTGCTTGGAGGAGTTTGGTGCCGAAACGATGTAGAGGTAAGCTCTGGAACCTTATCTTAGGTTGTGTGATTTGGTCACTTTGGTTTGAGAGAAACAAAGTCAAATTCGAGAATGGAGTGCGTGATGCTAACAAACTGCTATATACCTTGAAGATCCGTGTGGGAATCTGGGCAAGAGAACTGCTTGGTTTGGACTTCTTATCAAACACCGCTTTCGCCAACAATGTTGATGTTGTTTTGGTTTAGTGCTTTTCTTGTGATATTTTGTTGGTCCTTGTGGGGTATGTGTTTGGAGTTTGTATCACCTTTGGAGGTTTTTTCTCTCGATTACTTTGGTGTTGCTTTCTTATACTAGGTCTTTGTTGTAGTATGGTATTTAAGGTGTTTGGTATTTAACTATGGGTGTGTAAGGTGATAGACCGAATTTTTGGTGTTTCTTTTGCATAGTCCACCCCTATGCGCTGTTCTGGGTGGCCTGATTCTTGGTCCTTGGTTCCAATGGCTTTTTCCCCTCATGGGGTTTTTTATGCCGGCGGTGTTGGGGCGCCCAAGTCTCAGTGTTTCTTGTCTCTTTGTTTTATATATTTCCAAATTTTCAAAAAAAAAATGTATATATATACACACACACACACACATATTGGCGGTTCTAGGGTTCAACTTCCTAAGGGCACCAACATATGGATGATACTTTGCGAAAATTTCGACAGAGTTTCATTTGCAAAATGAACAACAAAATATATTTCATTCCTCCAAATGACATGTACAAACACAATAATTTCAAGCTAAGACCAGTCAATTAATCTCATCTTCACCTCAAACAGTGGCAACCCTAAAAATTAAAAAAAATTCAAAAGCTTATAATAAAACAAAGTAACAAAATAACAAACCTACTACAATTGTTCTCGCCTAGTTTTCATATATTGGAATTTTTGTACAATATCATCAATACTAACATTGAAAAACAAATTCTTTTCTAAATTAAGTAACTAAGATATCATTCAACAATTGTTCTCCCATACTATTTCGCACTTTACTTTTAATATGATTCATTCTAGAAAATGTTCATTCAACAGCTGTTGTCGCCACGGAAAGAAGCACGACTAGTTTCAACAGTAAGTAGACATCTACATGTGTTTCATGCTTTCATGTCTCAACTTGTTTTATTGATAGTTCATTAAGAGTCTTCACATCTGGGCACTACGCATCATTTCTCATATCACTGATGAAACTTTTCATTGATTCCTCAAAGAATATCAAATCTTCATTAGGATACTCGTTTGGATAAAATTTTGCAAGTTGAAGCCATTTTTGTATCAAAAGATGAGAATCCTTTAGTAGGATTAAAGTAAGACATACAAATAAGAAAATCTTGGGTTCTCTCTAAATCGATTTTCAAGTTCATGTAACTGTTGATCAATTACACTTAGAAAAACTTCAACTTGATAACGATGGAGATTTCTAACTTGAGGAGCTTTACCACGAACCATCCTCCTTCCACCACTCATATGACTAACAGACAAGTCTCTTTTCATAAGCATTAATGATATCTTTTTGAATGGATGGAGATGTCATTTGACAATTTTTAGGGGCATTATCCAATACAACATCTTCAACATCAAGTCTACCTTTAGCATGCAATTTTAAAAGTTAATATTATCGTAACACTCACTATGATCGTTACTCTTTTTAAAAAATTCCCAAACCATTACTTTTTTAGTGTTCATACCAAGCACTCCCTTAATTGTATATATTAAGTAGTTTATGAATAGGATATTATATTTTTCCCATATGAAATGTGTATGGGATTGAGCCCCATTTGCAAATTGCAACACTGTGCATGTTTGGGGGATCATGCGATGTCCTTGGTAAAATTTGTGATGGGCATGTACAAGTTTGTGATTGTAGGAGAATGAGTTACAAATCATTTTCTATAATCAAAGCCATGCAATAGAGTATTGGTTGTCATTTTGTATCACACCATTTTTATAATCTTCTCCCTCTTCTCAAATTCCATTAGCAATAAGTTGTATTAGTATAGGTTTTTGCTACTCTTCTCCCTTTTGCATCCTCCGAATTCTACAACAACATTTAGTGTTTTATACAAAGTTGAGTTTTTGCCTATATTAAATTGGGAAATTATCAATGGTGTCCACGGCTTTTTCTTTTCAATGGTACCCCTAACGTTTTGAGGTAATTACAACCGTATCATTTTTATGTTTTTTCCATTAAGTATCCGTTAAGTTTTCAAAATTAACCTAACTACGGTTAAAATCTTCTTCTTCCCTTTTCCCTTTTCCTCTGTTTTTTCTGTATTTCCATCCAATATTCAATCTTTTTTCTTCAAAAGGAACCCATAAATCTTTTTTCTTCAAAAGGAACCCATAAATCTTTTTTCTTCAAATTTCACTTCAATCTTTTTCCAATTGCTGCATTTTCTCATTTATCAAAATGGATAATACCCAGAAACATTAATGAAAGAACTAATCTTTAACAGAAAAATCAAATATTAAAACAAACATTATCGTAAAGATTTGATCAAATTTCATCTAATTTCAATCAAATTTCACCAAAATTTCAAACAAGAGAAACACGCAGCATTTGGAGACTCCATTTTCCCTATAATTTCTTCCCACCATTTTCAATTTTCACTTCTTGGGTATCATTAATTTCATCAAATTTCAATCAAAGTTCATTTCTTTCACCAAATTTGATTCGATGTGATCTGGATTTAATCTCAAATTAATGGATTCTAACTCAGTCAAAGTCTTAGATCAAACAGTGCATTTTTAAAAGGCAATTTTGAGCAGCTAAATGTGTCATTTGAAGATTCTTCAGCAGCTGCGATCATTGTTGAAAATATTGAAGTTGTAATGTTTATTACTACTTCAATTGTTTTTATTATTGGTTGTCCTTTCTTACTCCTTTGGAAGAAATCTAATGGTGGGAGAGTTTCTAAAGTTGTTGCATCAAACTAGATGGCAATGTTTGTTTTGGACTGTATGCAGCCCATTTCTATATTCACATTATCAAATAAGCATGAAATTTATGGGATTATTTAAGAGTTAGATCGCTATTGGATAATAAAAATTTGGGTTTTTTTTCAACTTTGCAATTTTGAAGTGATATTATGAAAAAGAGAAGTTGTAGTGAAGTTAATTTTGGATGAAAATACAGAAAAAGCATAGGAAAAGGGAAAAGGGAAGAAAAAGAAGAAGATTCTAACCCTAGTTTTTGGTTAATTTCGAAAACTTAACGGATACTTAACGGAAAAAACATAAAAAAGGTCACGGTTGTAATTACTTCAAAACGTTAGGGGTACCATTGAAAAAAAAAGTCGTGGACACCATTGATAATAACCCATACCTCAGGGGCACCATTGATAATTTTCCTATCAAATTTGATCAGTTTGGAACTCTAATTCCTTGAGTTTCAAATAACATTTTGTTGAATCTGAATTGTGTATAATTGATTAGTGATTTCCAAATGAAATCAAATTTTTGCAGATCCATCTCTAATTCTACTCAGTCAAAACAAATTGCATATGGAATAAATCTCTATTATATATGGAAATTCTACATGGTAAGCATCATATTAAGGAAAACGTCTGTGGTAACTAATCTTATTTTCTTTTCTACATGGTAAGCACCAACTATTTTAAAACTAAATGTCGTAACTATATGGGTTAAAAAACGTTAAGTGGCCGTTAATGGGTGAAATTACCATATTGCTTCTGTTTAATTCTAATAAAAGGAAGCTCCATCTTCCTCTTCATTTCACACATTTCCCTTTAATAGCCATTGAAGCTCCATCTTCCAAGCTCATTAAAATTGTGATTTGTACGTAGAAATTTGAATCTGAGGTAATAGCCGACTTATTGAGAGTTTGTAATTTGAAGCAGAAACCTTGTAAAGATAAAGATGTAATAGAGGAAGTAAAGAAAACCCATGAAGTAATCAAGTAGGATTTGATTGCAATTGGTCTTGATTCATGAATTTGGTTAGTCTTGAAGTATTGATAAACTAGTTCACCCCTAAAGAAGTATTGATAAACTAGTTCACCCCTAAAGAATCAGCCGAAACCATTACTCAAAATGAACGAAAGAAAAAGGTTTTTGTGTAATTGGAATTAACACCGCTTTTCGTGGTAGGAAACGCTGTGATTTAGTGAGGGCGACATGGATGCCCCTTGGTAATGGGTTTGTTACTGTTACATTCGACTTGGTTTGAAAAATAATAATAATAATAATAATAATAATAATAATAATAATAATAATAATAAAATATGGACAACCCATTGAAGAAGAATGAAGCAGCATCTCGAAATTGGGCTTCAATTGTTAATGGGGTAAGCAACAATAGTGGTCATTGCAAGATTGAAGATGGAAGCAGCCTTAATATTGTCCAGAATACATCTATGGATGGCTTTGGTATTGCTTGAAACAATTGTGAAGAACCGTGAGGAATTCAGTATGGATGCAAAGAAGATGAGTATGGATGCAAAGGAAGATGGGTATGGATGCAAAGGAAGAAGATGGGTATGGATGCAATCATGCAAAGGAAGAAGATGATGATAAAGAATTAAACAAATGCAATATTGTAATTTCACAAGTTAACGGCCATTCAAATATTTTTTAGTCCAAGGAAGGAGTTTTAAAACGTTTTTTAGCATCTCAAAAATAGAATTTTAAGATTTTATGATCCACATTTGAATATTAAGCACCTATTAATTTTAAGAGTAGTGATTTTAACCTTTAAGAGTAGAACTCAAGTAATTTAACTCAAAAATTTGAGTTAAATTACTTATTTCTACTCTTAAAGCCAAAAGGTTTTCAACATTTGTGTCAAAATCCAACCATAATTTGGAATAAATTGTAGTCATGGTATTTCTAATCAAATATATTCCATTTGGTCTTGCACGCTTGTTGACATATCATTTGATTTTTTTAATTGTATTTGGTTAAAAAGTTTAAAAAGTTGATATTAATAAAAACATTATTAAGACAAATCAAATAAGGTTTTATTTGATTATGTTTTAGCTTATATAGAGATTTGTATAAAAAGAAAAATAAATTTTAGACCCTATACAATATAATTCACATTAAAAATTATAATCAGTGTTAAAAAGTTTTAATATCAACAAAAAATAATTACAATATATAAAAATCAGTTTTAATTTGTACTCCCTCCTATGCAGCTCAAATGTCCTATTTGACTTTTCACGGTTTTTAAGGTGAGTCAAAATGGGACCCTTTGAGTAGGAGAGAGAGTGATATAATGGGTTTTTAATGAAAAGATTAGGGATTTAATGATTTCCTCCATTTTTGAATATTTTTGGTGTAATAAGTAAATGTTCAATATTTTTGTCCTTCAAAAGTGGATAAATATTTTTATAATAGCCGAAAATTACATAGTTCGAGATAGTTACTTAAATTAGAGTACATTACATAAGTGGAAAAATAAAATTACATAGAGAAAACTACTTAATCTCGTCAAGCCTCCTTAAATCTTCAACGGCCTCGGTGTAGTTCAAATCTTTCTTGATCATGTGGGTGCGGATTTTTTTCCGATCGTCGACTTCAGATTGTCCACGTTATAAAAAAAACGATGCGTTAAATTTCTCAAAAATGCCACCGTATGTTAAACAACCAAAATTTCATTATTTTAAAAAAAAAACCCATCATCATTGTACAATCCCATTAAAAACCAAAAAAACCAATTTCATTGTCCAAAAAAAACTAATCAGAAAGCACAGATGGCTGGAACAGAAAGGGAGCCAAAAACCAAAATTAATTGTCAAATGAAATGAATGGCGCCAATATCAAATGCTGAAAAGAACAGAAGGGAGCCAAAATGAATGGCGCCAATAGTCAACATATTTCACCAACAAACAGCATTAAATACACCAACAACAAACAGCATTTAATACACCAAAAAAAACGCAAAAATGGCCCGGTCAACAAAAAACACAAATCATGCAACGTTTGTTGAGCAAATTAAACAAAAAGGGAAAACCGATGGTAGGTACAATTAACGAGCTTGCAACTGAGTACTAAGTAAGCAGGAAGACAATCACAAGACTTTGGCAGGAGGTTCAAAAACAAATGGAGAACAACAACACAGCAATTAACTTGAACAACAAGCGGGTTGGGAGACAAGCACCAAACAAAATCCAATTTAATGATGAGAGATTCAAGTCAATCAAGTTTGAGCTTAAGGGAACTCAACACTCTGTAGCAAACCAAATGGAAGTGTCACAGTCAACTGTGTGTAGGTGGAAGAAGGATAGGATAATTAGAAAGCACACAAACGCAATCAAACCAACTCTCAATGACAACAACAAATTACACAGGTTAAGCTTTGCACTATCTAAGTTGCAATACAATGAAAACAATGATTCATTCCAATTTAAACCACACACAAACATTGTTCACATTGATGAAAAGCACTTTTATTTAACACGAGAATCACAGACCTATTACCTAGCACCAGGTGAGATTGAACCACATCGGGAATGTCAATCAAAAAGATTCATCCCAAAGATTATGTTCATGTGTGCAGTTGCAAACCCTATTTATTTATCTAATGGTGATGTATTTTTTGATGGAAAGATAGGAATATGACCTTTTATTACTCAAGAACCTGCGAAAAGAAGTTCAAAGAACAGAAAGAGGGGGAATTGGAGACCAAACCAGTGCAATCAATCACTAAAGAGCACATGAGAGATATGCTTATCACTAATGTCCTACCCACAATAAGAGCAAAGTGGCCACACGGAATGCCGAAGCACATTTTTATCCAACAAGATAATGCAAAGCCACACATAGCACACAATGATAGTGAATTCATGGAGGAAGCAATGAAAGACGATTTTTTTATACAACTTGTACAACAACCACCCAATTCACCTGACATGAATGTACTAGACCTAGGTTTTTTTAGGTCAATCCATGCTTTGCAATATCAAACCGCAGCCTATAATGTACCCCAATTACTAAGTGTTGTGAACAATGCATTTGAAAATTTAAGTCACAAGTGTTTGCGATTTGTCTTCATTACACTGCAAGCTTGCATGATTGAAACAATGAAAAAACAAGGGGGTATAGATTATCATATCCCACACATGAATAAGACAAAGGCTGCTAGGGAGGGCACATTGCCAAACAACCTCAGTGTAGACAAACAGTTAGTGTTGGACTCTTTGCATCATTTGTTCACAAGAATAAGTCCACAAACCATGACCCAATTAGTGGACATGATAGGGTATCAAGGGGGTCTTGATGAAGCCCAGCAGCAAGAAGACCAGCAAGAACAAATGCAACAATACAGAGCATCAACAAGCCAACAGCAACAACAAATGCACCAATACATAGCCTCATCAAGCCAACAGCAAGAAGAACAGCAAGACCAACAAAACACAACCTCAACAAGCCAACAGCAACAACAACAGCCAGACCAAGTGCAGCCATGATGGTGATAACAGAACAACCAACAGCAACAATACAGAGCCTCAAAGAACAGTAAACATATTTTTTGGGAAACGAAGGGATAATCCACAACAATCACAGAAAATGCAAACCAACAATCCACTTACCATTTCAACACAAGAAGCCATGTATTTTTTGGACAACTTTTTGGAGATCTTAAAATGGAATGTTTCACAACTAAACAACAAGTGTAAAATTTTTATTGTTGTTTAAATTGAAACATTTGTACTCATGGTTAAAGTAATGAAAATGTTGGTTGTTTATTTTATAAACTCTCAGAGTAGTAAACAAATGCAAATCATTGAGCAAAAAATGAACATCTTTGCGCTTTAGTTTTGGGAAAACATTCCAAACCCTAATTTTCAGTTCATTTTTTTTCAGTGGCAATTTTAAATGCTCTCAAAAAAAATCATTGAGCATAAGAGAAAAAAAAGCATCAAAAAAACCCTAAATCAATGAAACATCATCATCAGCCATAACACACCCACAAGAACAAAAACATATTCGAAAATAGCCCAAGTTTATCAAGCCAATCTTCATCCTCGCAGTCAGTATTAGAGAAAACAGCATCAACAGAAGTATACTCTCGATCTGGGTTAAGATCAGGCTCTGGAGTGTAGATGGGCTCTCCTTTAGAGTCTAGTTCTCTACCCCACTTAGGATCTGTCTCAACTGAAGAGTAATCTTCCTCATATGAGTCAAATAAATCATCATCATAGTACTTAGGGTTTGAGAGAGGAGATTTGGGGATTTTGAGAGGGGAAACATCAGGTGAGGAGAAGTTAAGTTCAGGTGAATCAATGGTGGGTTTAGGGTTAAGGTTTAGGGCTGTCGGCCATGGTGAAGAAGGAAGGTCAAACCCAGAATGCAGGAGGTTGAAGACGAAGAGAAGAAGACGAAGAGAAGGAAACTCAGATCTAGGGTTCTTCCGTAGGTTCTAGAATGACGAAGTGAAAGAGGGGCTTTTAATTGGGATGGGTAGGGGTGAGATATAAATTGGAAGGAGTGATTAAAATGGTGTTAGATTAGGATAGTTAATTTGATTGTTTATGGAGATAATAGAATAAATTAGATGAGTTTATTAAGGTTAAAAAAGTAAATAGGTAAGGTGAATAAGGGTATAAGGGTAAAAAAATCATGCCAAAAATGGAAATGAGACATTTAGGGTGACTTGACTCAAAATGGAAATGGGACATTTAGGCTGAATAGGAGGGAGTATAACTTATTTATTTTTTATAACTAAAAATCAATTACAATAAATAAAAATAAATTTTAATCACTACAATTTAGTTTAAGTCAGTGAAAGTTAATATACAAACTTATAATGGACAAAAATCAATTTAACCAATAAAAAATTAACTAAATTAGTAAAAATGAGATGGGATTAGACCCCAGCAGCCCGTGTGGTAGGTGATATTAAATGGTGGTAATGTGAACAATTTATAGTGTAAAATATCATTTAAAGTTTCATATCACTCCTATGGTAATTAAATTTTGATCACAATTTTTTTTGTTTACAAATTTCCATTACAACATAATACCACATCTCCCATTGGTAGTGCATTGGAATGAATTTTACCAAGAAAATAAGATGATTGAAATTGAACAAACATTGGTCGAGAAATTTTTCAACCAAAATTACACCATTTTGTCATTCTCATTACCACTGTTTTTATGAGGCGAAAGAAACAAAAAAATGTGGCCCACAAAACAAATCACGAAATTACAAGCGTAGTTCACGTCTTAAATTCTCTCTCTCCGCTGACACCACCATTTCTAACTTCACCCACCAATATCAAGATCAGATCACAAACATATTCAATCATCTAACCCTAAATTATCTACGCAAAAAGTACTCCATAGAAATACTACAGTGATGGTTTCACCGGTAACTAGTTCATGGGCAAGAGCCCTAGTTCAGATCTCCCCTTACTCCTTCGCGGCCATTGGTATAGCCATCTCCATTGGTGTGTCTGTTCTTGGCGCTGCTTGGTATTTCCCTTTTCTCTTTTTTTTTGATATATTTTGGATTGATTATTTAATTGAGATTTTGCTTTAATTTTGTTTTTCGTTTGGTAATTTGTAGGGGAATATACATTACTGGGAGTAGTTTGATTGGTGCTGCCATCAAAGCACCTAGAATTACCTCTAAGAATCTTATCAGGTAATCTTTCAACAATCAAGCTTTTCAAATTGGTAAATATTGGAAAATTTCCCAATCTTCATTGAAATCTCAATCATTTTTTTGGAATTCTGTTGATATGTATCTGTTTTTTAATTCAGAAATGTCTACTGTTTAGATTAAACTCTATGATATTATGTATATGTATGATGTATGATTAATTGAATTAATGGTAATATTTTGAAAGAAACATGCTCTATATTTTTAGAACTTTAAAGGTGTAAGAATGATACGATTGTTTGGTAGTGGACCAATGTTGGATTTCATAGGATGAATTAGACTGATTTAAGATTGTGTCTGGGTACAACTAGTTGATTTCAAATTGTAGATTCCAATTATGAAATCATAAATGATGAATTTGAGAATGACAAGGTCTGAGAAGTTATTTTCGAATTCTCAATTTTACAAAACAATGGTGGAATTGGCTTGAATCCAAATTTGAATGTTTTGGATTGTGATGAACTCTAAATTTGAGCCAATTGTAAATTTACTAACGAAATCACCGTCCCAAACATAGCATTAAGGGTTTTATAAGTTAATCTTTCGTTGTATGTGAAATTTTTTAAGACTTAAAGGTTGAGGTCTAGCTTGTTAGATTAGATGCTTGAACTTTGGATTTTTTTGTGCGCGACTCATTAATCAGCCTCAATTACGATTACTGTGTATGCTTCTATTTGATATGATTTTTAGATATAAATATGTTGTGTTATACTAGGAAAAGAAGAGAAATAAGAGTGTGCAGTTTATTAGGATGATCCTATGAGCATTTCTCTATCTTTTTCCCTTAATAAACTTATTCTGCGAGACCTAGCCACAAAGTAATGGTTTTAGGAGTAAGTTTGATTAGAGGAGGACCCTTATCATATGGTACATGCAAAGAGTGTTTGGAGAGAGATAGTGATAGGGTATATTATCTATGTCATATAAGGCGGTGACTAGGTGAAGTAAACCATATTACATAACATGAGTTTTTTTTTTTTCGTGGAGTGACCATTAAGGATAGCAAAAAGTTTGTTCTTGGATGAAATTTTTATAAGAGATTTATTCGTAGGAAGTATCATCCAAAACCTTTTGGATAGATTATTGAAGTGGTTGAGGAGTACTCTAGTTCAATTTGTAGTTTTTTTTTTTTTGTTGAATTTCATGACTGATTTACAGTATATTGAGAGAATGAGGAAGAAGTTGTTCTCTCATATGGTCATTGGACACAGGAAGTTATTGATAAAGTGTCAAAAGAGAAATGTTGTATAGTACCTTTATCCTATCAGATTGATCCATAAATATGTTTTAGGTCTCAAAATTTTATTCTCACTTGGGGATCTAGAAACATTTGATTAGTGATTATCACTTCAGGTGCATCTAGCTAACCTTCATAATTTGGATAAACTAATTATAATAAGAACATAGATAGGTACATTGGATCTTGGGCATTTGATCTTTCTTTAAAGGTATTGGATGAAATAGAAATAGGTAGATAACTAATAAAAGATATTAAATAGTTTTTGTTTTGATAATTTTAAAGATTTTTTGGGTAAGGATGGGTTGGTTAATGTTCCTTAAGTAGATAACTAATAAAAGGTCAATAGATGAACCTTATCGATTCTTTATTGCTTGAACGTGAACATTATATACATTTTTATAGGTGATGTATTACATGATTCAAGCAATTTTAAAAAAGAATATGCTTGTAGTTTGTTAGGGATGGAACTTAGTTTAGTAACGAAGCCAACAATATTTTGTTTTTTCTACCTCTATTTCAAATTTTCCACTCTTGCTTATTCATTAATATTCCTCCAAATTCCTCCATGTCCCCAGTTGATATCGAAACAAAAAAAATCCGTCTCTCTAGATCGCTCACCTTACTTTCTCTCCATTCAATCAATATGCAATTATAGATTATTTTAATGGGGTCAACTCTAGAATAGATTTATGAGTATTTGATTGTAAAGGAGAACGAGTCTGGCTCTTCATGTTGCCTAGTGCCTACTGAGGTTTATGAATTTACCAGAAAAGTGGGAAACAACACTATTGGCTGCGTCAGAGGTATAAACTGAAGTTGAAGGAGTTTCTATGAGTTTGTTTTACCAAGAAGACGGTGCTACGTAAGGGCTTACAATGGAATTATATGAAGATGGAAAGAAAGATGAGTTACCCGGCTGACATGCCACTTGTTTAGTTCTTATAGAATCCAGCTACTCTCAGTCAACATCCAAGGAAAGAAGAAAAGTATGTGAAAAGCAGCACGGGAAGAGGCTTGACCCTTGATTCAATTTTTAAGGATCTTACTCGCCTTTGGGAACTGGGAAGATCCAATGTCGGGAAGAGACATTTTGCAAAGGTGTTGAGATTAAGACATGTTGGCCCATCAGCATATTATTAGCTCGAATGGAAGAAGGAATTTACTATTAGGCTTTGACTTTTAAACAAAACTCTAAGCTTTCAATCAAAGAGCATTGCTCCCTCGATCCTCATTTACAAGTTGAGGAAAGAGCTTTTTTAGACTGCATGATCAAGCTCGTTGTGATTGGTGAATTGTATAAGGGAATAAAACCAAAGAATTCAGTATCTTGCAGAGACAAGTTATTCTACTAGCGATAAATTAGTTGTACCCAGCCTCGCAGAGTGGGTGCAATGTCCGTAGGCCTGTGGCTTAGAGGGTTGTTGAGGAATTGGCTCTCAATTAGGGGAGGAAGTTGGATATGGTATCCATTTCGAGGATTGCCTGGTTTCCAATATTGTTATTAGATATATGATAGACGCTTAGCGTTAGTTCCTTGTTGAGTTCCTGATTGACAAGAATTGCAAGATGCTCATGAAAGAATCATCCATACAGGTCTTTATAAGGTATTTGAAACAGTTCAGTAAATGGAGATCTGATCCGACCTGATCTTCATTTGATTGTCATCTTTACTATGCTCAATGCAGATTTTTCAGGTTATATCTTTTGCATCTTCACAATCTCTAGGCTCTCCAGAAGATTAAATGCTTTGGAGATTAGTATACTTAGCAACTTGAGATGGATTGATTAGATGCTGCTATAATCATGGTGCTACATTGTCATTTGACTTCACCTGAAGGCGGCATTCTTTTCTTGACTGGTGCAGTAGAAAAATATTTTTGCATGCCAACCTTTTTTTTTGAGAGAATGAAAGCACTTCGTAATGATGATACGAAATTAGCAAAACTTCTAGTTTATAGTGACCTTTCTAGTGAAATGCAATATAGAATTTTTGAGCATGCGCCCTCTCAGAAGAGAAAGTTTGTCATGGCTACAAATATTGCATGGACTTCTTTGACAATCAAGTGGGTATTTTATGTGCTGAAACCAGGATTTGCGAAGTAATATGCATATAGTACAAAATAGGGCTAGATCCTTGATTTGCACAGAGAAAACCTATAGTCACTCACAGGGAACCTTCCATTGAGCTACAATTTCAGCAGTTACAATACAGTATGCTAACAAATTAAGTAGCCTTGTCTTTCTCTGTTTAATTGGTTGAAAGCATTGCTGTAAATGTAATATGAGGTTTCCTTTCACTTTAGCATCTCAAAGCTGGAAACACTAAAAGCTTATCTACCTTCCTATACATAATCTGTGTTATCGTTTCTTACTTGGGAGTTTTTGCAATCTGCTTTATGAGGAAACAGTGATATTTTTGTTTTGTGGTTTAAACACAAATTATTGTTTCAATAGCAAAAATTTTTCTTTAAGTGCAATTATTTGGCAATCTTATTTTGTATATTTTAATGTAACAAAGATGGTTTGTTTTTTCAGTGTCATCTTTTGTGAAGCTGTTGCTATATATGGAGTAATTGTTGCTATCATTCTGCAGACAAAGCTAGAAAGTGTCCCATCATCTCAGCTCTATGCACCTGAGTCACTTAGAGCTGGATATGCAATCTTTGCTTCCGGAATCATCGTGGGCTTTGCCAACCTTGTTTGTGGGTGAGTCTGTAATCGATTTTAACAATTGTTGAAATTTCAGAGGAATTTGGTCATCTTGTCAAAACTGATATTAACTTATATCTCCCCAACAGGTTATGTGTGGGTATAATTGGAAGCAGCTGCGCTTTATCTGATGCTCAAAATTCCTCCCTGTTTGTGAAGATTTTAGTGATTGAAATTTTCGGCAGTGCTCTTGGGTTGTTTGGTGTGATTGTTGGCATCATTATGTCAGCCCAAGCAACCTGGCCGTCAAAGGCTGCATAAATAGAACAATCAATCGGAAATCTATGTTTCATGTCCGGTAGCTCGAATGTGTGCCCTGCAGTGGAACTAAATTTATTGATTTGTAAATCTAAATATCTTTGGCTACTTCTTTTGTACTTTCATGTTCAGTAGGGAAGTGCATTGTATGATACTTTGCGCTGATTTTTGTTTTCTTAGTACTGGAATAATGAGGCTGGAACTCTTTGCTTTCTTTCCGTGAAGCCATCTGGAAATGATTATTGTTTTCATTATGTATGTACACAAAAAGAAATTATGTTCCTGAGTTCACAAATCACAAGGCTGCACCTTTTCTTTGATTATATTAATATACATTGCAAAATTGAAGTATGTGATCTGTTCAAATTTATGCTCTGATATCAAAATTCACTTTTTAAGTGCAAATATATAATATCCAACTATTCAAAATAATATCGGATATCAAGCAATTGATATCTGACTATTAAAAAAATATTAGATATTTGAATATCTAAATCTTGCATATTTGATATTTGAATCCTTTGATATCCAAATTTTCAAATCAAATATTTGATTTGAACTAGAATTTTGAATTGGTATCATATTGAAACATTAGGTTTTTAGATTATCCAATTGCTTTGCTCAGCCCTACTTACCGCAATAAAAGCACTTAGGAATCTTGTGTTTGTTTTTTTAATGAAATAAGTCTTAATTAGGAGTCATAGAAAAGTTTCGATTATACCTATTTTGGTTTTGTATCCTTTATAACTTCGAGAAATGATCACCTTCTCATGTTTTTCTTCCGCACATGTGATCTTATCATGTGTCTTTTTTTTACTTTTACATTTGTGAACCAAAGCCTGTTTCTCATTAGAAAGCTTATCACACTGACAATTGCTGAAAGTTGATTTGCTTTTTAAAGAAGTATTCAGAGTGGTAATGTCTTGATGCTATAATGATTGATCGCAAGGGTCATAACTCATAACTTTTGAGTCTATTTTAACTTTCAAACTTTTGATATGATGATCTAGGTTTTGTATCCAATTTAATTAACAATTCTGATTTTGTTCATCTTGTTCTTTCAATTTAGAATTAAAACGAGTTTATCCTCATTTAAAATCATATTACCTAAGATTTCAGCAAGATTCTCTATAGGACCAAAAGTAAAATGTTGAACCGTTACCTCAACTTGAAACTTTGATTGCGTATTATCCTCTTTAGCCATAGATTTACGTGATTTTTTTTTTTTTGAGTTATAGATTTACGTGATTAGTTTCTTCATCATCGCTTAAATCTTCAGTATCATTCCATGTTGCTAGCAATGCTCTTTTCTCTTGGTAATACTTCTTCTAATCATTGGACCTTTTGTCTCCTTGATAAGTGAGATCTTAAGCTTCCTCTATTGCAGTAGCTTAAGCACCCCATTTGGCATTTGCCCTTGAGAAAACTTCTTAGGAGCTTGTAACCATTTTCTTCATTTGTAAACTCTTTAACCATATGTCATCCAATTTCATTTCTAAAAAAAGCCAATCGATTTAACCGTTTCATCAAATCTGAGATTCCGATTTCTAGATGCTTGCGTTGCTTTAGTCCATAAATGAACCTCTGAGGCAAGTCGAAGGCTTTAATCACGAATCACGCAAACTTGAAAACTTAATCACAAGTTTTGTCTTTAAACTGAAAATTTGTTCACAACTACTTACCAATATTAAGTGGAGTGGATATTATGTGAAAAAAAACCAGCTTGAGTGAAACTACTTAAGAGTACACATTTTACACCAACTTTTAGTTTTTAGTAGGAGTATTATCTAACAGTAGATCCGGAATACTAGAGAAGAAAGGTACATTCTTTTGTTGGATCTCAAAGCAGTGCTTAGAAGAAACATTCTTTGATACAAAGGGTTTGAAATCAGAGAAATTAAGACCTTGTTTGGTCCTACCAACATGCCGAGAGTGTAACACCTGATCAGCAACAACAGGCAACCGAACAGACTGATACTCTGCAAGGGCAGATTGCAGGTTTTCTACGCCCCATTTTTCAAGACTCTTGCCTAAAACTGCTGCGTCAAGAAGCGACATATTTGTGCTTCTCAAGCAATGAGGAGTTGTGGGATGAGCCGCGTCTCCCACTAGCACTACATTGTTCCAGACGAGTTGATCTAGAGGGTCAGAGTCGTAAATCACATTCACAAAAGGTTCTTGTGTTGCTTTCATGAGTGCTACCAGCTCAGGAACCCACAACTTCTCTGCATCTTCTTGCATTTTCTTGATTGTTTCTTTGCTCACTTTCACAGTTACGGAATTCCCCTGAGATCACAATTCATTTTATTAGTTATAACCGAGACTAGAGGTGTTCAACAGGTCGGGTCTAGGTGAGCCATGTCAAATGTTAAACGGGCCGGGTTCAGGTCAAGTCCGTTTAAATACGACCCACTTTATACTTTATCCTGTTGGGTCAATTCAACTATGTGTATTGTAATATCATATAAAAATATACAAAACAAGTCGTAAAATATTCCCTGCCCGTCCCAACCCTTTACACAAAGGCCCGTTAATGACCCGACTCGTTATTAATCCGACCCGCTAATGACCCGTTAAAATGTAACTCGACCCTTGACCCGTTGAATCAACCCACCCTGTTGAACACCTCTAGACTCTAGTGCAGGCTAAGCGTTAATTCAAATTAAAGTGCAAGAAGTGAGTTTCACCTTCATTTCAGGCTCTGGCTGATTGATATACCAAATCCAATTCATCCTTTTGTTAAGAAGTTCATAAAGCACACAATGAGTTTGGGGACCAAGATCAAAGTACAAGCATTTCCCTAAATCTTGGTACACCCTTCGGAGCCCCTTTATGGTGTCCGAATCCTCCATCCTTGTAAAATCAAGCACACCTCTCCATGCACAGTATCCTGTATACCTACACAGCAAATTGCAACGTCAATAATCGAATTTTATAACAGCTAATTTGAAATGACTCAATAAAGCATGTGCACTTCTGATTCATGTAAAGTTGCAAAGTTGCATATGACGTCTGCTTCTCTTTGTTATGACTAACAAGTAACAAGGGTAAAGTTGCGTAAATATAATCTCCCAAATCATGGAGTCACTTAATTTTATGTCGTTAATTGAATGTTGCTGCTTTATCAATTGGGTGTACTGCTATTGTAATCAAAATATTGATACAGAAAGTTGAGATGAAATAGAAGAACATGTGAAACCTTAGTTTATGGTTGGGAAGAAATATTTGTCGAATCGAAGAGAGACACCCATCTGCAGCAACTAAAAGATCACCAACAATCTCAACGATTTCGCCGGTTAGAAGTACTTTGGCCTTCAAAGTAACAATTTTGTTGTCATCAGAAGTGCAGAATGACAGAAAATGATGACCCCAAAGAAATATTGGTTTAGGCAATGAGCCCAGTAGAAGACTATGAAGATCAGCCCAGTGAGCGGCCCTGAAATTAAACTCCTCATCTCTTGTTAATGTACTGTGAGTCTTGTTCTCTGTATCTGTTACTATGTTCTATATCATAACAAGTGTCAATACCCATATAAAAAAGTTTGATTTAACTTAAAATTCACTACAACATGTTCAAACTTTGATTACAACTTTATAAGAGGCCTGGATATTAGTTATGATCCCTAGTAATCGCTAATTGTCTGCTTAAAAGGCAATTTTGACTTGGTTTTTTAACATATTATTTCGGCCATTTTCATTTTAATTTGTATCATTGATTATGCACTTTTTATTTTTGGCAATGACATCTCTCTTTCTTGTAATGTCATCCACAATCTTATAAACTTACTATATTCCACTGCTTTTTTTCAAATTCTCTAATGTCATGTTTGGAAATGATGATTTCATTTAGAAATATGGAATTTATTCAAATTTATTGTTCAAATTTATTGTTTGACAAATCAATGTTAGAGTATATAACATATTCTGGGGCCACAACCATCGGTTTAAGGTTTTGGTTGAGTTGGTTCCTTGACATGGTATCAGAAGCCAGTGTGACAAGAGGTCACAAGTTCGAATCTCAACCATCACTCATTTAAAGTTGAATATTTAGCGCCATGAATGAGAAGGGCATGTGCTGCATCCACACATCTAGCCCAAAGGGCTCTCGTGTGAGAGGCGTTTTAGAATATATAACATATTCTGGGCAGGCCCGGCCCTGGGGTAGGGATTTGGGGGTAACCACCCAGGGCCCTATTTGAGAAACTAGAAAAATATGTTAATGAGGGGGCCCAAAACCAGTATCTATATATGCAAAAGGGGCCCAAATATCAGCAACTCCCAAGTAAACAAACAAAAATAAATAAAGGCAAAACATCTAAAAGCAAAGTTAAACGTCTTGAGAAGGAGGAAATGAGTCACACATAAATTAATGTTTGAAATACAGTAATCTCATCATCTTATCCGATTTTTATTTTTCTTTACAACTCTTAGGCTTTCTTCTCAAATGTTTACTTAATTTTCAAATTAAATGTTAATGTCCCTATTTTTTCTTATTTTCAATTTTTTGTTTTTCCTGCCAAGAACATTTATATACTTTATTTTTTTCCTGCTTCTTCAATACAAAAAACAAAATGGATTTTTTAATTGGGTTAATACTTTCAGAACTATGTGTTGCAAACAGCAAATCCCTTCTTCTTAAGCTAGCTAGGATAGTTGGGGTTGTTTGTTTTATTTTCTCTTTATTTAGGTTATAATGGTATATTTCTTTATAAATTCAGCTTAGTATAATAATGAGTATAAATTTTGAATTTGATTGTTTGGTTAATTGTGATCTGTTTTTTTTAGGATTTTAATAATTTTGATCTTGTTAGTAGTTCGAACCAAATAGCATGAATATTAATATATTATGATATAATAGCCATTGATTATGATAATATAGGTGAGAAAACAAAAAATATTTAACTAATAAATCGACAAGTTAATTTATACAACACTCTTTATTAATATACGAAGTCAAATAAATATAATATTTAACAAGTTACTACTTATATACACAAATTTACAATAATCAACTTTTAAGATGTAATATCATGACTGCTATCATGATCATGGAGTATTATTCGAGCTAAAAGTGGTAGCTTTTTTCCAAAAAAACCTTTAATAATTATTTTTTAATTTGTGGGCCAAAGAGATAATGTGTAGAGATTTTTTGAAAAAAATTTATTTAACTCACATTTTTTGTTTTTTTTAAAAAAAAATACATTTTAAAATAATTTAAGGGCCCAAATTTTTATTTGGCCTATGGCCTCTGAAATATCAGAGACGGGCCTGATTCTGGGCCTCAACCATCAGCTAAAGATTTTGGTTGAGTTGGTTCCTTGACAATCAAATATTATTAAATTCAACCATTGTTTTTAAATTAGTTAATATTGAGAATTTGAGAATGAGAATCAAATATTATCATTTATGATTTCAAAATTAAAATTTATAAATTAAAATAAAATACTTGTTTTCAAACATTATATAATCGCGTAAAATAAAATATTCTTAAATGTTAATACCATAGTATTATTCAAAATAAAAGTGTTAATTATGTGAAAAACAAGACCTGATCAAGGGTGAGAGGAAAGGTAGCGTTGAAAAGAGGTGCAGAATCAGGAAGCCAAGAGGTGATGATGTTGCATGATAATGGGTCGAGACCCAACCCAGCACCCGTTGAGCTACCCGTAGTTGGTCCAGCTGATTTGTCCACCACAACTACTTGCCAACCCGCAGATATGAGCGCGTGTGCACACGAAACTCCAGCTATGCTTCCTCCCACAATCACTGCCTTGGGCAGCCTCATCGTATCTTCTTCAATCAATCTCTCTTTCTATCTCTAAGTTGAATTGGAGGTCATAGGAACTAATTATGAAGCACTTGGTATGTGGTCATGAAAATTTGCCCAATATATGGTTTTGTACTTTAGTCCACAATTTCACCAAATTGCAAAGTTGGGTCACTTGGGTGGAGACTAGAGATTTTATACTTTCAATCAACTGGTTGGATTACTATTTTTTATCCATTATTAATAGTATCACTTTTTGTTTTGAAAGCTGCTGATAACAACTTAGTTTATTGGAATTTCACGTGGTAATTTTGAGGTTTCGAGTTTTTCACATGGTAATTAAAACTTTTTTAAAATCCACGCGGTAATTTTAAGGTTTACCAAATTGTTCCACAGTGACCTTTTTTGCACATAAAACATTAGCAACGTTAATTCATCATTCGAAATGCCATCAATTTTAACATTTTCCCCCAAAACATATAACTCTACCATCTTTCATCCAAATCATATTTTTTCCGCCAAATCCAAAGATGGTATTGCTAGGGTTTATGTTTTAAGAGAAAAGATTGAGACTAATAGCATTTGAAATGGTGAATTACATATGTAGGGTACAACAGTCTTAAAGTTTCAAACTTAATGTTTTCTAACGTTTTATGTGCAAGAAAGGTCACGGTGGAACAATTTGATAAACCTCAGGGTTACCGTGTGGATTTTTTAAAAGTTTTGGTTACCACGTGGAATTTCCCTTAAACTTATTTGTTAGCTATTACTTCATCCGTTCCATAATACTTGCTACATTTTATTTTTGGATACTATTTATCGTTTAATCTTATTTTATTTATTGCGGCTAATATGTAAGTAATAATATAGTCAAGTGGGATCGTGTTTGAATCGTCTAATCACATATTTTCATAATATAAATTTTTTATAACTTTTAAATGTGTATAATTCGACACATAAATGAATAAAATAGTACATTGGATTGCGTAAAAAAGTTAAATGTAGCAAGTATTATGAAACGGAGGAAGTATAAGAAATAAGAGGACCAAAAGGTTAAAACTAGAGTTATTTCAAATGGGATCCGACAACAAATTGGAACATAAATTAAATGTTATTACTAGTGAGTCCAAGGGTGGTGATTATTGGATTTTGTATTCGGGATGTTCGAGACACGTGACTTCTAACTCTAATTTCTTCTCAACTAATTAAAAAGTTGATGGAAGAAAAGTTATTATGGGCAATAAGGCTAGTTGTTCGATAGTTGGTATTGGAGATGTTAAATTTATCATGTTTGATTGTGTTGTGAAAACATTAATCGAAGTCCTTCACGTTCCAGGTATGAATAGACACTTAATTTCCCATACTATTTAGGATAAAGAAGATTTTAGATGCATTGGTGAAGGTGGAGTTTTGAAGGTTGACAAGGGTCCTAATTTGCTCTTGAAGGATCCATTGATGATGGCTTGTATAAGCTTGTGGGTTCAACCTTAATTAGTTTGGCTTATGTGTCCACTACTTCAACCAAGTATGATAAAGATGATGATGATACTTCTTTGAGTAATGAAACATTGAGAACAATTCCAGCATAACTCAATGAGTCCATGGGATGTATGGACTTGATTGGTAATTAAAATTCGTACTCTTTTATGAGCCCTTTTCAGGGCATTTTAGTGCATGTGCTTTGTTTATGCACATGTGATTTTTTTTTAGTATGATGTTGTGTATGTTTTTATATTATAATGGAGTGAATTTGAGAATATCTTTGACTTGGGTGAACTCAAGTCAATGTGGAGATTATTGAAGTAATTGATGACTTAGTGCACCAAATAAATTCTATGCATTATGTGAGCATAGAGATGGAATCCCATGGGTGGATTAATGTGTGTTAAAGTGTGTGTAATGAGCATACACATTAAGAGGGAAGTTTATTGTGGAGTTTAAGTGGGTATTCAATGCATGAAGTTATGAGGCATTAACAAGAGATTTAAACATGGGTGTAATAAAGATGAATTATGGCATGATGAATGATAATTAATGAGAAGATTAATGAGTGAAGATTCTTGTACGAGGCATCAAAGTAATGAAGCATTACCTTGATCGAGCATTGGATTCGGTTTTTGACTCTCGGTTTTCTTTGGAGCTATTTATTATGGAGTTAATTCCTTGTATTAAGTATTCAATACTGATTAATGAAATCACCTCTATAAATAGAGGTCTCATATGTTCATCAAACACATCCATAAAATACCCCAAGCCTAAACACTTGGACTATATCTCTTCTCTATTATAATTCTCAATTTGAGAGTTCTTTGTACTCCTTTGATAATATAAGAATTACTACACACCGGAGGACGTAGCTTTAATTGCGTGAACCTCGTTAAATCTTTGTGTCATTTTATTGCATTACTAGTATAAACCTCGTGCATTGCACGGAATTTGTAGAGTGGATTTTTTAAAACATAAATTTTAAATAATTGTGCAATTGCATATTATCATTAAGAAATTATAATACTATAAATAAAATTTAATAATTAATATATTCAAATTGTTTATAAAAATATAATGGCTCAATAAATAATTAAATAAAAAATAATAAAAAATAATCAAATATTTTGCATATTATCATTATGAAATTATAATAATTAAAAATAATAATAATAATATATATTTAAATTAATAAAACAACATAAAAAATTAATTCATTCTGGAATTTGGATGGAATAATAATGTCATTACCAAAAATTTTTCCTGATATTACTGAAAACTATTTATTTTGATTAATTATATCAAAAACTTTGCATATCATCATTATGAAATTATAATAATTAAGAAAATAGAATAATAATATATTTAAATTAATATAACAACATAAAAACACAATTCACTTTTTATGGAATAATATAATGTCATTACAAACAAATTTCTTAATATTACTGGAAACTAATTATTTTAACTGTACAATATATTATATAAAAGAAAAATATTGAGATTTTAATATTTTTTATTAAAGAAACAATCTAATTATTCTGATTGTAATGATGTATGTTGTAATAGTTTTTATAAATATCCAAACAATCTCATTGTTTTTTTCTGTATTAATAAAAAAATTTTAGATTTTATTTTTTTGGTACTTCATAATATCTTCAGAAGAATAAGATACTATTATTGCAATATTAATTTCAAATAGTAAAAGTATTTTATATAAAATAAAAATATTGAGATTCTTTACATGTTACTATTTATAATTAAATGACCATTAATTTTGCTTCATTTGGCAAGTGGCTATTACAGTGCCATTTGTTATTTAGCAGCAAAATTATAGTATTGTATGATATGATATGATTATCTCCTACAAACATTTATAACATTGATAGTGTAATTTGTTTGTTACGAGACTTCGTACATTCGACCTTGGTGATATTAGAGATTGAAACACGTTGTTTGATCTCTAATATAGCATCGTTTACAGTAGCAATGTGAAAGAACAAGTGTATTTTATGAGAAAAAGTTTCAGATTTATGAAAGTAGAGTTTGCAATATTCTAAGATGATAAAAATATAAAAAAGACGAGCAATTTAGAAAATAGGAATATAGATTTTGAAAAACATATGTACAAATGAGGCTTGGTGTCTCTTGTCAAAGACTTGAAATGCAATGAACATCCTTCATTACATGATTACATTTCAAAATAGCACATCCCTTCATTACATTCTCCTCAAAGTAACACATTCCTTCATTACATATCTTGAATGAAAAGTTTCTTAACTATTCCTCATGCAATACTTTACATAACTTTTCCTATATTGAAATATTTGTCTTACAATACTCTAAATATCCAACATTGGTCCCCTATTTTTGAGTATTTTAATTAAATCTCTATACAATTTGAAATTGCACTCCATTTTGTACATCAATACTCAATGTTTCTATGGATTGAATTGGCAGATTGTACAACTTACCACTAACGGAAATATTCTAGTGATGTCCCTTTGGATTGAATCAAAGAATCAAAGAAATGTATTTATCCACCCAAAGAGAAATACATACAAAATCATTTCACTTATTTTTTTTTCACTCGACGCTTTAAAACTTGTGTATGTATCTATTCGTAAGTTTATTAAAGTCTATATATTCATCTTGACTTCTTGAAATGGTTGTTATCCAACTTACATAGTCAGGTACTCCTATACGTAAATTTGCGTCCTAGTAATCCGAGACATACAACTAGAGTTGTTCCACTCTAGAACTAGAGAACTTTTTTGACGACTATCTTATTTCATTACAAGTCCTAAGAAAATTTATGGGTCTAATAACTTAGTTTCTTACCAACAACGAATAAGAGTATTAACCACATTAAATCTTAAGACACGCATGTTGACCGAGCTTTAGATTAGGTTTCTCTTATTAGTTTTAATTAGACTAACCCCATTCCTCTTGAAGCGTAATCAAATGAGTTCCTTGGCAAAGGTTTTGTAAAATTATCCGTTAAATCAACCTTTGTGCTCACATAGTCAAATATTATGACCTCTTTCTTAATATGTCTCTTTACTTGGTCATGCCTAAGAGAGATAAGTCTTGACTTACTATTATAAACTTGACTATAAGCTCTTACTGGCCAAATTGTTTTCGCAATAAATTGTCACTGGTGGTATTGGCTTAGGTAATAATGGTACGATATCCTAAACATGAGATTTTGGTGTTATTCTGCTTCCTTTCTCGTCGATGCTAAGACAATAAATTACGAAGGCATATTGAAATCCTTGATAAATTTTTGTTTCTTGGAAGACAATGATATGACACAAAATTAAGCTATGAAATTTTTAACAAAGCCTCCAATGCTTAAGGCCTTTCAGAATTATGAAAATTTTAAAAGAGCATAGGAGCTACATGGTGTTGGTTAAAGAGGCTTGGGATTCTCATAGAGGAGGCACCCTGTGGAAAGCTTTTAGAACAAGCTTAAGGGATTTAAAAACCAACTCAAGTCTCTCCACTGCAAAGAGTATACAGGAATACATGATAGAATTTCGATGCAAGAGAAGAATCTATAAAATATCTAGTTGAAACTATCTATCACCCCCATCCAAGAAGATCTTCACAAGAAAGAGAAATAGATAAATCACAACCTTTGTAACTAGAGAAACATTGAGAGTTCAACTCTGCATCAGAAGGACAGAATCACTTGGATCAAGCATGTTGATGAGAGTTTCGTCTACTTCCATCTGGTCATTAAAGAGACACAAGCTAATAAAGGTATCTATGAGCTCAAGAATAAGGGGAGACCATGACTAGATCTTCGAACATTCAGGACCTTCTATATAGCTCTATAAGGGACAACTACTATTAGCACTATTAGGATTAGCAAAGCCATCATGAGAATAAGGGCCCAGCTTAAGGCACGAGACATCATCAAGCTCACCCATGATATTTTTGTAAATGAGATAAAAAATGCTCTTTTTTTGTATTGTAGACAACATGGCTCTATGAGTGGTTGGATATAATGATTGCTTCTTTAAAAAAGTTGGAAGTTGAAGTAGTACTTAATTGAGGCAGTTAAAAAATTCTTCAAATCTAACAAGATGTACCCCCTTTCAATTGTATCTCCTTGACTGTTACCCGAAGGTTCCTAATGTTGATATAGTTGGAGACTTCAGACCTATTGCCTATTCTCTAGTGGTCTAGAAGGTGATCGCGTGCCAACAACATGTAGTGGGAAAAATAGTGGACCTGCATGCACAGTCAAGTTTCTTTCCAGCGAGGTATATTTCAGATAGCTTCTTACTTCCTACAAAGTTGGTGAAAGGGTTACGCTGGGAGAATTATTTATAAGGTGAGAAGTTTTGTTAAAGGTGTTCTTTCCATATTGTAATTTTTCTTCGGGTTTTGTGGGGGGTTTTTTGGGCTTACGTAATAATTATGCTTTGCCTAGGATCATACAAAACTGGAGCATTTGGGGGTACTTCCGCCATTGTTAACAAATGGTATGGCAGCCATACACGGCTGCTAAGCTGGAGGCTTTGCCAGATATTTGTACAACGGGTCAGGGTATTTGGCGATCCCGTAGCCCGCTCATTTGCTTTGATGTTGTGGAGTTTCATCTTCCGGACCGCGTGATGCACCATTTTGGTATAGAGCAGCATATTCCAGAGGCTTGTGATACGGGGGTTGATCTTCATAAGAATGATCGGAGGACAGGGGATAAGAACTTCCTGTATTGACATCGCTCGTACGTGGATGCATGAAGGGATCGAGCATCCAGTCTAGTCCAGGGAGATAACTACACTGGTCAGACTATAGGTGATTACATGGCATGGTAGGAGGATCACGAGGTTGCGCATCACGAACCCTACACCAACACAACCAGCATCACATCACCATCCCACTATCACTATATTGGTAAGTTTACTCTATTGTGCGAATAGTTTTAAATATATATGTATACGTTGACTTATTAATATTTTGTTGGTTAAACGTAGGCTGAGCGGATGAGAGCGGTCCTTTTAGAGTGTCCTGCTGATATGGGGTACTAGTTGTGTACTCAGACCCTCGGTTCTATCTCCACTTCGCTGACTAAGGTGTTGGGTCAAACGAGTTACAGTTATCTCATCCCGACTCCACCGACACATGATGAGACAACTCAGACTCCTCCGGGTGGTATTAGAGGTCGGAGATAGCGAGGTAGCTCATCGACGAGTCGAGTAGACACTAGTGGAAAAAACATCAATGGCTGCGGTTTTTAGGCCACTAAAGGCTGCGGTTTTTGACCCAAGCACTTATGGTAGCGGCTGATAGCTTTAAAGAAAGGTTGCGGTTAAAAAACGCAGCCAAAAAAATTACTTATTGGCTGCGGACATAGGGCAAAACCGCAGCCAATAGTGCTTTTTCATGAGCATATTTTTGGGCCCTTTATTGGCTGCGGTTTTGTCCATGTCCGCAGCCAATAATGCTATTTTTTTAAAATGTTTTTTTGTTTTATTAATATTTGTATATATTATCCTAATTATAAAATAATAAATATTTAACAATAATAAACCAACTATAATCACCATTAATTATCACCAAAATAATATATATAATATACATAAATAATTTAATTGTGCATTTACAAATAAATTATATAATATATAATATATACAAATATATATACATAAACTTAACGTACACCACTACGAAACATAAGCTACCAACATAAATTAGAAATATACACGGCAACTTTGTCTTTCACTTCGCGTATTTCCGTTTCCGTCAATTCGCGTGTTTCCCTTGGAGTGTCGTATATAATCTACGTATTAAAAGAAATTATTAAAAAGTTAGTACATATATATTATAGATTTTCTAATAAATATTTATAATATTATAATTTAAAAACATAATAAATACTTACGGAATCAATACTTTGTACCCCGACTTTCTTCACGCCTTCTAAGATATCTTCCATAAATTTAAGCACGTAGTAGCCGCAGTAAATGCTATTTTTTTGTCGAAAACACTATTAAAAAAATATTATATATGTTAAAGCCAAATTAAAAACGCTTCAAAAACGTTAAAAACGCAACTTAACACTTAATTTCAAGCATATGACAATTATTTTCGATTCGGACCACTTCAACACAATAATATATACCAAATAGTGTTGTGTGCCAAGTTTCGTGCATAACAAACCAAGTTTAAGCTATTTTACGCGCGAAAATGACAAAAACAGTTCAAAACCGTGAAAATTGCAACTTAACACTTCATTTCAAGCATATGACAATTATTTTCGATTCTAACTACTTCAACACAATCATATATACCAAAAGGTGTTGTGTGCCAAGTTTCGTGCATAACAAACCAAGTTTAAGCTATTTTACGCGCGAAAGTGACAAAAATCCTTCAAAACACTTAAAAACGCAACTTAACACTTCATTTCAAAGCATATGACAATTATTTTCGATTCGGACCAATTCAACACAATAATATATACCAAATAGTGTTGTGTGCCGAGTTTCGTGCATCACAAACCAAGTTTAAGCTATTTTACGCGCGAAAATGACAAAAATAGTTCAAAACCGTGAAAATTGCAACTTAACACTTCATTTCAAGCATATGACAATTATTTTAGATTCTAACTACTTCAACACAATAATATATACCAAATGGTGTTGTGTGCCAAGTTTCGTGCATAACAAACCAAGTTTAAGCTATTTTACGCGCGAAAGTGAAAAAAATCCTTCAAAACACTTAAAAACGCAACTTAACACTTCATTTCAAGCATATGACAATTATTTTCGATTCTAACTACTTCAACACAATAATATATACCAAATGGTGTTGTGTGCCAAGTTTCGTGCATAACAAACCAAGTTTAAGCTATTTTACGCGCGAAAGTGATAAAAAAAATTCCTTCAAAACACTTAAAAACGCAACTTAACACTTCATTTCAATCATTTGACAATTGTTTTCAATTCTAACTAATTCAACACAATAATATATACCAAATAGTCTTATATGTACCTTTACTGCTCTCCATTTCGGGTATGTGGCTCTCACAGCAGATCCCATTTCCCCACGCATTTTCTTCATAACACTGAAACACATGGGGAAAGAATAAATATTTATTTAATACTATTTATTATTAACACTTAAATGAAATTGGTTGACAATTTATAAACTTACGCATTCAACAAAGCTTTGAATTTTATGTTGCGAGGCATGACTTGTCCTTGATGTAATGAGTCGAAGACGTGCACCGTATTCGCCATAAGACATATGACCAAAAGTATCCAATGCACACTACAAAAACCACGATTTTAAATCAACAAGATAGAGAATAGGTGAACATAAGTAAAAATCAAAATATATGTTCAATTTCAAAAATAAAACTAATCACCTTTCATAGTATGGGGCCAGAATGAACGTGTGTTTAGATGCAAATGAATGTTTCAGAGCATGTTCAACGTATGCTTTGACGTCATCTGGATCACTCTGACTCTTACCACCCGAAATCGACTCAGGATCAAACCATCAAAATTTTATTGGAGGTTCGAGGCAATTCAACTCCTCGTAAGCCGCACTAAATTACGAATAAGAAAATTTTGTCAGTAATTCGATTATTAAAACAATTAAACAATAAAACCTAAATTGTAAGATAAGAACATCACATACATCATGTAGACATGGATAAGGGCGATATTCAACATCTCCCCTCGCAAAAATTGCCCAATGTCACTAGGACCAATAATGACGCTAGGTTCCTCGACAAAGCAGAATTATTCCGTGCTCAGGGGTAGAATAATTGGGTCCTCCTCACGCGATAACCCACACCTAGGACACTCTTCTAAGTTCTCGTTTTCATTCCGATACAATACACAATCATTCGGACACGCGTGAATCTTCTGGTACTCTAACCCGAAAGGACACATTAGTTTTTTGGCATAGTATGTCGACTTTGGAAGTTCATTTCCCTCAGGAAGCATCTCACCTAACGCTTCTAATAACATTGTAAAACTAGTGTCACTCCAATTGAATTTTGACTTAATGTTGAAAATTGTTAAAACTGCTGTAAATTTGGTAAACTTTGTACATCCAGGATACAAGGGCTTTTGAGAAGCCTCTGTCAACAAGTCAAATACACGAGGACGTTTTCCTAACTCATCCTCAACTTCCTCCATCATCTCATCAACACGATCCACATGCTCATCGACATGCTCTTCATCAACACGATCCACTACATCCTCATTGACATCGACCACATTATTGACATCTTCAACAACACTCTTTTTCTTGTAAACTCCCTCCTCACCATGCCAAACCCAAACATGATATTGAGGCCTAAACCTACGTCGAAGTATGTGCTCCCTAAGGATATAAACACTATCTACCTTTGATACATTGCCACAATTGACACATGGGCAATAAAAACCAACTCCCCCCGTCCTAACTTGATGTTCAACCACAACACTACAAAATTCTAATACGCCATCAATAAATTCTGACGATTCAATGCTTCCATACATCCAAGAACGATCTTTTGTCATCCTATGTGTGATTATTTAATTCAAAACAAAATTAATAACAACTTTTTAACATATATACTTATTTATACCAAACATATTTAACCTTTAAAATATATAAACTTATTTATACTAAAAATATTTAACCCTAATTAAATATATACTTTATATTTTAATTCTATATAAGCACTACATAAATAATTAATATTAATTCTATATAAGCACTACATAAATAATTAATATTAATTCTAAAACAAAATCATTTAAAATAATTAACATTGTTTACTTCATACTTCATTTTTCAAACTTCATCAATTCATGTATAACCAAACATATTCTAATTCTATATTTCATACATCAATATTAAGCCCTAATAAATGATTTCATACATCAAAATTCATCAATTTAACCCTAAAACTACATCAATATTAAGCCCTAATAACCAAACATATTCTAATTCTATATTTCATACATCAAACTTCATCAATTCATCAATTCATGTATAACCAAACTTCATCAATTCTATATTTCATAAAAATAAATCATTTAACCATAAAAATACATATATTCAATCTAATACTAATAATTAAAACATATATATGTACAATAACAAACCACATTTTAACAAAATACATAAATAATTAAGCCCTAAAACACAATGAACTTGAAAACTTAAAATCAAAATAATACCTTGAAATTTTGTGGGTTTAGATGAGTGTAACCTCTACAATGTAAAACAAAAACAAAATTAGTACAAAAACAAAATACATAAATAAATAACTAAGCCCTAAAACACAATGAAACAAAATCAATATTATACCTTGAAAGCTTGAAGAACAAGAACTAAATAAGCCCTAAATTTCGTGGGTCTAGAAGAACAAGAACAAGTGGTTTTCGTGGGTCTAGAGTATGTGTTTTTGAAGAAATTTCGTGGGTCTAGAAGAGAAGAAGAAGAAGAGCAATTATAGATTTCGTGGGTTAATGTTAGAGAAGAAGAAGAAGAGCAAGAGTATGGATTTCGTGGGTTAATGTTAGAGAAGAAGAAGAGCAAGAGCAAGTAAGAACAGTGGGAAGTCGTGAAATGAAACAGTGGTTTTAGAGAAGAAGAAGTGAGGGAATTAAATGGAACAGTTTCATGAAAATATGAACGTTAGAATATGAGGCGCGTTTTGGATATGCTATTGGCTGCGGACACAAGCCCAACCGCAGCCATTAATCAAATTTCATTGGATAAATTAGCATATTGGCTGCGGATAGAGGTGTTCATTCAGGTGATCGGGTCGATTTCGGACGAGTGTTTTTCGATTCGGTTGTATTTCGGATCGGCTATTTTTCGGTTGCGTGTTACGACGGGTCGCACTCGGGTCGGGTCGGTTAGTCGCGGTTCGGCTGAAGATCGGTTATTCGAGCTATCGGGTTAGCATCGGTTCGGTGTCTGTTGAAGTTCGTGTCGAGTGTTAATCGGTGTCGGGTTGTCATCAGTTAATAATTGATTCGATTTTGTCGAGTACAGATTGGGTTCGGGTTTTAATTACTATCGGCTATGTACTACTAATTACTATTGATCGAGTCAATATTAAATTAAGTTGTTAGTCATTTTTTAATTGATGACAAGATTTCCTTTACTTAAAGCAAAAATAGTTAAAATGTAAATCAACTAGTGATCATTATTACTTTGTTACTTTTACTTGTTTAACCGGAAATTAGAATTATAAAGTTCTATCAATTTTCATCTAATACGGTTATATACATTGACCATTGATTATTAACTCTAAATATATGAAACCATGTATTTATAAAATTTAATTTATTAAAATACTTAGCACTTGATTAGATTAAATAATAAGATGATTGAATATGAGTCTATCATACTTCTATGTTAAAAATTGGTTTAGGTTTAAAGCAATTCGATCTAAAATTTATTCGGGTTTAGTCGGTTTTTGCCGGATCGAGTTCGGTTTCGAGCATGATTCGGGTCGGATATGACTCGGGTCGGTCATTTTTGGTTCGGGTAATCTCGGTTAACGTTTATGTGTCGGTTACAGTTCGGGTTCAGCTTTCTCATTTTTGGTAGTCAATCGGTTCGGGTACAACTTCGATTCGGGTATTGTCGATTCGATAAATCTTAAAAAGAAACACATTTTCGGGTCGGTTTACTTTCGGTTTCAGGTCGGATTTTCGGGTCGAGTCACTTTTGAACAACTCTAGCTGCGGACATCCTACAAATCGCAGCCATTGAGCATTTTTTTTAACTTATTGGCTGCGGACATAGCCCTAACCGCAGCCACTGAGTATTTTTTTTTTAATTTGATATATTGGCTACGTATACCAATAAACCGCAGCCAATTAGCAGCAGCCAATAGCTTTTTTTCCACTAGTGAGAGGTCGTTTAGGGCTTTCTATTTCCCGTGGTCAGACTTCAGGTTCTCCATCATCGTCAGGTGTGTTGTCGCCATTTGTGGCCCCAAGATTCATTTCCACTCCATCACATCCATCGCCACCCATCCAGGTTTGGGAATATTAGCACCATACACCTACTCTTGATGAAATCCCCGAGGTTGATGAGTCCACATCGACCTCATCTATTGGTAGCAAACGAGGTTCCCTTTGTATCATTTTGGATGATTGCGTTGTAATATATATATGCGTGTTTTCTTTGATAATCTCTTAATTTAATTTATATCTTTTATTATTCCGACCTCGTTGATGGATTATAGTGATGATTGGTTAAGGTTGTATTGGTTGAGACCTCGTAAATAGTGGTAGTTAAGTTTAATAATACAGGTTGTGTGCAAATTAAGGAGAAGAGAAAGTATTTGGTATCTGTCAGATTAAACGGCCATACAGAATAACAATTTAATATTAGTAAAAATGGTTGAGAATGCACTCCAAGTAAATCGCTGCATGGAGTAGCGGTTTTGTTGTCCCGCAGTTACAAAATAATTGAAAATGCTGTCAGTTAACCACAACATGGAAGCACGATTTTGTGCACCAAATAAACCACTTCTTGTAGCGGTTTTACTGAATTTTTTTTAAAAATAACATAGCTGCTGACGTGGACGATATGTAGAGAATATTATTTTCCCTTTTGGCGTATACTGGGAATTATTTTCCCAAAAAGCTATATTGTGGGAAAAGATTCAATAATAATTAATTTCTTCAATTGATTACTTTAAGATCATAAGTTATTGTTTTAAGGTTATAAGTAATCACTATAAGACTATAAAAAATAATTATATTTAAATTATAAATGATCACTTTAACGTTATAAGTAATCATTTGAAGAAAAAAAAAATATATTGCGCAAGCCCAATATAAATAAGAGAAATTCTGAGTAAATAACGGTTATTTGTGTGATTGATAAATCACCCATATGTGATAGGATGTGACAGGAGGAGAGATTTGTTGTTTTAATTTATCTTTTTTGATTTTGTTTATTTTGAAATTATTCTTTATGTCTTTTTGTGGTAATTTACAAATCACAGTCATTGATTAGGAATTTTTGATATAAATAATCTCACCATGAAACCGTCTCATTAAAGTATTTGGGTTGAATTAATTATGACCATGAAACCGTCACAGAGATGCGTATGTTGCGGTGGATGTGCGGACACGCTTTGTTGGATCGAATTAGAAACCAAGAGTTTAGAGACAAACTAGGGGTTGCTCCCATCTCTCGAAAAATGCGCGAAGGAAGATTGAGGGGGTTTGGACATGTGAAGAGAAAGACTTTTGACGCCCCCGTGAGGAGAGTCGAAAGCTTTATAATAGAGGGTAAGAGGAGTCGAGGAAGACCCAAGAAAACTTGGGAGGAGCAAATAAGAGTGGACTTACGTGAGTTAAACCTCTCGGAGGACCTGACTAGGGATAGGAGTAGTTGGAGGCGTCATATCCAGGTTTTAGACTTTGGCTTTTCTTCTTAGAGTCGTTTGAGGCGTCCATGCTTTCTTGTCTGTTCTAGTCTCTTGTGTGTCTTGCTTAGTTTTTTTGTCATAAGTTTTATATTGTTTTACATGCGTATTGGATCTATTATGTGTTCTTTCACATCACATGGCAGATATGTATCTCTATCTCTCTCTATCATTCTGGAGCGGGGGACTCCTTTATTTGGCCGTGCTCTCCTTTACGGGTATGAGTTGCCGCCGTCCATCCCTCTCCAGATCCTGCCCATAGTTTTCTAAGAGCGGATATACTGGATAAGATGATGATATATGATGACCGGCTGACGCTTAAAATGTCAATAAAATCACGAAAGGGAAACAGAAACGAAAACAAAAACAAAAAATTTATGCACTCACAAATGCGACAAGCATCATCATTCTCCCTTAACCGCATCGCTGCTGTGTTCGTCGACTCTCCTACAATCACTTTTGCCATGTCCTCCTTTCCTCGACCTCCGGTATCTTTCTCTCTTATCACTCTCTCTCTTTCTCTCTCACATCTTCTAACTCTTTCTCTCTTCTCCATTTGCAGTTCAGAGAAGGCCGCGGTAGTCGAGGTCGCAGGAGTTTCTCCAATCACCCACCGTCTATTTCCGGAGACTCACATTTTCAAACTTTTCATGACGCACATTCAAATTTTCGAAGAAACAATGATTTTCGCCCGATTATTAATAATTATCAAAATTTGAATTATTCGTCAAATAGTGATGCTGGTGGTGGTAACAGTTATAGAGGAAGAAATCCGCGGTTTATGCAAAGGACTAATCAATTGCCGGGAGTTAAGGTTCAGCGGCCAAAACCTGCGGATTATAGGACTTGGGAGTTTGCGAAAGTTCCTCCTCCTAAAGCTGGTAATTTGAACTTATTTATTAATTTTTTTTTAAAAAATTGTTGTTGTGCCAAGAACTAAGAGGTGTGTTAGATCACCTTGTTGCTCACACCATAGCATGCACTATGGTCTATGGATGGTGATGAGGGATTTGCAATTGGGCATGAGCATTTATGACCCGTTTGGTAGGCGGTAATTAATAGGGTAATGAAAATGAAACTCTAGTATAATTTTGGATGAAAAATCTCTTAGTTGCCGAACTTTAATCATCTCATTTGTGGTAATGGAAATTTGTAAACAAAATTTTTTTTGTGATCAAAGTTTCATTACCATGAGAATATATGAAACTTCTCATGATATTTTACACTATAAATCATTCACATTACCACCATTTAATACCACTAACTAAACGGGCCGTTAACGTCTAGAATTTTGGTTGAAGGTTTGGTTGAAGCTAGAAAGATAGCTTCTTGAAGGTTGCCTTGAAGAAAGCAATGAGTGTCTTGAACAAGTGCACGAGGTATGCCTTGATTGAGGCAAGGTGTGCATGAGGGGTACCTTGAACGAGGCACGATGCTGCTGTAGTCGGTGAAGGGTCTCATGCTGCTCGTTCGAGCATCACATGGCCATTTTCGAGTTTTTGTTATGCCTGATACGCAATGGGCAATTTTCTCTAATGGATATGAATATTCTAAATATTTGGGGGCTATATATAGACCATAAATCAAATATAGAATCAACCAAGAGGAGGCTAATACAAGGGAAAAGGGGCTTGGGAAAGCTAAAGTGCTTTTATATTAGAGAGTGTGTGATCTCCTTTAAATGTGAGATCTTTGAGCTTGAGAGGTTATTCTCAAGTATTGTGAGAGTTGCTTTATTATTGTATTTGTTGAATTATTAATGAAATAAAATCTATTTTGAGGGTAAGTGTCCATAACATCATTAAATAAATTTTTTGTTCTTTCTTTTGTGTTTAATGTGTTCATTAGTGTGTACTCTGTTTTTCCCTTTGTTTTTCTTGTTCCTTTTCAAAATGAGGTCATTTAGCTTTCATTTCAATTGGTATTAGAGCTTGGTGAGTTTATTGGGTATTTTGGTGAGTGAAGTAAAGATTTTGGCGAATAAACAAGATGGGTGATGGAACAAGGTTCCATATTCCATTGTCTGATCAAAAGATGAACTTTTCGGTGTGAAAATGTTCCGTTGAAGACCTGTTGGTTCAATAAGGTATTGTTGTTACACTTGGGAAAGCAAAGCCTATTTGGAGGAGGAGAAGTGGGTATCCATGAAGAAGAAGAAAACGCATGAAGGATGGTAGATCACGTTAACACATTCAACGAATTTGTTTGTCAAGCTTTACTCCTTTTCTCTTCTTTTCCTAAGAGATACAGAAATATAGTTCAAACAATAGTAAAAGGGGTGTTGCTATTATAAGAAGAAGTGTCACATTCAAATGATGTGAAACGAGATAAAGAATAACCTCAAGAGAATAAGAGCTTGAAGGATAGTGGAAGAAAGGATATTAAAAATAGCTAAGTTGTTGCCCTAGGGTTTGTTGACGAAGATGATTGTGAAGCACTTCTTGCTGATGGCTTAGTTTTAAGAGGTGCGAGGTTCACTAAGGCGCAAAATGTCTTTTTTTCCCAAGGCATAAGGCGTAAGGTGAAGGCGCATACTTTTTGTATGTGAGGCGCACGCTCCGCTAAAAGGCTCCAAATTTAATTTTAAAACATATTTAATACTTAAAGTAACATGAAATTCATATTGTTACAACATACAAGTTAGATAAACGCTACTTTTGCACATAAAGTCAGAAGATAATATAGTTCTAAGTTGACCATGTTCTCTTAGTGGATCCAAAGGGCATGAAGATGCAACATGATTTGATGAAATCATTGTTCAAGGTGTAAATCATTATACTTTGATGTCCAGACAAGACAAACAAAAACTATATGTTGAGATTCGATCACTATGACAAAACGGGCAAAAAATTAAGTATGTAATTAAATTAAATCACACATTAAATACACCATTTTATCGTTATTCTTTAGATGAATTTTTAAACAAATTAGAGATTAAATGAATCATTGTAGTAAAAGATAGGAGTAGAAGTATAAAAAGATAAAAAGTAAAAGAGAAAAAAGAACAAAAAGAAAAAAAATCCAAGTCCAAGCATTATAAAATAAAATAAGAAAAAATGAGAGGAAAGAAAACAAAAAAGTGAGAAGCGGTTGAAATTGAAAAGAAAAGAAGAATAGAGAGAAAATAGAACGAGTAAGAAAAGGGAAGAATTCGGTATGTGAGTTGTTTGGCTTCAGCTTGTTTCGTGCTGTTTTAGCTTTTGGTCTGCTTCCCTTTCGTGTTTAGGGAAGTGTTTTTTTCCTTTTTGTAACCTAGGTTGTAAAAGATTTTTTTGGAGATAATATCTTCTTTTTAATTGCCACAAAAAAGAAAAGGGAAGACGAACAATACCTGCTTAAGAATGCCGGAACACTTGTGAAAGAGAAGAACAATGTAGAAAGGGACTTTTTTCTTTTCTAAATTCAAAAAAACAACTATTTCTTTAAAGCATTTTAGTACATGAAACGTAAAAAGAAAAAACATAGAGTAACATACAAAAGGCGTAGGAGGCGCATGAGCCATAAGGTGCACGCTTCTCTCTTGCCTCTTGTACTCCCTTGCCTCTTGTACTAAGATGCGCCTTGAGTCTCTGTGGCGTGTTTGTGGTCCCCTTGGTGCGTCACACACCTAAGCATGCCTTAGGCCCGCTTTTTTGTAACCAATATGATATAGTGTCTTTTGGGAAAGAATGAGTCCTAACTTAAGTTTCTTCTTGACCCATGAAAAGGTTGGTAGCAAAAATGTCAGTATGGACAATTTGGCCCATCATTTGATAGTTGGTTTGGCAATATTAGGATCATATTGAATGTATTAAAATAGCAGGGCGTTATATATTGTTTTTGATGGTGCTGTTAGGACATTCACTACATATTAATAGGTGTCCTTCATGTTCCCAACTTGAAGACACATTTAATTTTTAATGTGGAGTGCCCCTTCACCTTGAAGGTCCATCTGAATTGTCTCATAAGTCACAAGGAGGAGGATCTTCAAAACCATGGATGTTGACAACTTCGTTCTCGATGTTCAGCAATTATTTTATATTTATTTTAGAAGATTTCTTTTGATGAGTTTAAAACAATCTTTTACTTTCATTTATATTGTTTTATTTATGTATTGAATGAATGGACAACCTGTGATTCGATTAGAGAATAAATATAGAATTTATTGCCTAGCTTAAAAGCTCTTGTAATTGATATTATTTTTTTGCAGAGCGGTTTGTTGTTCTCTCTTATAACATACTTGCGGATTACCTTGCTAACAACCATCGAAAACTATACTTTCACATTCCGCGCCGATTTATGAGTTGGGAGTGGCGGAAGGGCAACATACTTTTTGAGCTACGGTTGTGGTCGCCCGACATAATCTGCTTTCAGGTTGCTTTTGTTCTTTTTTCTCCATCTTAACTTTTTATGTCGAGTTGTTCAAGAGGAGCTTTGTGCCTTAATCGATTGACATGTTTACACTTATTTAATTACTTGCGTTCAGATTTTGAAATTTGTGTTCTTCCATTCTTGATGGATTCAAAGATTTGAATTTCTTTGGTTTCAGTATGTACTTGTCTCATATAACAGGTTTAATTAAATCATGTGCACTTCTTGTTGGATGCTTGCTATCAAAGTTCAATCAAAATTAACATATTTGTTTTTACACTAGTAAAGTGTCCATATGTGAATTTGCAGATGATGCATTCGAGTAATGGAGCGCTATAATGTGTTACAAATTCTTTTTTGATTTTGATTATTTCTATGAATGGTTCATTCAGAGCCTACCTCTTAGTTTTTCAAGGGTAATATGTAATAGACTGATTTTGTCATTGTTGCGAATATTAGAAGAATACAGAAATGTAAGTGAGACTAAAATAGAAATTTAGAGTTTATTGATTCAATAGGAGAAAACAAGATACACAAGCTTTAGAAAGGCTTGCACTCTCCAAGGACATGAATATAACACCCACAAATCTGAATATAATCCCCCCTTCTCTACTCCCACATCCTTTATTTATTTATACTAATTTCTACCTAACAACTTAGATTAAAATACCCATTATACTCTTATAGCCAATATATTTCACTACCGACCGTTTGAAGTTCCACCTTACCTTTATGGTGGATAAAAAATGCTCAGGGTAGCAAGAAACAAATGTTGTGGAATTTTTTTTTCCAAAGAAAAATGCTTGAAAGAAAAAATTGTATGAGCAGAGGTAATGTTCAAGTCTAAACATAGTTTGGAAAAGAAGAATATTGGTTGGGTAAAAAAAAAAAATAGTGAAGGTCTTCACGTCAAAATTTTCCATATTCCCGGATTCACAAATATTCATGATGTTTGCAATGAAGTCGAAATAGTCTAGAACCTTTGGTATATTTTCCCAAAATATACTCTCAACGATGACTTTTCATCTTCTGCACAACAATCTTCTACCTATGTCCACAATTTCCGCCATTGAAGAACCTTCAAGCTCAACTTCACCTTCACCATCTTATTCTTCGCCTTATTTTTCGGTGATCTTCCACCATGGACTAGAGATTACCACAATTGACGATGCTTAGCTAGCAGGCATTCCAAGACCAACGCCGGAGCTGCAGCTCACGAGGCTTCACCTCTGTTTCATAGCAGCAGCTGACCAGAGCCATCATTTCTTCGCCACCTACTCACCTTTCCTAGATTCATCGGAATTTCTTTGCCAAACATCATATACTTTTTCCGTCTTCTTTTTCTGATTTTTCCTCTTATCTCCTTTTTGTCTTTTGTCTCCTTTCTTGATTTTCTTTTGTTTCTTCTTTTGAAACATTAATTTCTTACCCTTCTCTATTTTTCCGGCTAAAACTTGACAATTTCTATTAAATAATTTTGGACAATTTTCTTGGATATAGGTTTCCTCAACTGGAATATTTCCTAATCTGTTTTCAAAATGTTCAAAAGAATTGCACTATTAGTCTTGTTTGAAACCATTTTCACATTCCTTAGTTTTCCTCCAACTCCTTCCGAATTTTGAAATATGATCTATTATCTTTTGAAAGAACGCTTCCAAGAATCTTGGAACCTTTCTTTAAGTTTTTTTTAAAATTCTTGTAAATCAATTTTCATTCGCCCACATGTCTCTTTCACTAGAGTGTGTAACTCAATTGTTTGTTTATTTTGTGGTACTTCTTGAGCAATTTGTAATACTCTTCACTTCAATTGCAATTTTGGTTTCTTGTGGTCTTTGCCATTGTTGTGACGCCGAAGCTTTAGTTATATCTAAATTTCCTTCCAAATTGAAGGTAGCTATTTATGAAGAATTATATCAGTCATCAAAATCGATCGACTTTGATACGCGTTTTAATAGAATGATTTAGTCATTGTTGCGAATATTAGAAGAATACAAATAACTAAACGATACTAAAATGGAAATGTAGAGTTTATTGATTCAATAGGAGGAAACAAGATGCACAAGCTTTCGAGAGGCTTGCAGTCTCCTAGGACATGAGTATAAGACCCACACATCTGAATATATTATTGATTCCATAGGAGGAAACAAGATACACAAGCTTTCGAGAGGCGTGCATTCTCCTAGGACGTGAGTATAAGACCCAACCATCTGAATATAACACCGTACACCCCCCACCCCCACCCCCCCAACCCCCCGAGTTACACACTCTAGTTTTCCTCCAACTCCTTCCGTATTTAGAAACACGATCTATTTTCTTTTGAAGGAACACTTCTAAGAATCTTGGAACCTTTCTTTAAGTTTTTTTAAAATTCTTCTAAATCAATTTTCATCCGCCCACATGTCTCTTTCACTAGAGTGTGTAACTCAATCGTTTGTTTGTTTTGTGGTACTCCTTGAGCAATTTGTAATACTCTGCACTTCAATTGCAGTTTTGGTTTCTTGTGGTCTTTGCCATTGTTGCGACGCCGAAGATTTAGTTATATCTAAATTTCCTTCCAAATTGAAGGTAGCTATTGATGAAGAATTATATCAGTCATTGAAATCAATCGACTTTGATACTCGTTTTAATAAAATGATTTAGTCATTGTTGTGAATATTAGAAGAATACAAATAAGTAAACGAGGCTAAAATGGAAATGTAGAGCTTATTGATTCAATAGGAGGAAACAAGATACATAAGCTTTCGAGAGGCGTGCATTCTCCTAGGACGTGTGTATAAGACCCACACATCTGAATATAACACCCCCCCGGGGGGTCTTCTCTACTCCCACATCCTTATTTATACTAATTTCTAACTAACAACTCACCTAAAAATACCCATTATCCCGTTGTACCCTATATATTACATAGTATTACGTACATTCAAGTTATACTCTCAAAGCTAGCCTGAGTGGGAACCTAGATGCGAGCCACTTGATGACTTTGCATCATCTTGTTTGTTGCTAGTTTCCGCTTTAATTATACCAAGCCAACTTGCCTTATCAATTAACTATCTTTGCATTTGGTAAATCATACCGGTGTAGTATGTTGTTTTTTGTTGTTCCAGCTTACACCTTACAATTGTCTTTCTTTTGGTTATTTTCATCCTTGAGTTTGAGAAGTGTTTCATCTTATTTTCAGGAAGTTGACAGATTTCATGATTTGGAAGATGACTTGAGGGTTCGTGGATACAGCGGCATATGGAAGGTTGTGACAAAAATGAGCACACTTTTGTGATTGACATTTATATTTTAATAGGTTTTTTTTCCTGACTTTTTGACTACAATTTTCAATGAATAGAGCAATATTTTTTGCAAAACTTGAGAAGGGTTATAATATACTTCATTCTCGCCATTTGAGTTTGTACACACTTTCATTCTTCACTTGAAAGACTAGAATAAGTTCACGTGTTTGACAAGGCTAGTTATTTAGTGAATTGGTGAGTGGATTCTCTTGAATTATCAAAGTTGAACTAATAGTGATGATTTTTGGTATCAAGGGTAAATCAATAAAAGCCTCTTTGTTTTTATTATGTGTGTAAGGTTCCATACATCTCATTCTCCTCAAAACTGTTAGCAACAGTGTGTCAACTTCTATTTACACTCACCTTTTCAATCCACCATTCTAGGTTGCATCCAATAAGTCATGAATACAGCCCAAGATCATAGTTCATTTCAGTTATATAATTTTTGTTCGGTTTTTTAAAGGCTTATTAGACTAAATTTGAGACTTCGAGTTACGTTTGTGTTATTTGGTGGGCAAAAGTTAATTAAAGACAATTCAGATTAGGATATTAATAGCTTTAGATGTTTTATTAAACTTAGTGTCATACGACTGATGTACAACATAACATAGCAGCCGAAGGACACTCACAGATCATTCATGAAACAAGGTGAGCTGAAGCACACTCACAGATCCTTCATTAAACAATAAGCTACAAAATGAAGGACAGTAGCTGGAGGTGTAAAGCCGGAGAAGTAACTGCCTAGGTGTAGGAGTTATGAGCTAACGTCATAAAAGACAAGAAGCGTTGAGAGGGAAAACAATAACCACATCATGGGGAGAGTTCATGGCGCATAAACACGGTCGAGTTGAGACGAATTTTCAGCTAGCCGTTCTGAGCGAGAACTCGCGATTTATGGAAAAACGATCAGTCAACACGCTTTTCGACCGTTTTGGCTGATTCATAATTGAGATCAACGTCTTTTACGGGTGAGTTCTGAGTTTGTTGGCCGGATTTTGAGTTTTCAGACCGAGCTACAACCCTAATAAACGAAAAACAAATGAAAAACAACAAAACGTAAACATCCATGAAAACAAAACAATAAAGAATAGAAGACCTGTGGAAGTTTCACCATTAAAGTCTTAAAGAACAAACAAGGAAGGTTAAATGAAATGGCATACTTTTTTTATTTGGGGTATGGAGTGGCTTTTTTAATATTCTTGGAAAGGAAAATAGCATTTAAGAAGTACATGTCTACAAATGACAGCTGTTTAAAGGGATTATTTGAAAGATTTCTTTGCTCAATGCATTTAGTGCACCAATACCAACTGTGTTAATTACTTCCTTCTTAATATACTCACATTATTTTTCACTATCATTTTGAAGGTTTATAAGTGTTTTTTAATTCATATCACTGATAAATGACTACATTTATTTTTTTATCAAAGATGTTAGGTAGAATGGATCAATTTTATATTTATATTTTTATAATTGTAATCATTATTTTGTATTTTTGTTGGTATTTATATGCTTATTTTAGTATTATGTTTCTAAATAATTGCATTTAAAAAAAAATAATTTTCTACTACTCAATAACAACCGCGATCCGTTCCCGCATGGTGCAAAATCGCGGTCGCAGTTTTGATAACGGTCACGATCGTGAATCACGGTAACTGAAAAAATTCGGTTGTCGCGGAAAGGATCGAGGTTGTTATTGATTATAGAGAATTATTTCTTAAAAAAATACAATTATTTAAAAACATAATAGTTAAATAAGCATATAAATACCAACAAAAATACAAAATAATTATAATAATAAAAATATAAAATTTACCCACTCTACCTAACGTCTTTGATTTTAAGAGTATAAGTGTAGTCATATTTCAGTGATTATAATTTAAAAAAAAAATCAATCCTTCAAATGGTTATAGAAAAAACAAAGCGAGTATATTAAGAAGGAAGTAATTGTGACAATTGGTATTGGTGCATTAAATGCATTGGACAAAGAAATCTTTCAAATACATCAATTCCTTTGAACAGTTGTAGTCTGCAGACATGTAATTCTTAAAAGCTCTTTTGCTTTCCAAGAATATTTAAAAGCAACTCTATACTCCAAATTAGAAAAGTATGGCATTTTATTTAACCTTTCTAGTTTCTTTTATAAGACTTTACGACCCGTTTGGTTAGTGGTACTAAATGGTGGTAATGAGAATGATTTATAGTGTAAAATTCCATCAAAACTTTCATGTCATTCCCATGGTAATGAAACTTTGATCACAAAAAGTTTTTTGTTCACAAATTTCCATTGCCATTTAATATTATCTCTCCCATTGGTAATGCATTGGAATGAATTTTCTGAATAAAATGAGATGATTGGAGGTTGTCAAACATGACAATCAAGGTAGCCAAGAGATTTTTCAACCCAAATTACACTAATTTTTCATTCCCATTACCATCGTTTATTACCACCTACCAAACGGGCTGTTAATGTTGGAACTTTGGTAGGTCTTCTATCCTTCATTATTTTGTTTTCATGGATGTGTAAGTGTTGTTGTGTTCATTTGTTTTTCGTTTTTTCAGGTGACTCGGTCTAAAAACTCAAAATTCGGCCAATAAACTCAAAACTCGCCCGTAAAAAAATGCTAATATCCATCATGAATCGGTTGAAAAGCGCGTGCGTTGGCTCGCCGTTTTTTCATACAATGTCACAAATCGCGAGTTCTTAGAATGGCTAGCTGAAAATCCGTGTCAACTCACCCGTTGCGGATAACTCGGCCGTGTTTTTGCACCATGGTTCTGCGATAACCGAATTTTTTCTGTTACTGTTATCCGCGATCGTGACCGTTATCGTGACCACGATTTTGCACCATGGGAGAATTCTAGGAACATGGGCAATTATAACAAGTAATGGGAAGTTATACAAATAATTGTTTCCCACTCTAATTCATTTAAACGAGTGTTGATTTTCCTCCCTCCAAAATGGATGCAAAACTGATGGGAATTAAGTGGGACTCACGCCTAACAAGTCATCAATACTTAATGAAGTCCAAGTCATCAATCCTTACTAATTATGAATTTTTGGCTATCAAAGTGAAGTTTTCTAACTTCTCAAGTTGGTTCAAGGAGGTTATGGAAGTTAGTTTGGTAATGCTTTAGGTGAAAGATCCCAACTTAAATCAGAATTATTGTTGTACTCCTCTCTTAAAAATCAGGATGAATGTAATAGTTTAATTTGCAAAAGTTCTTGATGCTTAGTGTAGTTAGGTCCCTACACTTGTGACTTTAAGAGCCTTTCTTCTTGCTAATAGTAGCTTATTTAGTGAGTTTTGAGCCTAACCTTCAATCTATCTTTATTTCCTTACAAGTATTTAAAACCTCAGAAATCGCAATTCAAACTCATCCACAAACAACCTTGACAAGCCTTCCCAAGAAACCCGTTCTCACGTCAAAAGTGTCTTTCTTATTCATCATTTGTAGTCCCTTTTTTGTTCTCTTTTTCTAGCTCTGCCTTAGATCTCTGCTTAGTCATAAATCATGATGATCAAGGGTTTTTCTCGTCTTAAATTCTGCATGTAGTGTGGTAGGTGTGAATAATTGTACGAAGGTTAACAAGACATTTTGAATCTTTTTGATGCATTGTATAAGTCCATGTCAGAGTATTCCAAGCTTTCTGAAATTAATTAAAAAGTGCTTTTATTCGAATGTCCTGATATTCATGGATTTGAGCTAATGTTTTGTCTTTTTTTTAAAGACTTGTGTTATTCATGAACTGAAGTAGAGGCCTTAGGTCTTGAATCAATCCTATGTAATTTCCTGAAATGGTTAAGCTTTGATGAATATGTTTGTTTAAATTGCCGATGAGTAAGTATATGGTCTTGTACAATAGAGCCTTATCATCCTCCAATGTATCAGATGCGAACTGGTGATCCAATTGATGGGTGTGCTATCTTTTGGCGAACAACAAGGTAATGGCTTTTTGAAAATAGAGTTTACATTAACTTGTATGTGAGGATGTTGGCTAGTTAGTATTTTGTCAATTTTGATGACATAATTTTATCCTTGAGTTGGTTCTTTTGTGAATATGTTTGAAGATTGTGGGTTTAGGTTTAAGCTGATGTATGAAGAATGTATTGAGTTCAACAAACATGGAATGCGGGATAACGTTGCTCAAATTTGTGTTCTAGAGGTATACTTTCCAATCTTGGATGTCAAATTTTGAGCTATTTTTCCTTGCTCATGTTAGAATATGATCTTAAAAACGCCTTTTTTTTTAATTTTACAGTCACTACTTCCAAATCATAAAAGAGACCAGTTGGCTTCATCACTAAGGTAATGCTTGTGTACAAGTTTTTCGTATTATGAATGCCTTGAGGTATTGCAGAGGTTGCTCTTTTTTTGTGTGTGTTTAGTTTTTACTCAGGGTTGTTTTACCTCTCTCAGGGCCCGCCCACCCCAAAGTCTAACAACACGATATAACATGCTCTCCCTTGAAACCCCGCCCGATAATGATTCTACTGTGTCTGCGACCTCATAGACCAGGTAGTCACTTGCACTTTGTGAGTTATACCAGTTCCCCCCATGACTTGGGTGTTAGTGATAGAACATCCTACTTGATGACTTGTGTTTGCTACACATGGGAGCCTGAGTGAATGACTATAATGCAAGTTTGATGTTAGTACTTTTAGACACAAAAGTACTCTAATTATTTGTTGGCTTGTTCTGTGTGGTTCAATATAAGTATGACTTACACACTTGTTATATACCTCACAGGATACTCTTATCACCCCTCTTTTTTCTCATTTTCCTTGTTCCTTAATTGTTGAGACCGAAAATTTCATTGCCTCGATATAACTGCTCTAATCAATTTATATTTTATTTATTTTTTTATTAATTTTTTTATTAATTTTTTTTATTTGTTGCTGCAGCTCCGAAGGCTCTAATAGAGTTGTCATCTGCAACATTCATGTGCTTTATAATCCAAGAAGAGGAGAAATCAAGCTAGGCCAGGTATCATATTTGAGTTAGGTCATAGAGTTATTTTATGCAAGCCTACAAGGAATGTGTTTAAGTATGGGTGACACAGATTCAATGTTTGTGCCAATTATCTTTTAAATTTTAAAAATTCAGACAAAATTAAAGGAATCCGACTCACACATCTTTACCTTTATGCGACGGAATAATAGAAGAAAAATGTTAGAACCGTAGAAGGATTGGCTGTTTAAAAATCCTTACTTAAACTATAAAGCTTGGGCTGCGTAATCATCCTTGAGTCTATACAACCTATATGTTCTTGTTATGCTGGAAATTTATTTACACCTTGGATCCACATGTATGTACTTATATTAATGTTCCTCGCCAAGCTTGTAAATCTCGTTTTTAGCTATTCCCTTTTTCTTTTACCTTGACATATATGCTCAACTTTCCATCTGTATATCCTATCCTTAGTTTTAAAGTGTACAATGCACCCTAAGGTATGGACATCTAAGCTCTAGGTGTCACGCATGGCACTAATTTTTGGGTGTGAGGCACCCTAATGCCCTGAATATGAAAAAATATGAATCCCAAAATAATAACAAGAAAAGAAACACGAGAAATAACTGAAGAAAAGAGAAAACAAACATAGTGGGTGCACTAAGCAAATGGGCCTTTTCAAAGACTAAAACCAAATGGTGTTTTAAGGAACTCTTCTTAAAGAATCTCTTGCCTAGCCCTATCAAGGAGCCGAGCCAATCGCTTACCCAAGGCGCTCGACTTCCATGAGCCTATGCGCAAATTAAGCTCCTATCTTGCACTTAACTTTACACGTTTATGGAATAAAACACCTTATTAATGGATTTATTTAACTTTGTTGCAATATGTCAATCTCCAAGTTTCTCTAATGATCTTATGGCTAGTAATCAATTCTCTCTACCCATTCTTTCCATGCTGGTAGCATATCATGTTTTTCTTTTAGTTCTTAATGCAAGGTTGTAGTTCTCTTTCAGACCATGTTCAAACATAGGATCAAAAATATGAACCCTTTATGAAAGTGGGTTGTTGAAACTTTGAGAAGTTAAGGCAGGTCATTGATAACTTTCATAACATGATTGAAGAACAATGTGAAGAATTGGTATTTACACTAGCCTATGATGATAGATAGGAAAAGGGGATGGGGAGAACGTATGTAGATGGTCATTGAAATTGATACTTAGTTGTAGATCAAATATTCAATACTGCCGAATAAAGTAAGATTTTTTGTCGGCAAAGATTTCCCATGTTGAATTGTTTTGGTTTTTTTGGGGCACCCCATATTGTTGTGATTATTGCTTTGGCTGAAACACCCCGGCCCCTCGCACCGCCGGTGACTATTCATTGAGACTGTAGATTGGCCCCACAGACCAACACAAGCCTTTCCAGCGCACTTTGGCCTCACTCGTGCGCACCCGGTAAAACTTTACAGGAGGTCACCCATCCTAAGATTGCTCCCCACCAAGCACGCTTAACTGTGGAGTTCTTAGCAAATAGACCCCCATGAAAGGAAGATGCACCTTGTTGATATGAGTAGTCTATCAATCACTTTTCAAGCTAAATTTGGGGTATCACATTGGCATTGTTGTATCTTTGCTGTTTGGCCGAAAAGTTTTATTTACGGTGCCCCTCTGTTTATCGACTAGCAACGAAAGACTGGTGTGAGAAGTTTTATTGCTGTATGTAGGTCAGGATACTTCTTGAAAAGGCTCAAGCTGTATCGAAGACGTGGGAGGATGCTCCAGTGGTCTTATGTGGTGATTTTAATTGCACTCCAAAGGTATACAACTTCAAAATTTTTTTTATCATTCAGTTAAATTGTGCTTTTATGACAACTAACACACTTGATTATGGCAGAGTCCACTGTACAACTTCATATCTGAGCAGAAGGTAAAGCTGGGGCCTTTTATTTCTTGGGATGGCTACTTTCACTATTCTTATGGCATTTGAGTTATCAAAATTTATGGTATGGCAGCTAGATATATCTGAAGTAGACAGAGACAAGGTATCTGGACAAGCGTCTGCTGAGATTCAACCTCCACCCAGACAATATGGCCCTCAATTTAGGTATTTTTTTTCTGTCCCAAATTATCTGAATGATATCCACTCTATTCCTGATATATGGTTTTACAATGCCTGCCCATTTTCCTAGGGAACAACCAACTCGCGATACTGCTGTTCCCACAACAGTACAATATAATAATATTGATACGAGACAGCACCATTTACTTGAAAATGAGAATAAGGGACAAAGCATTATTGAGAATAGCCAAACTCCAGTTAGCCTGGAAAACTCTTCTGTTGTTTCTATGCTAAGTGTGCCAGTGACATCTTTTAAGGAGAATAGAGGGCTAAATGAATTGAGTGATAATTTGAACAGTCAGGGTCATCTTGCTGAATTGAATAGAGATGAGAATCCATCAGCCAAAGTTGCTGAAACCAATGAGACACTAAGAGGTCCTGAAAATGCCATTAGCTCCTCTTTGACGCTCAAGGAGAAAATGAAAGAAATTGTAATAACTGACGACAGTAGCACCCACAATGGTGATAGATTGTCTTCTGTTAGACATGACTTTGGCAGTAATAGTGTGGAAAAGGATGGTAATAACTCAAACTTGTCTCATTTAGACAACATTCAAACACATTCGTCAGAATCGGCTGAAGAAAACATGCTAGGTACTATCTGTGAACCTAATCTTGGATGCAAATACGAAGCATATGTGCCAAACTCAAGTTTATCTTTGAACCATGATATAGATGTAAAAATGACTGGGCTTTCACTCAATGTGATTGAGGAATCTTCAGAAGATGAAGGAGATTTAGGTGAAGATGCTGAGGAATGCTTGTCTGAGATAAGCAATGGTAGGGATGCCTTTCCTCCAAATCTGGGTGAGATGGTAATTTCTTGTGTGGAAGACCAATTTTTGAAGTTTTTGACAACCTGTTTTTCGCCATTTCAGGTGATGTAGTTCCTGAAGATGAGACCGTTGATGTGGACAAACCTTATGATCCATCTATTTGGACACCGATGGAGATAACTACTGCCACAGGAAATGTTGATAGTACTGTTCTTGAGCACCCTTTAAAGCTTAAGAGCACTTACACAGAAGTGGTGGTAGGTTCATGACTTAATGCCACTGCCTTTTATATACTATTACAAAGGAAGATATGATATGGGGCTTGCTATGGGTACTTTTGATTGCTTTATTGTTTTCTTTTAGACAACAGTAATTTATGAACTTACTTGCACTAATTTAGTATTTACTTCGAGTAGTTTAGATACAAGACATAACAAGATTCTCCCAAAAGTGGACGCTTATCTAGTTATATTTTGGACAAAGGTCATTCTTGTGTCTACTTGCTGAAGTCTGAACAAGCACAACCAAACCAAATCTATTTTGAAAGTTCTTCATATCTCGTCGTTGGATGGATATGTAACATTTTCACTTTCTGCAATTAAATGAGAATTATTTTTAGTAGTTGCTTGAATTCTTGCTTAGTACCTTGTTTGTTATGAGAATTTCACGTACACTTTTCATATTTTTAGACTTGGTGCATGATACTTAGTGGATTGATTGATTAGTAGTAAGGTTTAAAACGTTTATTCTTTCTGGTCCTGTGAGGGGTAGATTCATAATGGGTTGCTGCAGCAATTTTGCTCGTGTCGTGGCCCATTTTATCATATTTTTAGGCAATTGTACGATGAATTTTGTTTGGCTTTCTAGGGCTCTATTGGGACGAGAGATTCAAATGGAGAGCCATTGGTGACTAGCTATAACACTTGTTTCATGGGAACTGTTGATTACATATGGTGAGCATAATGTTGTTTTCACCTTTGAGCTGCTTGTTTTCCAAACATAATTTCTTCTTCTTGATTTGAACTGTTCACGTGATTTTTGCTTCTATGGCATACAGGCGATCTGAAGGTCTTTGTACCGCTAAAGTTCTTGCTCCAATTTCAAAAGTAGCTATGCAACCTAGTGGGGGATTCCCAACAAAGGTTAGTTTCCTGTTAATTTGCATATTATTAGATGCTATTCAAAATATTTCATTTCACATTGTGCGTTTCAATTATTAGATTATGAATGAAGAATTTGAGGAAGACAAGATTTGGAAAGTCATTCTCAAATTCTCAACTATAACTTTTAAAACAATGGTTGAATTGACTCGAATCCAAATTTAATCTTTTTGATTTGTCAATCACTAAGTTTGAGCCAATTCTAGATTTCGAAATAATATCAACATTTCCAAATATAGCATTACCGAATTTGTCGTTGCAATTAGTCTGCTTGCTTGTGAAAATTCACCATTAATGCTATCATCCTAGGTTAGCATTTCACACTTGGTAAAGTGAGGCTCGTCCTCAAATTCAACCTTGGTGCAAGTTTATAGAAGTGTGAGTGTGTGTGTGCTTCTCCCTCTCACGCTAGCTTAATTTTTAATGGGTATTACAAATACCCAGGATCGGACTGCCCCTTGGATTTTAGGAGTATTATACACCCAAAAGAAGGGTTTGAAAATTCATTGTATGTCTGATTCTGTCATGTAGCATACACCCAAACCAAACCTCCCGTGGTCCCGTATGGCCGTATCTGGTTTTATCTTTTTAACTTTGCCTCGTTGCTTTGTAAAAGTTGCTTGCATTAAGAAATCACTTGAGATAATTTATATATAGTAAATCAAACTTATTTTTGTATGTGTTCAGAAATGGGGAAGTGATCATATTGCGTTGGCTTCAGAATTGGTTTTCATAAAGTGATAATGTTTAAGGTGGAGTAGCCGACATCTTGGCTCTATGAACATAAATTAGCGAGAATGTTAAGGTTGAGTAGCTGATATCTTGGTACTCCCACTAAGTTGTTCCCTTTTCTAAGGAGATTCATAAACACACGTAACTTTCAGCCAATGACATATCTGATGTGACGGTGAGCCTCCATAATCGGTCTAAGAATTGTGATTGCGATTGGCTGGGAATTCAAGAACACGAAAGTAAAGCTGATATTATCATAATTCGAGGAATAGATAGATTTGGATATTTGTAGCATCAGTTATCAGTCATAAATCACCACCTTTGTTATTTTGATGATAAGGTTGTGTACATTCGACTCTTAGGCGAGAGCCACTTGTGGCTTAGGTTTAATGTATTGTTTATTTTCAATAAAGTTTGCACATGAATTGCAACTTTTATTCATTTTGCAAATTTTTTATGTTTCCATCAAAGATTGTCTCAACATTGTAATTTTCTCAATAAGAGCTCTTTTACAAAGAGAGTATGTACATTAAAATTAAAGATTGTCTCAACTTGTCTTTTAAAAATTAATTTTTGGAATTTGATTTTCCGCCACTTTTCTTTGCTCCTTAATACCAATAGCAAACTCATTGGAATGAAGGAAGTATGATTATTATGAGAGCTTTGTGAGTTCTTCCATTTGTATTTTTTGTTCTAGGAAAGGATGTAAATTGGCTTATAGATGTACAAGATCAGCCGTTGAATTAATGGTTGAATTTTATTCAGCCAGTTTCAACCATCTTCTTCTGTGTATGTGATTTACCAATAATAAATGTAAATATAAATAATACTAAAAAACATGTAAAATGTCTATAGAACGCCTTTTTCCATTCTAATTCAACTGCCAAATATTACACTCTTTTTACAGGACTAGTGCAATAAACAGTAATTTTCCTCAAATTCACATAGAACCACATCTGATGAGGTAATTTTATGTATAGGATCCCAAGTTCCCTAGAGTCCCTATAAGTCATTCTACAGGAACCTGTCCAAGATAGTAGTGTGCAGTGGGTCGCTCAAATGGGTTGCCCAATTGTCGAGCGGGCCTTTACCGGTTACAGCAGCTTGAACAGCAAAGCCAAGGAAGCCCACCATTGCTAATCTAGCATGCTTGATCTCAGCTAACTGAAGGGTTGATTTCTTTTCTGGGTCGGATGCTAAACCCAACGGGTCAAAGCTTCCACCTGGGTAAAGTCTCTTTTCTGGGTCAAGCTCTGCATTCCTCTGGAACTCAATGAATCCAATCACCAATACTTCAATCCAAATCAATGTGGTCATTGAGAAGGGAAGTGGTTGACCAAGGTAGGATGATCCTTCAATGAGCTCCACCTACAAAACAACAAAAACTAAATGTCAAAGAGCTATTCCTGTGAGAGACTGTCTTTCGGTGAGACGATTTCAAAACAAGGTGCTTATATTCTCCCAATATGTTATGTTTGATATGTGCCATTAACCCATGTATGAGGTGCGTCTCTTGGTGAGACTGTTCTTATACAACAATTTGTTATTGTTAAACAAATTTAATTTTTAAATTTCACCGGTATTAGTAGACAGGTTAAAGCCCATAACAAAACCAATTCAATTTGTATAAACCCAATAGCAAAAATTGATGTATTAACAAAAGATGACAGATTAAGCATACCTTGCCAGCATCTTGCCATGTAACACCGGTGAGCCACTCAACAGTTAGAGCACCAAGAGTAGCCAACATAGCCCATCTTCCATGGATAAGCTCACACTCCCTAAACCTTTGAAGCCCAAAAACTTCACTGTATGGTTGCAACGATGTCGCCTTAACGTCATCCGACTCAGTCCTGGTTCCAATAATGTCACCAGCCACATTCTTGGCCAAGTTCTGATCCAATCCATCATAGTCAAACTGTAAGTACTCTGCTGGTTTCCCAAGCCCAAATGGATCAAACCCATAATCACCTACCAAGGTTCCATCCAAGTATTCTGGGGCCTTAGCACCTGGGTACCATAATGGACGGTCTGAACCTCCTGAACTCTTCTTGGGCTGGGCTTTTTTTGCCACCTTTTTAGTTCCGAACCCAAACCGACACGTGATCTTTCCTGAATTTGATGGTACATCGGGGAGGCGTGTGCCGATAAACGACGAGGCAGTTGCGGTGGCAGTGGCAGAAGCCGAGGCCATTTTGATTTTATTATAGGAGGATTTGTGGTGTGTGTAGGTTTTAGGAGTGCTGATTTTTGGTGAATATAAGGTTTGAACTGGTTTCTGGTGGGGTTGTTATAAAAGTGATGTTTGGGTGATGGGCTATCTAAGGTGAATGTATGATAGGCGTTGGATTGAGGTAGAATATCTATCTCACGGCTGACTGAGTTTGGGCCTTATCTTATCTGATTTTATGATCTAATAACTTAAGCTAATGTACATGTCACCCTCACTTGAGTGGACCACTTACATTGTGTATCTAGTACTAATTATTAGAGAGAGATGCCATCAAACAGACCATCTTGTTTGAGCTAACTCAATATACCAAAACAGAGCCGTCTTGAAAAATTTTGAGATCTTGTGCAAAATTTTTATTTTGCGTTTTATTTATAATAAATATATTTATTTTATTAATAAACTTAACATATTTCTTTTTTTGGTTGACTTTTTCATATACGGGAAAAGAGAGGGCGATGTACGGTCGATTATCTCGCACACCCAAGCCCCCTCTGACAAAGCCATCTTTGAAAATAATGGGGCATGTGCAAAGTTTTATTTTGCGTCTTATTTATCATAAATATATTTATTTTAGGAATTATACTTGTGCGGTTTTGGGTATTAGAACTTTTAAATCCACGCTGAAAGGTTTACTAAATTTTAGCTGACCTTTTGCATAAATTAGAGGTTTTTTATTTGGGGAAAAAGATTGATCATTATTTCAAATGCCTTCAGTATCAACATTTTCCCCCCAAAATATAAACCTAACTTTACCATTTATGGATTTGCGGGAAAAAATACAATTTGGATGAAAGATGGTAGAGTTGAGGTTTTTTATTTGGGGAAAAAGATTGAAACTGATGACATTTGAAATGATGAATCGCATAAATAGGCGTACAACAACCTTAAAGCTTCGAAATTAACGTTTGCTAACATTTTTATGTGCAAAAAGGTCACGGTGGAACAATTATGTAAACCTCAAGATTACTGCGATTTTTGAAAGTAGTTACACGTAAAACCCAAACCTCGTGTATCACTAATTTTCCTTTATTTTATTAATAAACTTAACATATTTCTTTTTTTAATTAACTTTTTCATATATGGGAGAAAGTGACCATCTCATCATCATCGATCACCAAGATCCCGAAAAAAAATAGAAACACAAAAAAATTAGAACAATCTATGTGAGGAGCATGTACTTGTTCAATTTTTCACCATTTCTAGTTATTTTCTCCTCCCTAACCTTTCCTAGTTTACTCATTAGATTTTCGCTATTTACAAGTGTATTTCTAGTCGAATTTCGTCATGCTTTTTCTCTCCATCCTTTATTAGTTTTTCTATTTCCAGTTCTTTTTTTCTCCCTCAATTCCCCTTGTTAACTCATCAGATTTTTCCCATTATTTTTCCATTTAATAGTGCATTTCTGTTTAACAATTCTTACACCAAACAACGAAATCCCCTACCTCTCAGATTCTTCTACAAATGTGCAGAATACGCAACACATCACGCCTAAGCCACAGTATAATCTACCCGACGTCAAACATTTAATTAGATTATTATTACATAAATAAATAATATGTTTCCATTCATAGGTGATGTCAAACATTTAATCAGCATATTAATTATTTTTGGATACATTTCAGAAATATTTACCTTTAATAGTTGGTATTTCAGAATTTTAATTTAATTTAAAGGTGGAATATAATGGTAGAATTTAAATTTCGTATTTAATATGTTTCCATTCATAGGTGATTTCAGAATTTAAATTGTTAGAAATATGATCTTAAAAATAGTTTATAAATTGATTCAAATTGATTTGTGAAATAAAATACTGGAGGTTGAGAAGTTAAATTTTATAATTATGCTGTTATTCTGTTTAAATTGTATACCCAATTTAATTTGTTTCCATTTTAGATCAATTATTTACCTTTAATAGCTGGTATTTTAGAATTTTTAATTTAATTTAAAGGTAGAATATAATGGTAGAATTTAAATTTCGTATTTAATATGTTTCCATTTATAGGTGATTTCAGAATTTAAATTGTTAGAAATATGATCTTAATAAAAGTTTATAAATTGATTCAAATTGATTTGTGAAATAAAGTACTGCAGGTTGAGAAGTTAAATTCTATAATTATGCTGTTATTCTGTTTAAATTGTATACCCAATTTAATTTGTTTCCATTTTAGATCAATTATTTTTGGATACATTTCAGAAATATTTACTTTTAATAGGTGGTATTTCAGATTTTTATTTTAATTTAAAGGTAGAATATAATGGTAGAATTTAAATTTCGTATTTAATATGTTTCCATTCATAGGTGATCTCAGTTCCGGAAAGAAAATTAATAAATTTAAAATGTTTTCAATTAAGATAAATTAACTTTGGGTGATTTTTGGCTGATTATTGACTGATACTGAATTGAGACATTGACTGATTATTGACTGATTATTGACTGACTATTGACTGATTATAATAATGTAGAATATTAATTATGTACAAGAGTTATGGTAACATTTAATTGTTTCCATTTTTTTAATTATACACAGAATTACAGCTGTTTCCATATTAATTTAGGCTAGGTTGTATTTATTAATATAGTATTTCTGAAAATAAATTAACTAAAGCATATATACAAAATTACAGCTATTTCCATATTAATTTAGGCTAGGTTGCTGTATTTATTAATATATTAATATAGTATTTCTAAAAATAAATTGACTAAAGCATATATGCACTCAATAGGGAATGGGCGGAAAGCATTTTGCTGTGAGCGTGCCACGTGGCAGATTCTTCTACTGTTTTAGAAGATAGTATGATGATATGATGATTCAATGGATATTAATTTTAAAAAAATTATTCATTTGGTTTGATTAGCTTTTAATTAATATTCAAACTTAAACCACACAACTCTCATTACTGAACAGAGAAAAATATAAAAAACTTGATGAGATGCAAGGGCAATTCCTCAGATTATGCAATGAACCACTTTGAACAACTTCGCGAGATGTACAGAAAATAAACATTGTGGTTTCATGGCTCACAAATCACAATGTAAATGTTGATGAACTTTCATCATCCTGCTCCTTTGTTACTTCCTGGAAGACTCGAGTCGTTCCTTTAGAACATAAAAACCAAGCAGTATTCAGTATTCAGTATTCAGCACATCAAAAGAAGGGCCTCCCGGGTTCGACCAAGTAAAGATAGTACAGTTGCAGCAATATGCTGACTAGTAAGTCCTGCGCAAGTAAACTGCTCCGTTGGAGATGCGTGTTCTATGTAGGTGTCCGGCAAAACCATTGGTCTCCACTGAAACACAAGAAAATAACGCCATTCATTACATCTGCTTAAACTTAAACATTTAGACATTCGACATGTTGTTTGCAAGTAGATTCAGAGACAAGGAACCCAAGCAACTTATAGCGCATTGCTGGTAAGAATCACAGAAGGTCTCTGTACAGAAACAAATACCTCAATTACAGTCGTTGGAAGATGCATACCATTTAGCGAATGAAAGCAAAAAGTGATAAAAGATTTATCTAACCACATCAACGCAAGTTACTAAACAGAGAAACAAATGTTGGAAGGAGATTCTTTATCATATGTAGCTCAGATTTCATCAGCAAATCGGATGTGCAAAGTTTTTCAAGAGAATTACCTTAACTCTGCCATCAAGCTTCCCATCAAGTGCAATGAATTGGGAAACATGGGACCCAAATCCCCCGACTGATCCTTCCTCTACAGTAATCAGAAAGGCATGATTTTCACAAAGATTTCTTACAAGGTTGATGTCCAGGGGCTTACAAAACCTCGCATCAGCAACCGTAATTTCTATCCCAAGCTTTAAAAGCAGCGATTGAGCCATAAGGCAGTTTTGAACCATGGTTCCGTATCCTAGTAAAGCAACATCTTTGCCTTCAATAAGCACTTTACCCTTTCCAATCTGTTCCACAGGAAGATCGCAACTAACAAATGAAGCATAGACCTTCCAAGAATTAAGTATATATAATATACAAAAAAGACTAGAACTTGAAAAATTATAAAAATTTGTCATGGGAGGAAGGTAACTATTTTTTATTATCAATGTTAACCTAACTGCTTAGATACTAACAACATTCCATTCCATTACCGCAAGCTAATAAGTGGCCCCCACCTAAGCGGGATTAGAGGGTCGGATATTGATCTTGATTCTGAAACCTTCAAATTAATAAATGTAAGCCACATTTTTTATCAGATTTTTCTATATAATTATTGTCCTCATTGCATTGAAAATTGAGCAAACATAAACAGTATAGATAATAGTACTACCTCAATAGGCCTTCTGCACATGAGGTTATCGACACCGACGATAGAACCACTAGGAAACCGAAAGCACACTGGTTGATCATCAATTTGTGCTGCCGTGGAAACCATACGAGCAAGTTCAAACTCATCAGAGGGTGCCATGACAATCATGTTGGGCAAGCATGACATGAAAGTTACGTCAAATGAACCAGAGCACACTGGTCCACTGGATCCTACCAATCCTGCATTTGTGATAGCAAAACGCACTGGAACTTTCTGTCTATCAACATCATGAACAACCTGCAATCAGTAGATTCAGAACTTATTATCAACTTCTGCATGGTCAGCAGTAGTTAGAATTTGTCAGCAGTGATTTCCCAGAAATTTCTTTCAAAACAGATAGCATGAACACATTAATGATTAAACAAGAACTATTTTAAACTGTTGTTTTGTTTAAGGAAGCAGATCAATGAAATACATCAGGTACTCAGAATAATTAATTAGCTATAGACCAATAGATACTATGGAACTATGCAGTGTAAATTAGCATCAATCTTTTCTGTTTTAACTAGCTTTATTATTTGTGTAGCTGAAGACTCTGCACTAAATGTGTTCTATGAAGACAGTTATACAGTGGAAAGTAACAATTTGTGGGAAAATTATTTACACACCTCCTCGTCAACACTAACAGAACCCTTAGTTTTGGAGCGCCGTAATCAAGAAGGAACAAATAAGTCAGAGAGATACAATTTAGGGGAAAGCAGGGGCGGGGAGACAGAACCTGGTCAAAAGCTCTCTGTAAGAAGGCAGATGGAATTATGCAAAATGGTTTCAGTCCTCCGCAGGCTAAACCAGCTGAGAATGTAACTGCATGTTGCTCAGCCAATCCAACATCAAAAAACCTATCTGAAAATTTCTTCTGAAACAACTCAATTGAAGGTTCCATTTTCATTGATGCATGAACAGCCACTATATCCTTATCTATCTCTGCCTCCATAGATAAAGCCTCTATAAAATAGTGGTTGTATGTTTGAGGTCCAATTCTAGCTATCAAAGAATTAACATCACTTGAATCTGGGGAAAAAAAAAGGACACAGCAGCATAGACAAAATTAGTTCAACCAAACCTGAAACTGGACACAGCAGCATTGATATTTTGATAAATAGCACAGCCGGTTAACAGAAACGCAGATTATACCAAACCAATAGAGTAAATCTCCTATCCGGCCAACCCAAAATTTCAGCCCAATAATTTCAATGTTATTAACATCAACATTCAAAGTTTTTAATGCTTATTTCAAGGCTTAAGACGCCCATTCCAATAATTAAAACGGGTCATTCTAAGTATTAAAATGAACATTAAGTTCATCATCCTACTATAAAGATTCAAATATCTATTTCAAGTCTTAAAATGTACTTCCTATGCACCATTTAATTTGCACCACTTTCCATATTAGTTTGTCCCACTCATAGTGCACCATTTTTTGGCAATAATCTTTCACTCTATTTTTAAATTTCATTCACATATTTATTATTTCTCTCCTTCTAAACCATTAGGTCATTACTTTTTTTTTTGTCTTATTTTCCAACTAAATTTTCCACTTCACTAAATTTCATACAAAAAGTATTGGATGCATTCTCTTATGGACAAACTGAGTATATCCAAAAGCTTACAATGTCCATTCCAAGTATTAAAAAGCCTAACAATGTTTTTCTAAATGGACAAAGTGAGTATATCCAAAATCTCTATTATAAGGCTTAAAATGTCTATTCTAATGATTAAAACCCTTATTCAAAGCCTTAACCTCCTTTTTTATAAAGTTTGAAATTTAACATTCTACTTTAAAGTTTTTAACGCCTATTTTAAGGAATAAAGTGTCAATTTCAAGCCTTAACCTTCATTTTCCAAAAGGATTAAGTATAACTTCCTACTATAAAGTTTTAGAGGCCTTTTTTAAGTCTTAAAATGTCTATTTTAAGAATTACATTGCCAACTCTAAAACTTAAAATGCCAACACCAAGCCTTAAGTTGTCAATTTAATCCTTAAAATGTCAATTACAAAGCTTAAATTGCCTAATCCAATTCTTAAGTTTAATATCCTACTTCAAACTTTAAATGTCAACTCTAAGCTTTAAATAGTCAATTCGAAGCCTCAAAATGCCAATTTTAAAGCTTAAATTGTCTAATCGAATACTTATATAACTCTACTACATTTAGATAATTGAAATGTATATCCAATTAAAATAACATAGTTGCAGATGTCATGAAAAACAAGTTAGAAGTCATAGTGCTACATGAAGATGGAGGCAAACATAGATAGTAGATACTTCAGTTGGAGACATTTCATCATCTCCATCACTATCCTTGTTTTCATCATTATCATATTGTACTAAACCACAACTATCCTATGCACATCCACAAATTAAAATTTTAATATTATAAAAAAAATTATCTTGTATAATCAAGCAAATGGATACACATAGAGGATCAAAGAAGATGATCGAAGAAGACGATTGAGAAAAGAGGATTGGTGTGAAGAAGAAGAATTAAAAAAGTAGTTAATTGTTTTATCAGCTAGTCTCTTGAGAGACTGTCTTTCTGAGAGACGTCTCTCAGGCCCAATTCATTAAAGCTTATTGCCTACATTTACTCTACATTTTCCCTAATGGGCCAATCCAATTAGAGATGGTCTCAAAAAGAGACCGTCTCTCACAAGAATTTGTGTTGTTTTTATTTTATTTTGCTAAATGGGCTACTAAGCCCAATATAACATGAGGTCTCACACACGAGACCGTCTCATGAGAGAATTGTTGAAACCAATATTGCTGACACAAAATAAATCACATGATCATAGTTGGGCTCATGCTGGAGAATATCAAAAGGTAACTGCGGAATAAAAAAGTACCTTTTTCAAGATTTCTCACTGTTTCACTAGTTTTCTTAGGATGCCCAACGTTTTCATCTGTCATAACATGAATCAATACAGGGCCCATGGAATCCAGAGAAGCTACCTCTTGTAGCACACATATAAGGTCTTCAACACTGTGCCCATCTACAGGACCTATGTAATACAGTCCTAACTCTTCATAGAGAGTTGATCCTGTAGGACCAATCATACCACGAGCATACTCATCAACTTTGGCAGCCCACTCGTATAATCCTTTTCCAACTCTCTTAGTAAGACCCTGGAGAAAAAATAATCGCAATTTAAAAAGGAACATATGAACTTCATTTCCGAAGGGCCGAACAAACAATGGTAAGTATTGAAAAAGATTACGATTCTGGAAATGAATACCAAGGAATGCTTACTTTAGCAACTTCTCTGAGTTTTCGGAAAGTTTTGCTAGACTGCACCTTGCTCCAGGAGCTAGAAAGGGCTGTAATTGGTGTCCTGGAATCATCATCAGGCTTGGGATGCAAAGAGTGACGAGTATCATTCAAAATTACCACCATGTTTGAATCCAGGTAACCCGCATTACTCATTGCCTCATAAACTTGACCAGCAGTAGTTGTTTCATTGCTAATAACAGAAACTACACGCTCACGCTTTCCCTTAATATCTCTTGCAACTGCCAAACCTAAAATTAAACAAAGATGCACATTGGAAACATGTTATTCTACTTATGATTCTTTCCATGTAACGCATTATTAGTGAAGAAAAATGTTGGATCTACCAAGCCCAGCAGAGATACTGTTGCATCCATGAGCTGCACCAAAAGAATCAAACTCGCTCTCAGAACGGCTTGTGAAACCAGAAAGTCCATTCTTTTGTCCCAGTGTACTCATAAGGAATCTCCTCCCAGTGAGTAACTTATGTGCATACGTCTTCTCGAAGAGAAAAGGAAATTGTGTTAGTTTAAGTAGTATGTTGAACTCAATACACCATCTCTAATATCTTGAAATGAAAGGAGCCAAAATAAAAGGGAGCAAACATAAAAACTGAAGCAATAAAATTCGGTCAAAGATAATTAGAGTTTGATATCTCACCTGGTCCCCAATATCCCACAATATCTTGTCCATTGGCGCATGAAAAACATAATGGATTGCAACAGTTAACTCTACCACAGCTAGACTAGCTTTTACATTTTTCTGTCCATTTGCAACCATAAGAGAGAGCTCTCCACGGATTTCATTAGATAATTGTTTCAGCTCCTGTTACACCAGAGCTTTAATAAGCAATTCGCACCTTTATTCTTAACGACAACTAGTCCAATATTTCTGGCTTAAGTATACCAACAAAAAAGATAGAAAAGAAAAAGGTACCATGATTTTTCAACCTTAGGTGACAAATTTTTCATGTTAATGGGGTTCTCAACCATATCAAGTATAGGTGTAGGCATTTCTTCCCAAAAGTCATCGTTGTTGGAGAGAGCTTGAGTTCTTCCTGCATGTGCCTGCATACATTAGTCAGAAACATCATGTAATTGAAGAAATTCTAAATACAAAAGAGAACTAAAAGAACTAGTACATCATACAAGCACTCATAAAAACATCATACTAAGTGATCAATGGCTGACAAAAATTTTAAAAGTAGAAATTCCCGGGAAATGTTATTCAGTTATAAACTTTTTTTTTTATTTTCCAAATCAAACCTTCAAACACTCAAATGTAACCTTCAACCGTCAACTCCACCATCATTTGTAGCAATTCCTTATCGCTATCCACCAACCAGTACCACTGCACCCTCCATAAGAGTCCATAACACGACAAACTTTCTCCACCAACTATGCTCATGTTCGCCGTTTCTACTTATGATTCTCCAAGATTGGACATCCCCTCTTGGTCGCCCATCTTGAAGGGGAATGATAGAAATAAATAAGATCAATAAATCAATCAAGACAAGTCTTAATTGATATATTGAATGTCTAGAGAATATTTTAATGTTATATTACAATTATTTATAGATAATAATATTAAATGTAATGTTTATTATTAGTATCTCTTTTAGTTTATGTAACACTTTAGGTATTTCTTTTATTGTATAAATACATTGTAATGTTATGATTAAGATTATCAATTACTAAGTACTAACACTTCTCTAAACTTCCCCTGCTAAATAGAAACTCCAATGGATTGTTTAATTTTCCATGGTAATTGGACAATTTCCTCCATATCTGAAGTAAAAAGATTGTGGGAAGAAACCATTTTCCCCAACACTTCCAAAAAATTGTTTCTTATCTTCTTCTAATTCTATACGTAGTGTATTAATGCTGACAACAAACTCTTCAAGGACCAAAGTGTACACCATTCATGCTTAAGAATTACCAAGTTAACATCTTTACTTACCCCTGAAAGATCAATTCCCTTTCCCAATTGCATATAGAGGGTTTGCCATACCTTGGATTCAAAAAAAAAGAAAAAATGTTTACCCTAGCAAGTTATTATAATAGGATTGCTTTCACTCATATTATCCAATTCATACAATGATAAACATAACTAGATACAGACAAGGAAAAGATGGAATCTCAAACCTGAAATGGTTATACCTTGTAAGTAAGGCCGGAAGATAGAGATGCATAGGCATTTATTTTATGCAACTCGTAATTGGAATGATAAGTGAAGCATCTGAGGTCCAATTGTTGGTGAAAACCTTTACAATTTCCATGAGATTGAAAAGCAATTCCAATTGGATATTCCAGATAAGCAGAAACCATTTTGAAAATCAAAAAACCCAATAAAATTCACTCAATTTCATTTAAAATCAAATGCATCAAATCCAGAAAGATGAACCAGCAGTATCCAATACAAGTACAGTAGAATTTAGAGCACGTTTATTGTAGAATATTGAGAGTGGGATTTTTTGATCGTGACAAGAAAAGGGCGAGTGAGTAGTGATCTATACGGGAAATTTGAGTGGAAGAAATGCAGCAACAGCAGTTGGGTTTGGTGTTGAGTAGCCATTGGTTGAGTACATTATATGAAGATAAAGATAGAAAGATCACACACTATCATGAAAAACAGCAAGTCTTGCCCATTTATTAAAAAAATTACTATTCGTGATTTTCCTACAATAATCCAATTTATTTATTATTTATAAATAATCTCAATTTTAAAGGATATTTTTCTAGGGTAAATCTGGTGACCGGATAACTTGCTAAGTTATTTTTACAAAAAAGATAAATTAAAATAAAATATTGAAAAAATTATTCAAAAATTATTCAAAAAAGTTAATGGTTTTTTTTATTATTTAGAATTTTTTTATGTAAATTTTTAAATTGTTTTTCTAATTTTAAATTAACTTTTAGATTACTTTTTTGGTAAATTACCTACTATAGTCGGTCATCGAGTTACCCAAGTTGGATTATTCTAGGTAAATATTTCTTATTAATAACAGTCTTTTTAAGTTTAGCGCTTTTACGAATTATAAATTTAAAATTTATTTTCTGCGAATTATTGTCATAAAAATATCGAATTCTACACCATTCAGGCCCAGTGACCATTGACCAACCCAAGTGACGTTGACCAAACCAAATGACCTTTGACCAGCCTAGATAACCGTTGAGCATCACTAATCCCTTTTGACTTTTGTTGAACATCCTTAGTCACCTTTGACTTTTCTAATTACCAAGAGTACCCTTGTATCTACCCATCATAATAATGATATTAAATCAAAAAACGAACGTCGCAATTATCCTCATGGGGTAACTCTTTGCAAAATCCAGTCGAACAAATACTTATTCGCCTACTCCCGACACGTAGACCGTAAAAGATATTTGCACATTTGTGTTTTTTTGGATTACAGTGTTATCTTTGTCTTCCAATAGAGTAATTTTATCGAAAACTGCATTTAGGAAAATCTTATTAGATTTTATATTATATATTGTTGTGTACTACGTGCATTACTTTATTTTCCGCTATAATTGATATAAAGTATTTTCAATATTTGTTTCATCCTTCTTTAATTAAGTTTAAGTTGCATCTAATAGTGACATATTATTTGGAGAATTGTCATCATACGTGGAACAAAAGAAAGTATATTTTTAGATATGCAAAATATTTCGTATAATGTAGGTTTGCTTATCAAATGAACTCTTTCTTTGAAATAAAGAGAGTTTTATAGATTTAGACATTTGTGTTTTTTTGGATTACATATCGTTATCTTTGTCGACCAATACAGTGATTTTATCGAAAATTGCATTTAGGAACATCTTATTAGATTTTATATTATATATTGTTGTGTAATACTGCGTACATCACTTTGTTGTCTACTATTATTGATATAATGTTTTTTAAACATTTGTTTCATCCTTCTTTAATTAAGTTTTAGTTGCATCTGATAATGACACATTATTTGGAGAATAGTCATCATATGTGGAACTAAGGCTGTTAGGATTGAGCTTCTATGTAGGATCGTTGAGGGGATAGGATTCAAATCAGTAGAATCGGATCTTTGGATCATGTGATCCTACAAATATAAGGAAGAAATGCTCGGCATACCCGCCGAGGTCGCCTCACACCATCTAGACATCAAACCCGACCATAAACCGGTAAAACAAAAATTAAGACATCAGGGCACCGAAAGGGCGAGGGCAGCGAAGGAAGAAGTTGATAGGCTCCTCAAGGTCGGATTCATAAGGGAATGCAAGTATTCTGACTGGCTTGCAAACGTCGACCTTGTTAAAAAAACCCTCAAGTAAGTGGCGCATGTGCGTGGACTTCATGGACCTCAACAAGGCTTGTCCCAAGGACGACTATCCCCTGCCAAAGATAGACTAGTTAGTGGGCTCTACCGTAGGGCATGCATTGCTAAGCTTCATAGATGCCAACACCGGCTATCACCAGATTCCACTAGCCGTGGAAGATAGACCTCATACCGCTTTTATCACTCCTTCTGGGGTGTATTGTTATATAGTGATGCCATTTGGGTTAAAGAACGCTGGGGCTACCAACCAACGTATGATCAACAAGGTTTTTAAAGATCAAATTTGCCGAAACCTGGAAGTATACGTAGACGACATGATAGCAAAAAGAAAATGCGCCCAGGACCATGCCGAACACTTGAGGGTAACGTTCGAGACTCTGCGCCGTAACCAGATGCGCCTCAACCCGAAAAAGTGCGTATTTGGCGTAACCAGACGCAAATGTCTTGGTATCTTGGTCGACGAAAGGGGGATAGAGGCTAACCCCGACAAAATTCAAGCACTCATGACAATGAAGTCGCCGAGAACGGTTAAGGAAGTACAACGCCTAACCGGCTGTGTCGCCGCCTTGAGCCGCTTCATGTCTATGTCCGCCGACAGATGTTCTCCTTTCTTTAACGTTATCAAGCAACATAAGTTTGCGTGGAGTGAGGAAGCTGAGGTAGCCTTCCTCAACCTAAAGAGTCATTTGGCGGAAATGCCGAAACTGGTGTCACCCTTGCCGGGTGAGAAGTTATATTTATATGTGTCCGTCTTAGACTACTCAATAAGTGTCGTACTAGTGGCCGAACGGGAAAAATAGCAATTGCCCATATACTACATCAGTCATGCGTTCCGCGGCTCCAAAGCCCGGTATTCGGCAACAGAAAAATTCGTTTTTGCACTAGTAATGGCAAGTCAGAAGCTAAAGCCATACTTTCAATCACACCCCGTTGTAGTTCGGACGTCACAGCCCATGAAGAAAGTCTTGGAGAGCCGAAATCAATCATTTAGAGTTGCAGATTGGGCCAATCATTTGGCTGATTTCGACATTGAATTCGAACCCAGAACGGCTATCAAAGGCCAAGCCCTTTTGGACTTCATCTCTGAAATGAATGGTTCATTGGAAAAGATCCCCGCTGAAGAAAATTGGAAGTTATACGTTGACGGA